>JAHRHZ010000058.1:29931056-30014124 GCA_024137785.1 Ginglymostoma cirratum | reverse complement strand
GCAGGAAAACTTGACGTTTTGGGCCTAGACCCTTCCTAGGCCCGAAACGTCAAGTTTTCCTGCTCCTATGATGCTGCTTGGCCTGCTGTGTTCATCCAGCTGTACACCTTGTTATTACAGAGAATTTAAAAACAGCATTAGGATAATCTGATTAACAATTTCTGAAAGTGTAGTTCAATGATAAAGACTGTCCAAGAAAATAATCTGCACTTCTAACAGTATATTAATTGCAGGTGGAGCATGTTGACAAGGTTTCTCCCTATATCCTCATCAATCAATGTCCAACCACAGTTCACAATCTGAAAGATGGACGCTTTGGTATCTACATCACTGCCCAGAACTTAAAATCCTCAGACGTAGACAGCAAAGATGAGGAGCTGATCTACACGATTCTCCGTCCACCTTACTATGGATACTTGGAAAGTACTACTTCAGGTATTCAATTAATTGGTGCAGATATGAAAATCAGAGAATTAATTTCCTAAAGATCTGAAACAATTGTAGTTATGTTGTTTACAACTGCTAACAAATACAGATGCTTGGCATTAATATTGTATCTTGTGTTGAAATGTCTATTTGATTTTATTTGCATGTAAATTATTGTTTTGTTGTGCAAGATATAGAAAACATTAGTGTTGCTGCATTACATTTCTGGATTTATCAGGGAGACCCCATTAATAAATTGGGTGCAGTACTATAATGTCAGATCTCTTCCCATTTGTTCTCCGGATATTGTTCAAAGTATTCGCCTACCACTCAGAACAACATGTTTGGGTGTTTCCACATAGAGGTGATTAAAATTATATCATGGTATAATGGCCCTCGATTTTCTGTTATTTTCAATGCAATTGCTTAGTTTACTTTATTCTTCCCTAAAAAAACAGACTTCATCTGTTTTATAAGCATGAACCAAGGACACCATGCATTCTGCACAAATTGGAGAATTGGACATGTACTCGTTTTAATATGATATGCATTGTTCTTCATATTGCCAAAACATTCACCGTGTGTCATGCTAAAATGAGTGGGCAGAGATCTGGCAAAAACTTCTGCGCCACTGACGCTGGCTATGCAGAATGGCAAAACTGCCAAAGAGTCTTATATGTTAATGAATTGCTGCATCTTTCTTCAGTGATGGTGAATACAAAATAAATTCTCTGGCATGAAAATGATGTATTGCAGGTGGATACGTTCAAGGCTCGTTTACCCAGAAAGAGGTGGACAGACGTACAATTCGCTACATCATCAGTCCCTCCATAGAACTGACATCTGACAGCTTTGAGTTCAAAGTATCTGACACTGCAGGAAATTCTAATGCACCAGAAATGTATGTTTGTAGAATGTCTAGTCTTCTAAAGAAATTGCATTTTGTAGAGCAGGAGTCATCCTTTGGTTTTTCAGGCAAATTAAATAGCTGTAAAGTGGAATTTCGCACTTTTTCAGGTGTACAACCACAAAGCGGTTGATTTGTTTCTGTTTCCTCAATGAACATTACTTTATGTCAGGTGTGCATGCAGTGGTAGGTCTGGAATATGTGATATCTCTTCAGAGGAATTCATATTCTTGTGGTTACAGCAGAATTCCGTTACATGCAAAATGTATGCAGCCTTGAGAGTGGGAATTCTGATGCCACAGCAGGTCTCAAAGGGGTACATATGTTTTCAGCAGTGGAAGTATCAACAGGAAAAAGTATATGAACTATTTGACACAGATGGCTAGTTGGAATTCAAGTACCCGGGGAACGAAGAGCATGACCTACAGAATAATACTGAGGTGGTGCAGTGAAGGGAAATTGTCATTTTGGGGTCAGGGCTAATGCCTGTGCATTGTTCGTGCAGGTTGCTTGGAAAGAGGTGAGTATGTTTACAAGTATAAAAGAATGGAGTATAGATGAGGCAAAACTTAACAGTTTATTCAAGCAAAAGCATCCTTAATACAACAGCTCCAATTGCAATTATGATATGACTGCGAAAGAGGCTTTGCCTCATTTGACTGCGTTTGACTTGGATGTGTATTGATCACTTGGGAATGCTTTAGTTTTCTCATGTGATAGAAATATAGCCATTATTTATACATGACTCACCTTCCAGCTTCCAAAAAAATTAGTATGCATTCGTTCCCAAGAATTCAAAATAATCTCACTTTTAGACTCAAAATTCTGGAGTTTCAGCAAGTGTATTTCTTACACTGATACATTGTTGCTTAGCACTCAAGTGCAATGCATAAGTGAAGGTGGAACCAGGGGTGCCCATTTCCATAATAATTATTTCCTTGGCGTTTGCAAATAGCCTAGAGTTTCCAATGGCCATATACCCACCATACCTGCCCAGAAATCCCCCTGTCACCAGAACCAACTGTCCTATTTCTCCAAGAATTGACTATCTTCATTACCAGAGGTCTGGCAGCATCTGTGGAGAGAAAACAAGGTTAACATTTCGAGACCAGTAACCCTTCTTCAGAGTTGATTTTCTCCAGCAATTTCTGCTTTTGTTTCAGATCTCCAGCATTTACAATTCCTTGTTTTATTTCACTCGATCACTTACTTGGCTCCCTTCTCACCTTCAGTAAATGCAAAATACTACAGATGTTGGAAATCTGAAATTAAAACAGAAAGTACCGGAGATATTCAGCAGGCATGGCTGCATCTGTGAAAGAGAGAGACAGAGTTAAAGTTTCAAATCTGATATGACTCTTCTCCAAAAGCCTTCTCACCTTCTGCCTTGTCATCACACCAACATGGCACCCTACTCATCTTTCACTCAACTCAGTTTGTACCAACCTTAACAACACACTCATCTTCCATGCTAACCCTTACACAGGAACTGTCAAAATGTCTATCTGTGTTGTCAGACATTTAAATCCAGAATATAGCAACTGCTGCTTTGAGAAATGAGACATAGTTTACCTTCGCTCGACTCTCCTGCACCATGAGAACACAGTTAAATTTAAAATAGTGCTTTGATTTTCTGTAAGGTCTGTGATTTAGTAGGAAAATGTAGGAGAACAGTGATATGGTACCTATGTTTGCACCTGCTTGATGAATATGGCCCAATGTAACTAGTTTCCAGCTCTATACAAATAATATATCAAATAACATACTGTGTTTTTATTTCTAAAAAGCCCCTATATCATTGCAACTGTTTCAATAATTAATTTATCGAATATAGCTGGGAAAAGAAACAGGTTGTTGAAGCTTTCTAGATCGCACTTATCAAGAAAGACACAAAATCCTAAATTTAAAAGGAAGCAACAATTTGTATCGGATGAGAAAAAGGTGCTGATGGAATGTTAAATCAACTTGTATTGCTCAAGGCTTGCCTTACATATACTGTTTACTTGCAGAAGATGATAGCAAGTGAAAGTAATCAGCTGTCCTTAGTTGGTCTGGTCTACATGTGACTCCAGATTCACAACAATGTGGTTGTTACTCAACGCCTCTGAAATGGCCTAGTAAGCCACGCTGTCGTACAAAATGCTACAAAGTCTAAACAAGGGAATGAAACCTTACCCAGTATTGATCTAGGGACTGGAAACAACAATTGCCAAGAGATTCCTTTTGGCCTTGCAATGTCCTCCACATCAACATCTGGGGAGTTGTGCCAAAAATTGGGAGAGCTGTCTAACAGACTAGTCAAACAGCAGCCTCAAAGTCATACATATGGAATCACATCTGGCAGAAAATGTCTCAGACACCAGCATCACCATCCTAGCTATTTTCTGTCCCACTGGCAGGGCGGACCCTGCACAGGTGGCAGCACAGAAGTGTAGAGTCAGAAGGGAATTTCCTGGGACACTTCAACATTGACTCCAGACCCCAATAAATCTCATGGCATCAAGTCAACCATGGGAAAGGAATGCAATTACTTATTACAACCCACCTTCTCCAGGGAAATTTAGATAGGAAGGAAGTAGGAAAGTACCTGGACAATAAGACCCACATCCTATGAATGAGCAAAAAAAAATCCAATAGCCTTTTATTTGTTTCCTTGAATTTACATTTTCAACTTTGTGCTTAGTTAGTTCCTGCCTACGACTTTGAAACTGATATTGCTGGATCCAGTGATAGGGCTTTAGCTGGAAATGTGTGCTGAATTTTCCAAAAAAAAAATGTTGGCTTCACTTATCTTCCAACTGTTTTAAAAAAAATACACCCTTTCTGTCTAGTGCACAAAAGGACATGGCTGACACCTTCCTCTTCATCAATGTTTCTTTTCTTTTATATGTTCTTGGGAGGCAGGTGTCACTGGCTGGGCAAACATTTGTTGCCATCCCCAATTTCCCTGGTGAAGGTGGTGGTGAACCGCCTTCTTGTACAACTTTTTAGGACAGGATAACCAGGGTCTTGACCCAATGACAATGAAGGAACAGCAAGGCAGGATGGTGCATGGCTTGGAGGGGAACTTACAGGTGGTGGAGTTCCCATGTAACTGCTGCCCTAGTCTTTCTAAGTGGTCGAGGTTGCGGGTTTGGAAGGTGCTGTCAGAGGAATCCTGGTGAGTGATCACAGTGTATCTTGTAGATGCTACACACTGCTGTCACTCTGCATTACTGATGAAGGGTGTGAATATTGAATGTGGTGGGTAAGGTGCCAATCAAGCAGGCTACTCTGTCCTGACTGATGCTGAGCTTCTTGTGTGTTGTTGAGATGCACCCATTCAGGCATGTGGAGAATATTTCATCACACTCATGTCCTGTGCCTCGTAAATAGTGGACAGTCACTAGGAAGACAGAAGTTGGTTACATGCCACAGAGTTCCTAGCTTCTCAGGATGTAAGAAGAAGCTTGGGAACTGTAGGCCTGTGAGTCTGACTTTGGTGGTGGGTAAGTTGTTAGAAGTGATTCTGAAAGATAGAACTTACATGCATTTAGAGAGGCAAGGAGAGATTAGGGATAATCAGCACGGTTTTGTGTGAGGGAAATCATGTCTCACAAACTTGATTGAGGAAGTTACAAAGAAAATTGATAAGGGCAGATTGGTAGATATTGTTTACATGGACTTTAGTAAAGTCTTTGACAAGGTTTCACATGGTAGACTGATTAATAAAGTGGTTTTCCATTTACGTGAATGATTTAATTTGAATATAGAAGGCATAGTTTGTAAGTTTGCAGATGAAACCAAAGTTGGAGGTATAATGGACAGTGAAGAAGGTTATCTAAAATTACAAATAGATCTTGATCAATGGGCTGAAGAGTGGCAGATGGAGTTTAATTTGGATAAATGCAAGGCATTGCATTTTGGTAAAACAAACAAGGGCAAGATTTATACAGTTAAAAGTAAGGCCTTGGATTGCCAAACAAAGAGACCTAGGAGGTTCAGATACATAATTCTTTGAAGTTTGCATTACTAGATAGGGTGGTAAAAAAGGCATTTGGCATACTTGCAATCATTGCTCAGACTTTTGAGTATAGGAATTATGACGTTATGTCAAGGTTGTACAAGACATTGGTGAAGCCTCTTCTGGAGTACTGTGTCCAGTTCTAGTTGACCTGCTATAAGAAGTATATTATTAAGCTGGAGGGGGTTCAGAAAAGATTTACAAGGTTACTGTGAATGGACAGTTTGAGTTATAAGGAGAGGCTGGATAGGCTGGGATTTTTCACTGGAGCGTAGGAGTTTAAAGGGTGACGTTATAAAATCGTGGAGGGGTATAGATAGCGTGAACGGCAGGTGTCTTTTACCCAGGGTGGGGAATTTCAAGACTAGGGGGTGGCATATTTTTAAAGTGGAAGGAGAAAAAATTTTTAAAATGACAAGAAGGGCTAATTTCTTTTACACAGAATGGTTTGTGTGTGGATTGAACTTCCAGAGAAAGTGGTAGATACAGGTACAGTTACAACTTTTCAAAGACATTTAGATCAGTACATGAGTAAGAAATGTTTGGAGGGATAGGGGTCAAGTACAGGTAAATGGGTGTAGTTTAGTTTGGGATTATGGTCGGGATAGACTGGTTGGACTAAAGGGTCTGTCTCTGTGCTGTATGACTCTATGACTGTTCTGATCAGCTCTTGTAGCTGCAAAATTTATATGGCTGGTCCCATTCAATTTATGGCCAGCGTTAACCCCCCCACCGCCCCGGAATGTAAGTAAGGAGTTTCAGTAATGATAATGCCATTGAACATCAGTAGTTGGATCTGTCATGCTTTTTATGCAGAGAGCGTACCTGGCTGCTTTCTACATTCCTGGTTAGGTTCCAGTGTTTTAGCTGAACTGGAACAGCTTAGCTAGGGGCGCAGCTAGTTTAGGAGCGCATGTCTTCAGTATCATTGCCAGAATGTTGTCACAGCCCGTAGCCATTCCAATATGCAATGGCTTAGCCATTTCTTAGTAGTACATTGAGTGAATCAACTTGGTTGAAGACAGGGATATGATTGTATAAATTAGGAACAGAGTAAGCTATTCAGCCCTTTAAACCTGTTACACAATTCAGTGTGATCATGGCTGATATGCTTGAGTTCTGAAATCTCCGATTCCTTCTACCTCCAATAAAATTTGGTTCCCTTGCCCAAAATGAATCTCTCTGCGTCTACCTCAAACATATTCCAAGACAACATCCCTGTCACCTTCTGAGGCAAAATGTTCCAAAGTTGGAAGATCCTCTGACAGCAAAAGAATCCACCTTGTCAGAACCATTCAGGATCTTATGAACTTCAATGAAATCACCTCTCAGTCTTCTGAATTCCAGTGAAATCAAGCCCACCCATCCAACTTATCCTCTCATTCCAGATATCAATCTAATAAACTTCCTCTCAACCTCTTCCAATGCATTTACATTATCCTTTAAATAAGAGACTAAAACTGCCACTGTTTCCAAGTTGTGATCTCACCAATGCCCTGTATATCTGAAGCATAACATCTTTACATGTATGTCCAGTCACCTTATTGTAAAGGATTGCATTCCATCAGTCTTCTTAATCACGTGCTGTGCCAACATTCTTCTTTTGTGACTCATGCATCATTACATCTAGATCCCACTGCACCTTGGAATTTTGCAGTCATTTTCCATCTAAGTGATACTGGACTTTTCTATTCTTCCTGCCAAAGTGAACAATTCCATATTTTCCATCAATACACTCCATCTACCAAATTTTGTCACTTAACAATGATACAGACTGATATAGATAGGTTATCTCATCTTGGCAAAATACTTTCCTGATCATCTTTAAGTCATCTGCAGCCCCTTCATCCAAGTCATTCATAGAAATTGTAAAAAGTGAAGGGCCCAGCATAGACCCTCTGTGGAATTCCACTCATTGAATTCTGCCTATCTGAAAAATGCCCATTTATGTATACTCTCTGTTCTTTGCCAGCTAGCCAATCATCTCTCCATGCGAGTATGCTAAACCACTTCACCATGAACTCCTATTTTTGCACTAAATGCTAGGGACTTCAAGAGGAGATGGATTTTCCACTCAGTACTTCTGGCTGAGATTAGACACAACCTTGTATTTTGCACTGATTGTTGGCCTCTTCCCTCACCAAGAATGGGAATATTTGTGGAGCCTCCATCTCCTATGTTTAGATTTCCATCACCATTTACAATTCAGTGTAGCAGGGCTGTTTGTTAGAGTGGTATCAAGTGCCAGTCCATATTTTTGTTTAAACTTTCCAAATGCCTTTACAACATGATCAATTCCCCAGTTCATATAGGCCAGAGATGTTCATGAATGCAAGAACAGCTATTTCATTTTTGCACCATTCGTTCATATTTTCTTTCTTTGACAATAAGTCAGGTTGATTTTTTCTCAATCTAATTCAACATTAAATCCATTTAATGTGTTTCAATCTTACTCGCTAGCCCTCTGATGCCACCATGGTAAGTATTCCAGTTCCCAAGGGTTCAGATTTGTCACACTTCTGGACTCAGATTTGCTTAAGGTCCAGTATTTTATTTCTTACAGAGTGTCATTTGACTTGTGGATTGATAGAGTGTTGCTCAGCACCTGATTGCAGCAGGATATTAGGCAACTTGGCACATTTACATAATTATTAGCTCTTGACTGTTTGCAAATAAGATAACAATATTACACAAACCTTCATACATATGGCTCACTTTAAATGCCAAGTCAAATAGTCCTATATTCAATGTCATGTATGAAGTGCACTGAGAAGTTAAAAAAGCTAATGCTAACTTAATCTGCATTAGGTGCAAAACCCCTTCCCAAAATGTTCTGCCTCTGCTCTCCAGATAAAATCCTTTTGGCTCAGTGCAAATCAGGAATCAACTTTAGGCATTCCTGTTGTATATTTGGCAGTGCTTTTAAAAATCACATTATTGAAGAGCAACAAGAGTCCTTTCCTTGATTTCTGTATTAGAGAGGAAACTATAGCCTGCGTATTGCTGACTATGCTATGCTCACACCAGCTGTATTGAAGTGTTATGAAACATCAATTTACTAGGTCTCGTTGAGTCCTTATGTACTGTCTGTGTGTTTTGTGAATGCTTCAAAACTACTATATGATGAAAATCAATGCCCGAGTGTTGTAGTACTCCAGATGTGTGTCACACTGATTAAACCTGTTATTGCTGGCAGAAATCCTCATTAGCAAGTGAGTGTACCATATTCCAAAATTAATGCATTACATGTACATTATTATTCATAGCTCCCATTAATGCTTTGTGCATGAAGCTTGCCTAATTGGTGGAGGGTATGGGCCAGAAAATCACCATGTAGCTGAAAATTAACGGGATGTGGCAAAATTTCTTCCAGCGATGAAAGGCATTTAACGCACTGGCAGCCAGGGATAGGGAAGGAATGATTAATAAATATGCATTGAAAGAAAGTCCAACACGCAGGGATGAAGCAAACTCGAGAAAGTAAACAACAGAGCAAACTAGATCCATATTTCATAGGCGGCAAAGTGAATTTTGTGTTGTTTTACAGTGTAGGGTAGAGCTCCTTTAATTTGTGAGTCCCTCTCGACAGGTTAGCTTAGTAAGCACAGAATAAGGATGAGAGTCTGTAGCAGTTAGAATTTAAAGAAACAGCAAGAAAATAAATAAAGTTGGGTTGGACAAAGGGGTTAAGCTCAAATTTAAGATGCTTTCCGAAGTCTGCAAAGTAAGGGCTGAATTTAACAGTTAAGGAAGTATCTCTATCCACTATCAGAAGGTTAATGGTTTCCCTGCCAGATGATTTCCAGGAACTTGACAGGATTAAGTGCCCATCAAGCAATGTGACAGCTGCCTTCAGGGTTCCTGGGCCTTTGAAAGTGTAGACTCCTTCTCCTCAAGACCTTAACCGATCAGTGCCAACAGCTCTTCAAACTCGGTTTCACCACTCAGAGCATGAGGCCTAGAGCTGCACCAAGAAATGGAGGCCCTAAAAATAGCTGGTTAAGGTAACTTCATCTCAGCCGCTCAGCCAGGCCCAGGAAAGGTGGCAGGGGTGTTGTTATGAAGTACTTGAGTAGGGTGAGGACCCCTCGTAATTGGTGGACCTTCCTTATGGCACAGCATACTTGATCAGGTGGGCCCACCCTTGTCTTGGAGCCCACAGGAAGGCACCTTGTGAAATACTTACTCCCATAGCATGAGTTGCCAAGCTAACACTCAAGTACCAATAGCAGTAGGTGTGGCCCTTACGTAGTCCTTAATTTGCCACTTCAATTGGCTAAGGAGTGGGTATCCCATCCTTGTCCTTTCTGCCTTTGATGTAAATGGTGGGAATCAGTCTCTGATAGAGCGCATGGTAGTATGGGCCAAAAGAAGCATAATTCATTAAATTTAAAGGCTGAATAATTTTCACAACCACTGGCAATGCTGCATGATGCAAAGTGATCTCAGCGTAGAGCAAACATACAAACAGCATCTGAGAAACAGCATACAGAGAATGGCAGTCTGACACAGAAAAGCCAAGGTTGATACATAAACTTGGATGAATGACAGATGCCCTATCAAAGGTCACGGTTTATTTATGTATTTCTTTGTGGGTGATATAAATTGAAATGTGTCAGTGGGAAATACATGGCCCTTCGAACTCATAAGCAACAGTTAAGGATTAGACATATCGTCAATACTTTTGTTTTAAAGTGATATTGAAATTTTTGTGTAGAATGGAACTGAAATGGTCCAGGATTGAAATGTCTGCAAGCTGCTATACAGTCTGTGAGGACATTGGAACTCTCTCCATAAAAGTTACCAGGAAAGGATACAGCATTGATCCCTCTTACATTGGTATAATGGTAGAGTATCTGTCTTTGTGTACATTATTTGCAGTATGTTTGAAATCACTTGTAATCATTCCTGCACAATGAGCTTATCAGCAACAATTGAAAGGAATTAGGCCCCTAAGTAGCCTATTTAGCCTAGACATCAAAATAAAAAACTATGCTGTTACACTCACACTCAACCACTAAACCCTCTTCCCGGAGGCTGTAAGCATGCTTTAAAGAATTTCCTTAGGACATTCTTTAGAGAACATGTTTATAAAATCAGCCGTTATGTGTATAAGATCTAATCACTTAGGAAAATCACAACTTTTAGTTGATCTCTGTGTTGTGTGCTTGGCAAGTAAGTGAAAAAAGATATGACACTTGATTCCTGCGTAAAGTGATTGAAGAAATGTATGTTACAATTCCCATTCATAGAATCTCTACAGTGTGGAAGCAGGCCATTCAGCCCATACCAACCGTCTGAAGAGCATCCCACACAGACCCACCTCCGCCTACCTTGTCCTCGTAATCCTGCATTCCCCATGGCTAATCCATCCAGCCTACACATCCCTGGACATTATGGCCAATTTAGGATGGCCAGTCCACCTAACCTACACATCTTTGGACTGTGGGAGGAAACTAGAGCACCTGGAGGAAACCCATGCAGGCATGGGGAAAATGTGCAAACCCCACACACAGTCACCCGAGGGTGTAACTGAACCCAGGTCCCTGGTGCTGTGAGGGAGCAGTGTTAACCACTGAGCCACCGTGCCGCCATGTTATCCATTAAACCTCACCGCCTGCTGCAGATTTTACAGGAGCCCATCCAACATCATTCTTAGCTTCCAATAGGCTTGCTTCACCCTGTTGTGCCAAGTCATGGTGTCAAGTGACCATCAGAGGATAATAATCCCAGTTTACAGAAATCTAAACTGTATACCATCTGTAAAATCCAATCCAATGATTCTTTACCCCTTGGTCGCACCAGAACAACCCTCAGTTTATTTCAGGATGCAACTGTCCAACCAGAGACGGTGTTCTCTCCTGTATCCTGCTTGGTAGATTGCGGAGAACTTGTAGCCTTTTTCTCTGTTTTCACCATACCAGCAACAGCCATTCTGTGTCTCTGTACCTTCCCCCTCTCTTTGTTGTCAGGTAAAATTTGAAACAGATCACATGGCTCTCTTTATTACTTCATTTTAGTTTTAATTCAAGAGGCATTCACAAAAAAAGAATAATCTTATCAAACCTCATATTCATAACTGGTACTCTGTTAGCCAAACAGAACCAGTACAAAATGAGTTTGGCAATTTTGAGACAGTTTTCAATGAGCCTATGCCCATAGCATAAAAGTACTTGAATCGAAAACCTTACTTCATAAGGCTTTTGAATTGTTAAGGGCACAAATGATTGTTTGTGTGAAAGTTAGTTGCAATGTTTGCAACTGTAACTGCACTCTGAAAGTAACTAATTCATCAAGATACATGTTGCAGCATCACTGATAAGATAGAGATGCTGTATGATTTCTTTATTTTTTTAAGGTAGGGTGGTGAAGTGTGTGCAATACAACTATAGCCAAGCCAATCTGCAAATTGAACATTGATTTCCTTGTTTTGATATTCAGTTTTCCTGCACATAAAACTCAGAATCCAATTTCCCACTTGTATAACTTTTTCGACCTGAACACTTTCATTCAAAAATATTTAATTTTGCATCACTATATCTCTCTCTATTCTTGCAATTTGTTAAGATTTACCATTCACTTCTTTTCATGCTTTGTGGCCCAAACAACATTTTGTTTTGACAGACTACTACAAGGTACAAGTGAATTATGTATCACCACAGTGAATTTTGTCTTCTGCAGGTTCAAGGGTTATCAGCTACAGTTGGCAGAGACTTCTCACATAGCTCAGCGAGTTTAATCCAGTTTGATCCTGGTAAGTTACACTAATGCAAGACTGAGTACAGTTTAAATTTGATTACCATATTGCTTGTTACCTTGGGAATAAAGAGTTCTACAGTTGACATAAATATGACAATCTTAAAATCTTAGCCAGATATTTAAATTTTCCTCTAAGATTTTTATTCAAAGGTATTGACTTCCATGATAACCACAAAGTCAAGATGGTGAGCTTATGCAATACTGGCCATCAATCCATTTGTATCCAATCCTTAATTTACCTAACATCACATTTTCACTTTTCCAGTAGAGAACATTGAATAGAAAGTAAAGGTCGAAATCTTAGTCGGTATTTCTTCTCCCCAATAGAAGGTTATATGGAAATGACACAGGAAAATAGAGCTTAGTCTGACTTTTCTGTATGTAGTTGTAACATCTAACATATCACATTACAAAATCTTCCCATTGACTCAAAACTTGATAATTTACCTGTTCCTTCTGGCTCCACAGTTAAGAAGTTTTTTTTAAAGTGTTTCTTTTTAAGGCCGATTCCAACAATCTCTTTAAGGACCAATGATTTGATTACTCTCAGCTCAATGTACACAACCCATAATCAGATATGATTCAATACAGAAAAGGATATTAAATAGGAAACAGAACTAGAGATTGTTTCATGTGTGCAGCCTGGATGGCCCAGGCTACCTGATCTATCTGTCTTAAAGGGCTCTCCCTTGGTGAAATGTGGGAATATGAGGCATATGTCACATTAGTCTCTCCGAGCACCAATTTAGGTCCTGAAAAATGGGCAGTAGATGGTCTAATTTTGTAACTGCTGTGTATAGGAAACTTTGCTCTGCTCATCAACTTCTGTAATATCACACAGACTAACCATAACTCTTCTTTCTTAAAGTTGGACTGAAAAGTAGCTGAGTGTGACTGCAAACCAACAAACTGATTTATTTAAATTAAAATACGGGAATAATACAATGATCCTATGGAAGAAAAACGTAATGACAGAATTTTATAGGGGTCTGAAGGATGTGGGCTATGGTGAGATTTGTAGAAGAATCAGATGAGAAGTCTGACAAGGGCCTTCCCAATATTTTTCACAAACAATATGGCAAGATTGTTGCCAGGCACCGGTGAGTTGCCTATAGCAGGGAATTATTGCTTTTTAGATGCCTTATTGACAGTCCAGCTTACCTCATTAAATTCAGTTGTCTATCTTATCAATCTCGTCAAATAAGCTAGAGATAGAGGAAACTCAACACGGAGACCAGAGGTGTTACCTGGCAAATTCGACTTGCTACTTGCTCCATACAACCTCCGTATTACACATGACCAACCAGTACGTCATGATCCATGAGCACCAACTGCAAGCATCACTCATTCACGGAGACTGGTATTTGATATGTGCCAACTCCTCTTAATGGTCACAACACCTCACCATTCATAGAAACAGAAACAAAGAAGATAGGAGCAGGAGGAGGCATTCGTCCCTTTAAGCCTGCTCCGCCTTTCATCACAATCATGGCTGATCGTCCAACTCAATGGCCTAATCCTGCTTTCTCCCCATAATCTTTGATCCCATTCACCCCAAGTGCTAATCTGGCTGCCTCTTGAATACATTCTATGTTTTGGCATCAACTACTTCCTGTGGTAATGAATTCCACAGGCTCACCACTCTTTGGGTGAAGAACTGTCTCCTCTCCTCCGTCCTAAATGGTCTACCCCAAATCCTCAGACTGTGACCCCTGGTTCTGGACACACCCACCATCAGGAACATCCTCCCTGCACCTACCCTGTCTAGTCCTGTTAGAATTTTATAAGTCTCTATGAGATCCCCCCTTATTCATCTGAACTCCAGCAAAAACAATCCTAACCTAGTCAATCTCTCCTCATATGTCAGACCCGCCATCCCTGGAATCAGCCTGGTAAACCTTTGCTGCACCCCCTGTGCAGGGAGCACATACTCACATTGCAGGGCACTAGCATCAAAAGATTTTTACACACACGCAGGCACCCAGCTCCTAGATTTGAACAGGCTGCATCTCAGGATGGCTCACTTTCTCTCTCATCGATCACTCACTTAGTGCCTAGCTGCATGTTCACAGCATCCATACCTTGCTATGCTGTGAAAAGCCTATTATTACAGTGGTGCTTCAGCCAGAGCTGCACTGACCATAATGTTTAGCAGAGACACACAGACAATGCTTGTCAGTAAGGACCTCACGAGATGGGGAATAACATCTCAATTGTACGTGAGCATGGGGGCACTGTCTGTTAGTGGCACGGTCCACACACAGTCCAGGGGCATGGCCATGGTCAGCCATCCATTGTAACTCAGGAGATCTGTTCCATTACAGCTCAGTGAGTGAGCAGCAGACAGTCCTGACGGGCCGTCTCTCCTGTTTCTTCCCTCCAAGTCTTTCATCCCAAAAGATGAAAATTTTCCATGAAGATGGAAGTCAAACAGGAGATGCAGACCTGAGATTCAATGCTTTTTGATAAAGAGGCTAATTTTGGCTCACACTGGATCTTGTTTATTCACGGTTTCATGAGTTGGCTTGACATGTGGTCATCTGATTGCTGCAGTCATATTAAGTTTATTGCTTCTGGAAAAAAAATTAACCCACGATGGTCCAAGTTTTGAAGTTTGATAATGCCATTTGCAAACAGGTAATTCATGTTTCACCATATTCACAAGAGTTGCCAAATGATCAGATAGAATTAGAAAAGGACAAGTGTCACAGAAAATAATGTAAAAGTAACAAAATGTATTCAAATTTTTTAATTGAAACCAAATCCTAATTAAAGGAATCTACTCCTAGTGTTGTTTTTTTGAGGTTAAAACAAACTGAACACATTGCCAGTTTGATAAGGTCTGCTTATTCACATTTTTTTCAGTAATTGTGAATTCTAGGTTCCCAATTCTTTTATTAACAGAGAAATTTTCACGAAACCTCATGTCCAAATATTATTAGCACCCACAGCACCAAGATTTTAAAAAATGAATGTTTTATGTTGTCCTGTAAGCAATGTGAAAACAGTTTGCATATGTAGTAGAGAAGTAAAGTTAATGGATATGATCATCTGTAATTAAAATTTAATCTTTGAATGCAGGTATTTCCATTAAGGTGTGGAATATTTTTATTCATGATGATGGACTTGAAGAGAATAATGAAATATTGAAAGTGCGGCTGAAGACACCAGTGAATGCCATCCTTGGACAGAAGGACATCTCTTTGGTAGAAATTGTCGATTTGCATGGAGGTATGTGTTGTAAATGCCAGGGCTCATGCAACAAGCATGAGATACATTTATTTTAAACAACAGCAATTTGGAATTATACAGCACTCTTCTCACCAAATAGCAGTTTGCTACTGTCCCACTCCAATCTCATTCTCACCTTCCAACTTTGATCCCCCTCTCCAGACAACATCATTTGTTCTGCAATATTACACCACCCCACCCCCAACCACCCAAGATATAAAAAAACCTGAGAACTTCTATTTTGAGGCATTCAACATTCTGTCTCCCTGAGTCCTCAAGTCTCCACCCCCTCACTTCTCTTTGCCATTGACCCAACTGCAAGGCCTCAAGCTTCCGCTATGTAGGCCCCTGATCTGCCATTCACTTCCCTCAATGACGTTGAAGGCCACCTGATTAATCTTCTACTTTTCCTCTCGCACCCCCCAGTTTAATCTGTTTTGCTCGCTGATCAATACCACGGTGATTGAACCCCTGGAGCTCCTGTCTGATAAAACCTCTTTTCCCTATCCCCAGTTGACCCCCTGCTGTGGTTAACTTCCCCAGACAGCTTGATGGGCCCTTCTTCTTCACCATCCCTGTTCTTGATTAAACTACTTTAGATCAATGCCCATCTTCTACCACATCCATTCCTCTTCCATACTGATCAGCTCCCCAAGCTTTTCCCAGTCTCAAGTACAGACTTGCTTGCTGAAACGGAGCCTTCACACCCTACTCATCTCAGGAATTGAGGCTAAACCTATTAATCAGATTGGCCTCTGAGTGGGGTGCACACAGTATGTGGAGGAATCACAATTTGTAAGTGGCTCATGACTTTCTGATCAATCTGTTTCCTAGTGATCAGATAAGTAAACATTCTTTTTATTGATTTCAAACAATTTTGGTGACCTAGGATTAAAGAATTCATGTATTAACCATATAGAGTATCATATGTTACAATTAGCAATGAAAAAACAAATCATGATTTGCACATCTAAGTTATGAAACATACCCCCAACTGTTTGTTTATTTGCAAACTGGTTTTCAAACAGATTTTTCAAACAAAGTCAATTTTTCAACTCTTGTATGTTCAAATCAAATCCCTAATGACCTTTTAAGTCACAGGACTCCAGATGCATCAAAGGAACTCTTCTCTCCTTGTGTCAATGTAGAAACGTAGAAGAAAGGAGCAGGAGGAGGCCATTCAACTCCTCAAGTCTGCTCTGCCACTCAATACGATCATGGTCAGAAATCTCACGACACCAGGTCATAGTCCAACAGATTTACTTGAAAACACAAGCACCATGTATCACAACCTGGTGTCGTGTGATTTCTGACCTTGTCGACCCCAGTCCAACACTGGCACCTCCATAATATGATCATGGAGAACAATATCCAAATGCTGCCCTCCCTCCCTTGAACCCTTTAGCTACAAGAACTATATCTGCCTCCTTCTGGAAAACATCTAACATTTTGGCCTCAACCACTTTCTGTGGCAGTGAATTCCGCAGCCTCACCAGTCTCTGGGTGAAGATGCCTTGCATACTTGCAGTAAGACATCCTTGTTCCTGTACTCAAATCCTCTCACTATGAAGGTGAACATACTGTTTGCCTTCTTTACTGCCTACCGCACCTGCGTGCTTACTTTCAGAAATTGGTGATGCCTAGATCTCATTGAACATTCCCCTCTCTCAACTTATCCACATTTGTTTGTTGCTTTATTCAGCAGTTTTCATTGATTGAAGACTAGGTTGATTGCATCCTCAATGAAATTATCAGAAACCTTTATGAGCTTCTAAGCACAGAATATCTTGTTCCAGAGCCAAGGATTATTAGATCATTGAGATACAGTAAATACAGGAAAATTAGGCCAGGAAAAGAAATTGGTGTTAAGGACTGATAAGTCACGTGGACCTGACAGGATGCATTCTGGGATATTAAAGGAAGCAGCAACAGAGATAATGGATACACTGGTAGTAATCTTCCAAGAATCCAAGAATGGAGGCAGAAAGGAGTAATAGAAAGCTGTTTGTGTGACTGAAGCCTGGTGTGCAGTGGTGTATCACAGGGATCAGTGCTGGACCCCTTATTGTTTGTGGGGTGGCTGATAAGTAAGGTTGCCAGATTGTTGATAGATAGGAAGAAGGTGTTAGGTTAAAGGAAGATATAAACGGAATGGTCAGATGGGTAAATAAGTGGCAGATGGAACTTAACCCTGATAAATGTAAGCTGATGCACTTTGGAAGAAGTAACAAGACAACGGAGTACTTAATAAATGGCAGGTGGCTAAGAAGCTCAGAGTAACAGAGAGATCTTGGGGTGCTTGTCCAGATCCCTGAAAGTGGCAGGTCAGGCTAATTGAATAGTTAAGAAGGCATAAAGGACACTTGCCTATATCATAGATTATAAGAGCAGGGAGGCCATGATACAGCGGTACAGAACTTTGGTTAGGTCACAGCTGGAAAACTGTGTGCAGTTCTGGTCACCACACGACAGGAAGGATGGGATTGCACTGGAGGGGATGCAAAGGGAATTCACTAGGATGTTGCCTGAGATGGAGCATTTTAGGTATGAAGAGAGACTGAATGAGCTTGGCTTGTTTTCTTTGGACCAGAGAAAGTTGAGGTGGGTGTGCCTGACGGAGGTGTATAAGATTGTGAGGGGCATGAACAGTGTGAATAATAAGAAGCTGTTCCCCATAGTTGAAGGGTCAATACCGAGTAGGCATAATTTTAAAGTGAAAGGTGAAGGTTTAGATGGTATTTAAGGAAGAACTTTCACACTCAGTGTATGCCGGGGGTTTGGATTGCACTGCCTGGGAGGGTAGTTGAGGTGGGAAACTTCACAACCTTTAAAAAGTACTTGGATGAGCACTTGAAGTGTCATAACATTCAAGGCAATGGGCCTAGTGGAGGAAAGTGGGACCGATGTAGCTAGCAGTGTAGCTTTGGTCATACAGACACAGTGAACAGAAGGGTCACTTCTGTATTGTATGATTCTGTGATTCAATGAATCTTTAGAATTTGGAAAAGTTCCAGAGGATTGAGAAACTGCCAAAGTAATACCTTTATTTAGAAATGGAAGGCGACAAAACACAGGTAACTATAGACAGATAGCTTAACATCTGTTATTGGGAAAATGTTAGAATGCAATTTAATAACAGATCATTTAGAAACACATAATACAATCAAGCAGTGTCGACATGGCTTCGTGAAAGGGAAATCATGCCTGACGAATTTACTAGATTTTTTAGAAGGCAACAAACACGATATATACAAGAGAAGAAATGGGTTTAATGTATGTGGATTTTCAAAAGATGCTTGATAAGGTACCTCACATTAGGCTGCTTCTTACAATAGGAACCTGTGTTGTTGACAGTAGTATATTTAGCATGGATAGAAGACAGAATATTGGGGTAATAGCGGCAACCTGTAACTAATGGAGTGCCACAGAGATCAGTGCAGGGGCCACAATTGTTTACAATATATACTGATGACTTGGATGAAGGAGGTGAGTGCTCAATAGCCAAGTTTGCAGAAGACATAAAATAGATGAGAAGGCGAGCGGTGACAACGACACAAAGAGTCTGCAGAGAGATATAGACAAGTTTAGTGATTGACCAAATACTTGTCAGATGGAATATCATGTGAGAAAATGTAAGGTTATGTACTTTAGCAGGAGGAACAGAGGAGCTGAATATTAATTAAAGGCTGCAGAAAGCTACAGAGAAGAAGATTTGGGAATATTCGTGCATGAATCACAAAAAGCCAGCATTCAAATTCAAAGCGAAGTAATAGGGAATGTAAATGGAATGTTGGTCTTTACTTGAAAGGGGAATGACATATAGCAGTAGAGAGATTCGCTAAAACTATCCAAGGCATTAGTCAGACCATAGTTGAAAGACTGTGAACATGTTTTAGGCCCTTTATCTAGAGTAAGAAGGTTCACTAGGCTAATACCAATATGGAGGTGTTGTCATAGGAGGAGATATTGAATAGGTTGGGCCCGTACTCTTTGGAATTTAGAAGAATGAGGGGTGATCTTATTGAAGTAACTCTTAAGGATCTTGACTGGGTAGATGCAGAGAGATTGGTTGCCCTTTAGGGAGAGCCTAGGACCAGAGTGCATAATTTCAGAATAAGGAATGTCACATTTAAGACATGAGGGGGAATTTCTTCTCTCAGAGTCTGTGGAATTATTTTTGGCAAAGGGCTGTCAAGGCTGGATTGTTAGATATATTCAAGGCTGAGATATCAGATTTTTAATCAGTAAGGGAATCAAGGGTTATACAGAAAAAGCAAGAACGTGGAGTTAAGAATTATTAGATCAGTAATTAGCTGCGCAGGGTATGGTGTTGATTTCTATTGAAGCTTGACACATGTGAGTCTCAGATCACCTTAGCTTCATGTTAAAAAAGGGCCTGTTGAAATAATTATGAGTAAGTGGTGCACAGTCAGGAAGGAAAGATCACATCCAGAGTGAGACACAGCCTGAGTGAATATATAGTTTGGGTAATTTGGAGGCAGTGTGGGAATTCAGTGGAGTGGGAAGAGGTAGTTTTTGCCAGTTTTTTTAGTTCATAGTTTGTAAGATATATTTATAGGATAAATTGAAGCCCAGGATCGGGGCCCAGCAGAAAAGGAAAGAGTCACATCACCGATAAACCATAAGTTCATTGGTTAGTAATAGCTACTACCTTGAGTATCCACATAGCTTACTTATGGATTGAAGGTAAATTGGGTGAAATATTTACAGGTTACAAATTAAAAGATTAGTGAGAATTTTTTAAAAATCGAATTAAGAACTAAGTGAGTAAAATTGATATGCCAGGCCAGGCATGATGTGGGAGCTGGTGGACCCCGTTGTGGTTCATAGTGACCACATCTGCAGCAAGTGTTGGCTGCATGAGGAACTCTGGCACAGAGTTGATGAGCTGCAGTCTGAGCTTGAATACTGTGGCACATCAGGGAGGAGGAGAGTTACCTGGACACTATGTTTCAGGAGAGATTCACACCCCTTAGATTAACTACCTCAAATTTGGTCAGTGGTCAGGGACAAAAGAGTGTGAGTAGAAATGAGGCAGGTAGGGGGATCCAGGAGGTAGTGCTGAAGGAGCCTCAGCCCTTGAGCTCATCTAACAAATTTAAGATTCTTGCTGCCTGTGTGGATGAGATGTTGGGAAGCTGTAGGGAGGATGAGCAAACTGACCATTGCACCATGGGATAGTGAGTCATTCAAGAGAGGGGAGAAAAGAGAAGTGTAATTGTAATCAGGGATAATTTAGTCAGGGGAATAGACATTGTTCTCTGTGGCTAGGATTAAGTATTCCGAAGGCTGTGTTGCCTACCTGGTGCCCGGGTTCAGGATATCTCATCTGGGCTGCAGAGAAATTTGGAGTGGGAGGGGAAAGGTCCAGTTGTCATAGTCCACACAGGTATCAATGATATAGGTAGAAAGAGAAAAGTGCTTCTACTGAGGGAACATAAGTAGCTAACGGGCTAAATTAAAAAGCAGAACCGAAAAGGTAATAATGTCTGGATTATGAGCTGAGCTACAAGCTAATTCACGCAGGGTCAACAAGATTATAAAGGTAAATGTATGTCTCAAATATTGGTGTGGAGAAACAGGTTTGGATTCATTGGATATTGGCACCAGTACTGGGAAAGGAGGGAACTGTTTCAATGGGATGGGCCCCACCTGAATCATGCTGTGACCAGAGTCCTGACAAATCACATGACTACAGCTGTGGATAAGACTTTAAACTAAATAGTCAGGGGGTGGGTTCAGTTACGTGGAAAGTAGTAAAGGGACTGCAGGCTCAGCAGAGGTTATTAAAATTTCCAGTAATAGCATAAACAGTATCAACAAGGTCAGGAATCCAATTTCAGGCACATCACATAAGGGGACAACTATGAGAAGGGACTGAGTGTGTTCTACTTAAATGCATGCAATCCATTAAGTAAGGTAATTGAGCTTGTAATGCAGATTGAAATCAGCAGGTACAATGTTATGGGGTATCACAGAGACGTGGCTGCAAAGGGATCAGGGATGGGAACTAAATAGCCAAGGATGTTCATCCTATCGAAAGGACAGGCAGATGGGCAGAGGGGGTGGGATTGCCTTGTTAATAAGAAATGAAAGTTAATCAATAGCAAGAAGTGACATAGAGTTGGAAGAGTTAGAATCTGTGTGGGTAGAGTACGAGGAACCTCAAAGGGAAAAGACCCTGATGGAAATTATGTACAAGTTTCCTAGCAGTGGTCAGCATATGGGACTGAAAATAAACCAGGAGATAAAAAAAGCCATGTCAGAAAGGCACTATTACAGTAATCATGGGAGAACTTTAGTATGCAGGTAGACTGGGAAAATCAGGTTGACAGTGGATCTCAAGAAAAGGAATTTGTGGAATGTCTACAAGATGGTGTTTTGGAGCAGCTTGTGGTTGACCCCACTAGGGAACAGGCTATTCTGGATTTGGTGATGTGTAATAAAGTACACTTGATTATGGAGCTTATGGTGAAGGACATCATTGGGGACAGTGACCACAATATGATAGGATTCACCCCACAGTTTGAGAGAGATAAGCTGGAATTAGGTGTAATGGCATTACAATTGAATAAAGGTAACTACAAAGACATGAGGGAGGAGCTACCAGAGTTGATTGGAAGGGGAATCTAGCAGGGAAGACAGTGGAACAACAACGGCAGGAGTTTCTGGGGGTAATTTGGGAGGCAGCATACAATGTGATGAGGTTTACTAGAAACCAAAGGATTGGGAAGCCTTTAAAAAACAGCAGATGACAACTTAAATAGCAATAATGGGGGAGAAGGTGAAATATGAGCGTAACCTAGCTCGTAACATAAAAGAAGATTACAAGAAATTTCTTCTTTGGTATATAAAAAGCAAGAGCGGACATTGGGCCACTGGACAATGTTGAAGTTGGAGAAGTAGCAATGAGGAACAATAAAATGGCGAAGGAACTGAATAGGTACTTTGCATCAGTCTTCACGGTTGAAGACACCAGCAGCATGCCAGAGCTTCAAGAGAGTGAAGGATACATAGGTAATTGTAGTGGTCATCACTAAGAAGAAGGTGCTGGGGAAGCTTCAAGGTCTGAAGCGGTGGATAAACTCCCAGCAACACATGGACTATGCCCTAGAGTTCTGAAGGAGATAGCTGAAGAGATTGTAGAGGCTTTGGTGGTGATCTTGCAAAAATTGCTGGAGTCAAGGAGAATCTCAGAGGACTGGAAAATGGCTAAATGTAACACCCATTTTTAAGGAGGGAAGGAGACAGAAGACAGGAAATTATAGGCCGGTTAGCTTTTCCTTGATCGTTGGTAGGATTTTATGGTCCATTATTAAGGAAAAGTTTACAGATTCCTTGGAAATTGGAAAATAGGGCTGAGTCAGCATGGCTTCATCAAGGGGAGGTCATGCCTGACAAATCTCTTAGAACTCTTTCAGGAGGCAATAAGCAATGTAGATAAAGAACAGCCAGTGGACATGATCTGTTTGGATTTCCTATAGAGCTTTGATAAGGAGTTGCACAAGAGGTTGCTCAATAAGACAAGAGCCTATGGTGTTAGGGTCAAGGCACTGGCATAGATAGAGAATTGGCTGACTAGCTGAAGGCAGCAAGTGGGGATAAAGGGGTCTTTTTAAGGATGGCAGCCGGGGACAAGTGGAGTTCCACAGGAGCCAATGTCAGGACCACAACTATTCATATTGTACATTAATGATCTGAATGAAGGAACTGAGGGCATTGTTGCTAAGTTTGCAGATGACACAAAGATAAGTGGAAGGACAGGTGGTTTTGAGGAAGCGGGGAGGCTGAAGAAGGACTTGGACAGGCTAAGAGAGGGAGCAATGAAGTAGAAGGTGGAATACAATGTGGGAAAGAGTGAGGTTATTCACTTTGGGAGGAAGAGTAGAAGTGTAGACTATTTTCTAAAAGGGGAAAGGTTTCTGCAACTTGAAGCACAAAGAGATTTAGAATTCTCATTCAGGATTCTCTTAATACTGACATGCAGGTTCCATTGGCAGCAAGGAAGGCAAAAGCAATCTCCGCATTCATTTCAAGAGGGATTGAATACAAGAGCAGAGATATACTGCTAAGGCTGTATAAGGCTCTAGTCAGACTGCATTTGGAATATTGTGAGCAGATTTGGGCCCATATCTATGGAAATATATGCGGGCATTGGAGAGGGTCTAGAGGTGGTTTACAAGAACGATCCCAAAGATGAAGGGATTGGGATATGAGGAGTGGTTGAGGTCTCTGACTCTGTACTCAATGGGGTTTAGAAGGTTGTGGGGGGATCTGATAGAAAGTTACAGAATACTGAGAGGCCTGGATAGAGTGGATATGGAGAAGATTTTTCCACTAGTAGGAGAGACTAGAACCCGAGGGCACAGCCTCAGATTGAAGGAACAGCCATTTAGAACTGAGATGAGGAGGAATTTCTTCAGCCAGAGGTTGGTGAATCTGTGGAGCTATTTGCTAGAGAGGGCTGTAGAGGCCAAGTCGTTGAATGTATTTAAGACTGAGATAGATAGGTTCTTGATTAAAAACAGGAACAAGGGTTATGGGGACAAGACAGGAGAATGGATTTGAGAAACTTATCAGCCAAGATAAAATGGCAGAGCAGACTCGTTGGGCTGAATGGCCTAATTCTGCTCATATATCTTATGATCTTATGTTCTTATGATCACCTTGAATGGTGGAGCACACTTGATCGGCTGAACGGCACATGTCTGTTACTTTTTCTTATGGAAAAGTGAAACCCATCAAAGCTTCTTTCCATTAATTTAATTCGGCAGAGAATCAGGATTCTGGAGTTCTTTCCATTTCATTGTCTCATTCTTGTTTGCCCAAATAATCCAGTCATTTCATAAACAAGAATAGAAAATCTCTTCCACAAAATCTAGTGCACGTGGACAAATTTCTAAAATTATCTTTCTGCAGGTAGGTGTGATCAGACTAATTTGAGAACAAGAGGAGATGGTAATAACGGTCATATGGACAGTGGTTTAAGTGAACTCACAAAGACATCTGCCAACTTACCCACTGATAAAAAGGAAGATATAATCAATGAGGGAGAAAGATTATTCTCAGAGCCTGATCAGCACTGGAATCGTGATACTCACCCTCCAAGGGGCGATGTTCCTCACAAGGACCATTTTTTGGACAATTATAGAACACGGATCAGAGATGATGTTTCTCCAGTGACTCCCAGCACACAACTTCAGGCTTTTGGAAGCAGCAGAGTGGTATGGAAAAATTACAATTTCCAGTTAAAGATTCAGAGATACAGTCTTGATTGTTCCTCTCACTGATTTCCTTTTATGTGAAATATGCATTAGTATAATCTCCTAACCATCATAAAAGTAGGAAATTGAAACATTATTATTATTTATCTGATATTACCTTTTTTTTCATAATTAATTTTGGCTGTTGCGATTATGAAGCTGTGAGTAACAATTTACAATTGTTTGCAGATTCCTCCCTCATCAATTCAGAGAAAGAATGGGGAGATTGTGTGGACAGTAAGTTTTTCTGGATATATGTATACTTGTGTTGCAACATTTTTTTTCAATGTAGTTTAACTGATAAAGAAGTACAACGTGGATGTAACAGAGGGATTAAAGATGAACGTTGCAAAAAGCAGCATGCAGATGATTTTAATTTTAAAAGGTTACCACTACTTTGTTTTTTTTGTTAGTACCATGGGATGGTGCCAATAAGAGTCAAAGAAGGAAAATTTCCTCACTTCTCTCAAACCAGGGAATATCAGGCACCAGACTTGCTCCAAAAAGACCTCCCATCTGAAGATGAAACCACTCAATCATTCAGCAACAACGGTCAGGTAGATATTATCATTCCTTACAACTCCTGCACAGATTGAGGGAGAATGATTCCCCAGAGTGATTTTTTTTTAAATTTGCAGTTCTTTTTCCATTTTCATCTGTTAAAACAGAATTTATAGCATTTGTTAGCTTCTGTATAAAAGAGGAAAATATTCCTGTTTCTTCCTTGTGTACTTCCTTGATGAAAGGACTGTAATCATAGCCCAGATTCATTGGCTGTATCTTTAAGTGGCAAATTCAGACGACATGAAAGGTGCAGAATGTTTGTCTCTCTGTTTTCAGTGCTGTGGTATCCATAGAGGTAGAGACTCCAAACAGAGGAATTTCACAGGACCCACAGCCTCAGACAGATCATGCAAGCAATACAACTGCTCAATCCAGCCAAAGAGCACAAGTGGGCCCCACCTAGTAGAGCAGACTGGGTTAATCACGAAAGAATGACACCTTGCCTTTTTATTTTCACATTGTTAACAATGACATTTCAATCTCCTATGTTTGCGGATGAAAGGAGGAAATGTGAGAAGCTGGGATACCATTCTCGGTCCCAGCAAGCTGTAGAATTCCCAAACATTCCATCACAGTAAGTCCTGGGATGCACTCCTCGAGGCATAAGTGCTCATTAGTCTCTAAGAAAGTGTAGAAGGGTCACAACTCCTAACAGTTTCCCAGGGTTTATGGCAGATGTTTACAGTGTATGTATCCTGGAAGAATTGCCAAGGTCATAGACCCACTCATTTTCAGGAATGTATAGTTTAAGCATTAACTCAAATACCCAACCTGGTTTTGGATTTCCAAATCTATATTTAAGATTGACATCCATCAGCAGTTGCGTATAATGGACCTCCAGCAGCAGGTGGCGATGGAGAAGGTGGGCAACCAGGACAGTCAAATAGGCACACTCTGAGGAAATAAAGGGTGTCTTTGGGAAAGATGATCACATGGAAAGAATGAACTGACAGATAAAGGATTCCTCAATCCAGTGTAAACCACAGGCTTTATTCCTTGTCTATATTTCCCTTGTTTAACCTTAATTTCCCTTTATAATTGCAATGAACTGATGCCAATGGAATAAAGAATCCCTCCTTCCTGATTTTTGGGCATTCCATGTGTTCCAATCTCATGTTGTATATGTATGCCAAACCAGCTTTGATAAAGTTTGGAAGAAAGTAAGATATCTTCAGGCTGACTGGATTTTGAAATGGAAATGGGTTTCATAGTGACAATAATTGAAGCATTTTATTATCAGATTTTCAAATGTGTAAATGAAGGACCGAGGACCAGTGCTGAACTGTATCATACATCAAAGTGCAGGCAGGTGAGACTGTTTTAATTTGGGAACATAGTTGGTGTGGACTAATTGGATTGAAGGGTCTGTTTGCATGCTGCATAACTCTATATAAAGTTACAGGTAGTATTCCTACCCTAGGCAGTACCACAGGTAACAGAGAAGTTGCAATTATTCACAACTAGATCTTGAAGAGTAAAAATCAAAAATTTGCATTGATGATCATTATCTAGTGACTACTGACTGATGGGATGCATGTGTGTGTGCAAGTGTTTATGCGTGGAATAACTGAGGACAATATTAGGTTGCAAGAAACCAGCTAGCAGAGCCCAGAGAATGATAAATGTATTGGAACTTCACAGGAGGGCAGGAATACTTTTCTGGAAGAAGTCTAAGAAGATACTTCTGATCTTCACAAGATTGGGTCATTAGTTTCCAGCCATTTTCTAACACATCTATATTCCACTGAGTTGTATGGGGAGGCCATGTAGGTTTGAGCATAATGGTAATGATATCTGGATCTGGACAATGCTCAGTGGAATCCTGCATAAAACACTCACACCAGGGCAATCAATATTCATATTGGCTTTTTGAGTAAGGATGGTAAGTCTGAATTTGTAAAATCATAGATTCTCATGGCTTAGAAACACGCTATTCAGGCTTCCTATATTTGTATTGGCTCTTTCAAGAACTTTTCAATTCACTCAGATACCATGCAGAACCCTCCAAATTACTCCTCTTCGATACATTTCCAATTAGCTTTCAGAAATTCTACTGGAATTTGCTTCCTCCACCCTTTCAAGTTGTATGCTTCAGATTTTAACAGGTCCCAATGCAAAACTATTTCTCCTAGATCCCCTTCTAATTCTTTTGCCAATTATTTTAAATCTCTGACATGTGATTATCAACCCATTTGTCAATGAAATTCATTTCTCTTTATCTATTCAATCAAATAATCTATAACTTTGAAAACCTCTATTGAATTTCCCCTCGATCTTCTCCACTGTATAATCCTAGGTTACCTAATTTCTCCCCATAATAACCATCAATCCTGACATCATCTCTATTTCCACAAAGGCCTTGATATCCTTCTTAAAACAGGATACCCAGAATAATGGACAAAACTGCAGCTGAGGCTGAACTCCTATTTTGTAAACATTCAGGACAGCATCATTGTTTCTTCAATTCAAGTCCTAATTTACAAAGTCAAATATTCCATACACTTTCTTAATCACCTTATCAATTTATCTTGCTACTTTCAGCATTTGCAAACATGTGCCCTGAGATCTCTTTACTCTTTGCATCTACTCAAAATAGTACCCCTTTTGTTATAAACACAAAGATTGCTGGTGAAACTCAGTGGGTCTGGCAGCATCTGTAGACAGACAGCAGAGTTACCATTTCAAGTTTAGTGACACTTTATCAGTTTTGAAGAAGGGTCATTGCTGAGTTTCACTAGCAATTTCTGCTTTTGTTTCCAATCTCCAGCATATACAGTTCTTTGTTTTATTTTATACCTTGTGTTATATTACCTTCCCATAAATCGACAGGTAGTTTCACACTATGATAGGAGAACATCAGTTCTTATGGATAAATGAGCTGCATAGAGCCAGTTGACTGTTTTATTGGGATGTATTTTTGAAATGATAATGAATGTCAAAGAAAATGAAAGGTTGTTACAATTTTATGCCAGTGAATATGTAAATTCAAGTAGGAGGTGACAGCCTAGTGGTATTATTGCTGGACTGTTAATCCAGAGACCCAGATAATGTTCCTGGGATCTGGGTTTGAATCACACCATAGCAGATGGTGGAATTGAATTCAATCAAAAAATCTGAAATTCACGATGACCATGAAACCATTGTTGATTGTCAGAAAAACCCATCTGATTCGCTAATGTCTTTAGGGAAGGAAACTGCCATCCTTACCTGGTCTGGCCTACATGTGACTCCAGACCCTCAGCAATGTGGTTGACTCTTAACTGCCCTCTGGGCAATTTGGGCCCGCACTCTTTGCCCGTCCCTATCTGGCGACATCCTCATGCCACGAATGAATTTTTTAAAAAAGTAACAATGCATCTTATGTGGGTGACGGGATCTCCCCCACTGGCTGGAAAGTGGGCAGGAACGTCTTCCCTTTTTGAGAAAGTCCACCATTATTAAGTGGCAAGTGGCAGGCCTCTCCAGGATCAAGACAGATTTCCCACTAACCAAGATTACAGCCAATCAGAGACCTGCAGCTACCAGTTGCAGGCTGTGCCACTGGGAGAGTAGAGGAGTCATCAGGCAATGCATATGGGAGAGTCTTAGGATTACTGAATGACTAAGGCTACAGGTGAACAAACACAGAGCAAGGGTCATGGAGTGGGGGAGGGGGAATCCGTAACAAGAGCAGGAGAGGTGACTCTCAGTGGGCAACTCCCCTCCCTTCCTGATGCTGGGTCCCTTGATCAGGCACAGACAAACCCCATCCTAGTTCCCCACAAGCAGCCTTGACAAGCCTTGCCTTCTGGGTTTTCCACAAGGTGGCTGGCCAACAAGCCTCTGGTTCAATTCCTGAAGTGGCAGGATGAGGTCCTTAAATGGGTATTAATTTATCCACTCAATGGTCTCTGTTGGTGGTGGGGTGGGATGGCTTTCGATGAGCCTTTCTGCCGTGGATTTAATTGGGGCAGAAGTGAGAACAATGTCGGATTCCCAACCGTTACCCTTCCAGCACATAAAATGCACCTACCTCCAAGCTCCGCCTCAGGGAGGGCATTTTTCCCAACATAGGCATTAAGCAGCGGTAATTTGCATTTGATAGTAATAGAAAGGTGTTTCATTGTCTTCCTGTTGTTGTCCATATCCCACGAAAGCTTAAACAACAATGTGGCTCTATTTGAGCTAGCAGCCCTTATACCTCCCAAACATAATCATGCTCTACATTTGAGGCCAGGACAGTAAACATTGAAACCACAAAGTATAACATGACTAAACCTGGCTATCTTCTCATTTAATGTCCGAGTACTCAGTTTCCAGTAAGGGTCATTAGATCGTAATCAGGATGGGAACATGACTGCTTTTTCCCCTCCTTAGCCGAAGGGCCCTGTATCTAATTATTGTTCCTTGCCCCAGTGTCCTGATTGAGATACACTAACTCAGAACAGAAGGAGGGATTAAACCTGGTGTAATGTTCATTTCCTGCATGTGTTCTGCATATCCCTCAGTGCTTACAGTTTTAAAAAACGGTTCATGAAGTATACAGTTGTGGTTTACCTCAGAGTCAAGGAGATTTCAATTACTTTTATTTGAAAACTACAGCATATTTGAAACAAATGTTAAGCAGCAATTACAATTTTGCATACTTACAGGCAAATCAACAAATGGAATGTCCTTCAGGCTGGACCCAGCACAAGAAACATTGTTATATTCTGAATCCTGTGAGAAATACAACCTGGGAAGGAGCTGAAATGGCCTGTAGGCAAATGTGAGCAATTCCTGTCAACTGGCAAATAAAGATTCACTCAGTGAAGTTCATTTCAAAACCTCCAAGGCATCTACTTAAGAATATCAAGTTTAAGCCAGTGGTAGACAATCAACGATAAGAAAGCCGAGAATTGTTCTTTCAAGAATAATGGGCAGACCTAATCTGTTTGCAGCAGGAACTGCTTTCCTATGACCAATACTAGAGCTGATGAATGGCTTTTGAGTTAAAAATAAGCTGCTGTTGCTACACAAGGTTTATTTGATAATATATAATATTAATTTATAGTAAACGGCCAGGTTGAAATGTTTTGTATCATACTTCAGGCCTATATTTAACCAGCGCCTTGGCTAGTGAATTGATAACATTGTTATGAAGAAATCTGTAACCCATTTCATATTTTCCTAAATCTAGTAACTGATTTAATTGTTTTATCCTGGGTTAGTGTACTACAACTCATATTTTGGTTAAAGAGGCAAGATATATAATTTGCGGTATCACCAACATTTGAAATACGTAGGACAGAAATTTAAATAAATCAAGGTATCATAATTGAGAGAAGCCAAGTTTGGATTTTGAAAACTGTTAGATTGTAGAAGAATGAAAGATTGAATGAACTTAGAACTTAGCTTGAGCTTAAGGTGGCTGAGCTTAGTTTGTATATCATTATAAAGAATTAATTAAAATAGAGGTGGCGTGAAGGTCTTGATTTCAGCATAGTGAGGTTCAAGGAGAAAGAGGAAGTAACAATATATTTGAAAACATAGTCTGAGCAATGTGAAGTAGTTGGAAGATGGCCACTTGATCAACAGGATGCTGAAATAATAGCAGTCAACATGCAGGGTGACACTTTGTCCTCAGAGCCAGGCATTATAGGTTCAAGTCCCACTCCGGAGACCTGAGTACAAAATCCAGGGTGACACTCCAGTGCAGCACTGAGAGAACACTGGATGATTAGAGATGCAATCTTTCAGTTGAACCCTCAACTAATGTCATTAAAACAAGTTGCTTTGCTGTTATCACATTAGAACTTTGCTGCATATGTTTTGTTTGCTGCATTTCTGATGTTCCAACAGCGTAGTAAATAGAAGTACTTAATTGGCTTTCAAGCACTTTTGGATATCTTGGAGTTATGAATGCACTTATATGAATTAAAGCCTTCCAAATATTTATTTTCAAACTGATACAGAATATAGCATAAGCAAATAATCAATATAGGAAAGCACTTTGCCAAATATCATCCACTGTTTATCCCTGATAATTATTTTAACATTGTCAAAATGTGTATTATAATATGTTAAATGGCTATTTTTTCAAGATTGGGATGATAATTAATTCTTGTTATTTTCTGTGTATAGGCTTCATGCTAATTTAGTCAGTGTACATTCCAAAAAGGAACTGAAATGGCTTTGGAACTTTGCCAGAAGACAGTCATTTTGGATTGGTATGTATATGGGGAGAAATTCAGAAACTGTGATCCATAAACCAATAATACATTTCTCCTAAAGTTATAAATACAGTACATTGAAGTAACGGCGTTTGAAATTGTCTGTGGGTGGACTTCTGATGTCAAATGTTCAATGTTTGGTTACTTATTTAAATTTTGGAGCATTTGTAACCAAAACCATAGATTAAATGTTAACTCTGTAACATACTATGCACTTACCTCAGACTTTACCTTACAGTAAAAGGTCCACTCAAAATTAGTCAATTTATGATATAGAAAGTGAGTGAGTATGGCACCCTTGATGGATGCAACTATGGATTTGATAATACAGATAAGGGAAATGGCAAATAATTCAAATCCCAAAGATATCAGATTAGCAAGGCACCGATGGGAAATGTGGAAGAAGTTCAAGGGGGAAAGGGTCAGTGGACAGAGAGACTGGAAAGTGCCAGGAATCTAACTTCAGGCACAGCAGATAAGGGGATAACTATGAGAAGGGAGGTAGTCAACAAAGGACTAGGGTGTTGTACTTAAATGCACGCTGTGTGCAAAACGAGGTAGATGAGCTTGTCGCACAGATTGAAATTGGCAGGTACGATGTTGTGGGTATCACAGGCTTGGCTACAAAGAGATCAGGGCTGGGAGCTAAATATCCAAGGGCACGTGTCCTATCGAAATAAAATGTGCTGTCATCTTCATTAGTAAAGTCATGAAAAGAATAGGTTTAAGAGTGAATGGCATCATCCATCCTAATTCCCATTTATTGCACCTCGAATTGTACACAGTTATGAGAGTTTGTATAAAACAAACCTTGCAACCAGTTATGAGAATTTGTATAAATTCAACCAGCAGTAAATGATTAAGGTGGATGTTAGGGTCTGTTTACTCAGTTGGCTAGATGAATGGTTTGCAGTGCAAAATAATGCCAACAGTGTGGGTTCAATTCCTCAGTGGCTGAGGTTACCATGAAGGACTGTCCCCCACCTTTCGCTTTGCCTTATGTGTGGTGACCCTCAGGTTAACAGTCGTCTCTCTCTAATGAGAGAGCAGCCCTATGGTTTTGGAAATACTGTGGTGACTTTACTTTTACCTTTAATCTCTTAAAACTGCACATACAACAAATACACAATTTTTTGGCATATATTTTTATTGTTAACCTTCAACTTTTTAAGGACATTTAGGGGATGCAGGCTTCAGTTTGGGGTATTTTGGAAATTGACAGTGAATCATTTTTGAGAAAAGTCATATATGGTTTTGGAATGAAATGGAGCAGCGTAATGATAAATAATGGTCATGTATGAGCATACATGAGTGCCTAACATTGTAAATACTTGTAAAACAGCTTCTGCAAAGGTATGATAACTGATCAAGTTCATAATTGATTTTCAGCAAATTAAGTAATAATGTTCATATTAAGTCAAATTTAGATTGCAGTGTACACATTGGCAAGGTAGTTGTATTATTTTTAAACATTTCTCTCGCAGGCTTAAAAGAAGAGACTGGTTCTGGAAAATGGGCATGGACTAATGGAAGACCAGTAACCTTTACAAACTGGAAGAAAAATGAACCTTCAATAAGGAGAAGCATTCAGCATAGATGCACTCTTGTCCAGGGTAGAGCCAAATGGGTGACTAAACAGTGTAATGAAGAAAAAGATAGGTTTATCTGCTGTACTTCTGTATTAGGACCTTAACCAGCCCACCTTAAAAATGGGTCATGTGTTTACAAATGTCAGGGCAAATGCTTCAAAAATACAAGATTCAGAATCACTGACTGCCTTTATATGCAAATGATGACAAGCTTAAATATTCCTTTCAGGTACTTTGCCACTGACATAATTGCCAGCCAGCTGCTCAACCGGAAAACACAGACTCTATTGTCTATACCCTGTAGAATGACTCATTGTTATGCACTAAAAAAATGTATTCTATATGTGTATTAAGCTTCAATGGTGAATGATAAATCCTATTACTGATCTTAAAAGTGAGTAAAAGATGCCTGAAAGTAGAGTTCCTAAAAAAAAAATTAAAAGTCATCTTTCAGATACAAGTAGGGTACAAAATAATGACCTTCACAAGAAAAATAACACAATTTGTGGTAAGCCCAATATTGCATATTAATCAGTAATTTTTTTTCATTTTTCACTGTACTATTTCACCTTCTATTCACATTAATAATCATGGATTAATTGAATTGCTGTGGACGGTGTGTTGCAACATTGTCAATTTGTGGAAAATTATTCTTTCTGTTTGGTATTTTCAGTAAAATCACAAATATTTAGTAAAGGAATGAATTTATGCCTTAATTTGAACTAACAACCACAGGACTCATTTATAAATATATTCACAATATTGCTACACACAGTGATGAAATAATTCTGACCCATTTTTGCAATGTCAACTTCAGATTCTCATGACTGGAATTTTCCTCATTCTTCTTACGCTCTTACTTCACAATTAACATAAAGTAAATAGAATCAAGCATTAGCCACAGCTTTGTATTAAAAATCCATTGCTGTTAATATTACAGCTTCTGCCAACAACACTTCAGAGAAATTATCAATGAAACTATGGCATGTGTGAAATTATTACTTATCAGCACGATTGAGGGTTTTTCCATTGTGGCAATCACAGGAAGTACATAATTTCCTTGTATCTTGCTAAATCAAAATTTATCTCATGGAACTCAACTCCAATTAGTCTTCTCAGTCTACACACATTATGTAATAACAACACATTATTTTCTCAATGAATAAAATAGTAATGTGCATCAATTGTGCATTTTTGCCTTTTTTGCTTCAGACAAGCATCTTATACTGTACTTGATTTTAAAATTCTCTCAGATCAGGCTACTTCAAATCAGACTGGCATGTTCAAAAAAACTTCAATATATGTTAGTAAAAGCCTTGTAAGCAGTAGCATGTATAATCGTTTATAATATTGTGATTTTTTAAAAAATAGTTGTGCAGAAATGTATACCCTATAGTAAAAGAAAGAAAGGATTTTTGATTGAAAATGCTGTCCTAGAAGATGAACATTTAAATTCTTTTAGATTGCATGAATGATAACATAGCAAACTATATGTGAACTAGTCCGATTATTACTCTACAATATAACTACATTTCCATTGATATTATGTGTGATATTTTCAGTCTTTTCATAGGAAATAAAATGGTTTCAATCATTATTTTCAAAAAGTTTTGAATTTCTGTGCCATGAATTGTCAAATGCTCTTTGCGATTCATAATGTATCAAAATGGATTAAACAATTTAAAAATCATAACTAACTATTCATGTCTTTAGATGAAGTCTTTGGTTGGGTACAACTATTCTGAAACCAGGAAGAGAGTTAGCGTACAGACCATTTTTAAAGGGGTGTGCATTGTTATGTTACACTTATGAATAATGCATCAAATGCCCTTCTTTATTGTGGGAAACAATCCAAGAAAAGGTGTACGTTCTTTTGCTTCCAAAATTCTTCATACATTCTTCAAACCATTAGTGATGACAACAGACAACTGGTCAATTAGAAACATTTGTTGCATTGCTCAGAATTTTGGTGCTAATTGTTTTGGATGTTAATGTGAGCCTTTCTGAATAAGAACTGAAGGATATAAAGAATGCTTTACATCTGTAGACAGCGAATGATATCAATGCAAACAATGTGGACACACTCATGATAATTAATATAATGCCAGGTAGCACATGAACAGAGCCATCAGGCATCAGCAACAAGTTGAGGGACAAAAGTCAGTCTCAGAGATCTGAAAAACCTGATTTGCATAATCCTCGTGTCTGCTGTGGTATACCAATAATGTTTGAGCAACGTTTAAAATTTAAGTCTTTCAGCAATTCCTGTTTTCGTTTCAGATTTCAAGCAACTGCAGTTCTTCCAGATTTTTTTAAGTACTTACCACTCCAAAAGTTTAAATCTATCTATCGCACTTCATGATTTTATATTCACCCATTTTGTTTTTAAAAGAAAGGAGAAATGCTCCCCTAACGTTGCAAAGATGATGAAGGATATCAGCTCAAAATTTTAAGTTGTTTGGGAAACTGAAGAGATTGGGTATAACACTGGTTTTACGCATCGTCTCATTTCAATCCTCATGGAACAAGATGGTGGAGGTCTCTCTTGAGGGTAGGTGCTGGCATGGACTGGGTCGGAGAGACTGACATTCTGAACTTTGTACTTCTTTATTTTTCTACATTATACCTACCTATGACCTATAATGCTGGACCTTTGATTTCTTTACTTTTGTAATTTTTTTTTGTTTCCTCAGAAATTGATCCTAAGTATCTGTACCTAGGTGTGATTGTACCGAAGATGGCCCTGTAATGCAATGACTGTAAACTTTTTACTGTACTCATTAATTCAATTCAGTAATTTTGGACAAAGTGTAAAATCAGCAATGGAGCCAATTTCAAGTGGCTTTCCTGTCAAACAAATTAGTTAAAATATTATTTCTGCGCTCTTCTATTTTCACATGATATAAATGGATGATTTATTGCAAGCTAATTTTGGAAATTGCATTATGTTTTTATGTACATGCAAGGTACAGAGCTAAAGCACATCAACCTAAACAGAGCATTATCGTCTGACTATTGCATTATTTTGGGGAGTGCGGAAGGAATATAATTGTTCACTGTCATGCAGCACCTTCTGGGGCCTTGCTCTCATGCGGGAAGTGTTACTTGTGTTACATTTGTCCAATAGGTATCATGTTTTGCTTTAAAGGGATAATTTTCCAAGTTAACACCATCAGTAGGGAACCTTGCCCAGCAGCTGGGCATATCAGAAAATCATTGGCAATGTGGCCCCAGTGTTACAAATGTATTTCCAGCAGGCAAGGTTGCCCACTAGTGGCACAAATTCAGTAACGTTGGCAAGCATTTGGAAATGGAGAAACTCTGAAAACCTGATCAAATTTACAGTCACAATTTCTAATGGATTTGACATGATGATGTGTTGCTAAGGGACACGTATAGCTACCTAAAATGAAAAAGTGTTCACATAGTCAAGTCATGAATGGAATATCACTCAAACATGAGGTTTTCTGATTAGCTGTCTCACATTTCAATATATGCTTATTTTAAAAGCTAAAGTATGGAACAGATAGCACATCATTCCAGCACAACACAGGAACCGGTGCCTAGGGAAATCATTTTTGAAGGCTTTGGTTTTAAGTAGGTTGGAGGTGTCTATAAGCTGGTTAGTATAGAAGTACAGTAATCACTATGTGGTGGGACTGAGCCTGGAGCCTTGAGGTTCTGGGTTCAAATGTTTTCCGTTTTCAAGCTGTGAAATTCATTTCTTTTTAAAAATCTGGTTATCTATTGGGTCAGCAGCAGAAAAAAAAAGCAACAAAACGCTGTTGTAAAACACAGTTCACTGATGTCTCCCCAGGAGGGAACCTGCCATTATTCACTCTGTTGTAAATCTGTGCGATTTACTGTATATGTCCTCAGGGCACCTAGGGATAGGCAATAAATATATACTGTTTTTCCAATGTTGCTCACATTCATCCAAAAATGTAACACATTTATCTATTTTCCTGCTGAAGATGCAGCCACAAATTCTGGGAGATTGCCAGTTTGCTGTAGCGCATGACGAACAACTGCCTTGCAAGCAGATGTCGACCTTTTAACACTAACTTGCTCACTGATTTGTTCCTTTAAAGTGTGTATTCTTTGAACTGGTGTCTCCTGTTAAATTGTGACTCTTCATGTTATCTCTGAGCATTATTTCAAGCAACATTTCAAATTCAATCATGAGACATGATTTCCCACACACAAAGCCATGTTGACTATCGATAATCAGTCCTTGCCTTTCCAAATACATGTAAATCCTGTCCCTCAGGATTCTGTCCAACAACTTGCCCACCACCAATGTCAGGCTCACCAGCTTATAGTTCCCTGGCTTTTCCTACTGCCTTTTGTAACTGTGGCATTACATTAGCCAACCTCCAATCTTCTGGCACCTCACCTGTGGCCAGGGCTTTTGAAGAAGTAACAAAGAGGACTGATGAGGGCAGAGTGGTGGACATGATCTACATGGACATCAGTAAGGCATTTGACGAGGTTCCCCGTGGTAGACTGGTTAGCAATGTTTTGGATACAGAACTAGCTCGAAGGTAGAAGACAGAGGGTGCTGGTGGAGGGTTGCTTTTCAGACTGGAGGCCTGTGACCAGTGGCATGCCATGAGGATCAGTGCTGGGTCCACTGCTTTTTTCATTTATATAAATGATTTGGATGTGAATATAGGAGGTATGGTTAGGGAGTTTGCTGATGACACCAAAATTGGAGGTGTAGTGGACAGTGAAGAAAGTCACCTCAGAGTACAACGGAGAGCAGATGGGCCAATGGGTGGAGGAGTAGCAGAAGGAGCTTAATTTAGATAAATGTGAGGTGTTGCATTTTGGAAAGGCAAATCAGGGCAGGACTTATACACTTAACGGTAAGGTCCTGCGGAGTGTTACTGAACGAAGAGACCTTGGAGTGCAGGTTCATACTTGAAAGTGGAGTTGCAGGTAGACAGCATAGTGAAGAAGGCGTCAGTATGCTCGCCTTTATTGGTCAGTGCACTTGAGTATAGGAATTGGGAGGTCATTTTGCGGCTGTACAGGACATTGGTTATGCGACTATTGGAATACTGCGTGCAATTCTGGTTTCCCTCTTACAGGAAGGATGTTGTGAATCTTGAGAGGGTTCAGAAAAGATTTATAAGGATGTTGCCAGAGTTGGACGGCTTGATCTATATGGAGAGGCTGAATAGTCTGGGGCTATTTTGCCTGGAGCATCGGAATCTGAGGGGTGACTTTATCGAGGTTTATAAAATCATGAGCGGCACGGATAGAGTAAATAGACAAGGTCTTTTCTCTGGGGTGGGGATTTCTAAAGCTCAAGGGTGTAGGTTTAAGGTGAGAGGGGAAAGATTTAAAAGGGACCTAAGTGGCAACGTTTTCATGCAGGGGGTTGTGTGTGTATGGAATGAGCTGCCAGAGGAAGTGGTGGAAGATGGTACAATTACAAAATTTAAAAGGCATCTGGATGGGTATGTGAATAGGAAGGGTTTAGTCGGATATGGGCCAAATACTGGTAAATGGGACTAGTTTTATTTGGAATATGTTGTCGGCATGGACAAGTTGGACCGAAGGGTTTGCTACCAAACTGTATATCTCTATGACTCTATGGCAATCAATCTGAGAAATATAAGGTGGATTTTAATTACTGGGGGCGACATACATCCAACAATTGGCCCAATGACCAGGTACAGGCAAACTCCTCAACCTCCCATGAAAGTACTGGAAGTAAAATGATGATATGGAAAATGGTAATTGCATCAGTACAATTTTTACTCTTTTGCATTGTTTATATCAGATGAAGGGAATTAACATCATCCGTCACTATTTTGTTTAATCACAGGCTCAATCATAGCCCTCTTTTTAAACCAAGGGCTATTTCTTAAACTTTGAGAGAAAGGGTCATTGGTATAATTCTAAATATTTCAGCCATATCAACTCTTAAAGCTTAGGAATTGTTTATCATCAGTTAACGTCTGTGTTCAGTGATGCCCTGTACCTTGAGAAAAGCAATGTAGAAATACTATAGCTGCTGATGAGGATTCTTGAAGTGGAAATGAACATTGGGATTGAGTGGGTCTTGTTTATTGTTGCATCTTTGGTTGCCCATTGTCATAGTGACCAACTCTTGTGATGTCCCAGTTAGCACCTGGAAGAATTTTGAGTGATGACCTTCAAGGCCAATGAAGGCAAAGGCCAAATTGTAGGCTGTCAATACAGTTCATGTTTCAGATGGTAACCCACAGATCTTGAGTCTGACCTAGGACTGGTCTTCTGTGGGATATTGCTAACTATTTTGCAAATTCTGCTAACTGTGATGCTATGAATTTTCAATGCTGCCTTGATTCATAACCCATCCTCATTTTATCCCCTCCTTTACGTAGTATAACTACATAATCTACTGCATTACTTGTTTCTTTCCATGTTGTATTGAAATTTAAAGCATGGCTCAGATAGTTGAAAAAGGAATTAATGGCAGAATTATCCCTCCTCTGAGCTAGTGAGAATGAGTGAGATGACTTAGTCCAAAATTCAGAAACCGGTGAGAAGCTCATTTCCATGTATTTGCATCTCATTATTTACACAACTGGTTATATTGACATCACACTCCAATCTTCCTTTCCACAATCTAGAAACTCGATGGCGCAAAAACACAACTGGTGAAATAAAGCGAGTGCCTGCCAAGTTCTTCAATCAGCACCCATCGTTGGCCATTGAGCTTCTCTTCATATTGAGCTGCTGTTTCTGCACAAAGTGCCTCCATGGCCAATGGCATTCTCTTGCCATTCATTGCTGAAGAAGGTAGTGGAGTCATTGATTGTATTTCGGACAGAGATAGATAGATTCATAATTCATAAAGAGATCAAGGGTTACAGGGAGAAGACAAGAGACTGGGATTGAGAAGCATATCAGTTATGATTGAATGGTGGAGCAAATTCAATGGACTGAATAGCTTAATCCTGTTCCTACATCTTATGATCTTTATGATCTTCCTAGACACTTGATTATTCACTTTGATATTGTAAAAGCACCAGCCTCACAACATCCTCATGTCTTGGTCTTGGCCTACCTAAGCCACAACTTGAGGTCTTCCAGTATCTACTTTAGATCTGAATGACTGTGAGCCGTCTTGTGTACTTTACAGGATTTTTAGCATTGACATGGAGACTGGCACCTTCTGTGTCTTAGCTTGCTTGTTAGAACAGAAGATCTTTTGTCTTGCCTTAGAGGCAAGCAGCCTCAGTGCTTGCTTTTTACTGCAGAAGGAGAGGCAGGAAGCTTGAAGTGATGAGGAGTACTGGAAACTAGATGTAGAGTTAGAGAGGGAGTAGACCCATCACTATGCAGCAAGGTGCTACATCAATGTCAAAGAGTCAGCAAACACTCTGGCAAACACACTGTAAACACTTGAAGAAAATGTGTAGATTCAAAGGAATGAATGTTTACTGGGGTGAGGGTTGTCTCCACTTTGTCAAGGGGCTTGTCCGTTTCCAGTCCAGGTGGTTGACCATGGTGAGTCGGCATTTGGCTTGTTCTGTTGCAGTCTGTAGATTAGACATGGTCAGTCCTTGAGGTCAAGGTCAAGCAGCCCAGGGATGACATGTATATGCATTGAGGTGCAGTTAAGGGAACAGTGAGGGGAGAGGGCCATGACCATTCAAAGGAATTGGGACTGGGCTCCATGGAAGGGAGACAAGAAATCTGAGTTATGAAATTGATGGAAAAGGTTGCAATGACTTTTCTTGTATGAGTCATAGGTACAATTTTGCATTCTTGCCCTTCAGCTCCACTTCTGTTCAAATCAAAAAAAGCGGCTTACTTCCAGTGTGTCAGTTAATTTAGTTGGCAGTACAGCTGGCTTGTAACGCAGAGTAAGCGTAGTATGGGTTCATTTCCAGTACTGCCTGAGGTCATCGTTAAGACCCTGCTTTCTCAACTTCACCTCTCAGATGACCCTCAGATTCAACTCTCCTCTAATATGCCTATCTCTCTCTGAAGAAAGAGCAGTCTCTGCGACTATAGAAACTTTCACTTTTCAAGATATTAACAAATTATCTGATATTTAGATCTTAATAGTTCTGCCAGACCACAAAATGCTCAATTCATCACAAACATTTAGAATAAATGATGTGTGTAAATTATGTAATTTATTTTCTGTCCAATTGCAATGTTTCATTAAATCATTTCATTAAATCAAATCTCTTTATTTATATCACAGCGTGAGCTTTCCAAAACTGCTTTCAGACAGTTATTTGTAAACTAAGCTAAAATCCTACTATCCAGTCAGCCCCCAGTCCTACTGCCCATTCCACTGTAACAGTCAAATGTAGGATTAAGGAAAATTCTTCTTCTTATGTCTTTGACCAAAACCAAAACAGTTCCAAGTCGCCTATAAACCTCCCATACGACATCAAGATTGCTCACTTGTACTATTAAATACTGACATAGGAGCAGTATTATTAAGTCATAATCAGTGAGAATAAATGTGAAATGAGTGAAGAAATACAAATAGTTATTAAAAGTTTAAGTTATTTCGCTAGCTAGTTGAAAAGATTGTCAATGCTCAAATGAAGAAGGGAAAATAAACTTCAACATATAACTCCTAGGTTAAAGGTGATCAGATCTCCCTAATGTTGAAAACCAACTCTAGTTATAAGGGGTGGAAATGGAAATATTAAAACTGGTATGAGAAACTGAGGATGAATGGCAAGAAGGTGAAGAAATCTGAACTGACAGGATTGACTCAGATTTAAACCTTGTTCGGTGGTAAATCAGATGGTCACAAACAGGTCATCATTGGGCCATTATGTGACATCCATGCTGAAGAGAGGAAAGCTCAGTCAGATCTAATCCGTCGGTATTCTACCATCCAATAACTCCTGCATATGAGTAAACAAACATCCAGTAAGAACAGATTCAACATTTGGGCAAAACGTTGCATGATGTCCTGCGTGTGTTCCTAAATACATCAGACCTTTAGGATTAGGAGTAGAAAACTAGAAGTCATTTTATTTTTCAATCTGTAGAAAGAATGGGGATGATAATCTGTGATGGATTGAAGTGGAACCTGGGAAAATATAGTGGCTAATATTGTCTTCACTAGAAAGGAGAATTGAATGGGATGTCAAGTGGGTGAGCTGATTGACATTGTAGTTTGTAGCTCATACCAAAGTCAAAATTTATATCTAAATGTTTACCAGGCAGTGAAGTGAACTTGAGTCAATGCTTCCAAAACAAGATAGGTAATATTAAAATTAGGAACAGTTGGGAAAGAGAAAGCAGAAAAATGAAAAAGCATTATAAGTTGTATGTTGTGACAGACCATGTTACCACCTCACCTGTCTTGATTGTTATTCTGATCCTGTGAGTGCAACATTAACAAAGGAATAGCTATCTGATAAACCATTTTAAAAAACCACACTGGTGCTCAGTCTATCGGAGAACCAGATCTTACATATTTCAAGTCACTTGGTGTCAAAAATTAACAGTGTAATATTCCAGTGGTTTGTAGAACACATCAGTTGTTTCTGAAGCCTGAAAAAGACATCCAGTAAACAAGGGTGTGTAGTAAAGGAAATAAAGAGCAAGAAAAAATGCAATAATTTTCCAGTAAGCAGACTATATCTTTTCATATTTAATCATCATGAAAATTAAGCCAACACAGCTGTGGGTAAATATGGTAGACTGGCTCTGCTTTCTAATAAGTTACGAGCTTTAACTGGATAATTTGTTGCAGCTGGTGACCCTTGTGATCCACATGCAAAAAACAGCAGCATTTTGGAACACATTCACGTATTAAGATGGAAACCAACGATAAAAGACTCTATCCTGGTATCAAATAATTAATGACGTCTACTACGAGATGTGGCCAACAGCTGTGAAAGAGATGGGGAAAAACAAGCTAGCAATTAGGAACAATAGCAAATCACTGAAACATATCATTTTTTTTGAAATAGATTTCTAATAAACTTGCGTCTGATTCAGCCGTTTTAAAAACAAATGCTGGTAATTATACATGCAACAGGAATATTGTCCTGTGCTAATCGAGAATAACATTGGCGCTGGTGTTTCAAACTCTCTGCCAGAGACACAGGTGTCCTGTGGCTGTGCTTAGAATACTGGAATGTTCATAACTTTCAGGCTATTAGCTTTATACCACCTGCAATTCATTTGCCTTATTGTCCTGCCACCTGTAAAGTATAGTATTAAATATTGCAAACACTGAAGGGCAGTCGCGAGGTTGTGTTAATCCTATTGGGACAAAATTATGCAAAATTCACTGGAAGGGCTTAAATTTATGATCTTTGGACTCATTGATGTTGGTGGTAGTAGTGAATTTGAGTGATAGTTCAATGAAAACAAAAATCATTATTCATGGTCGACCAAAGTCAAAATGACTCCCAAATATTCATTGGTAATAGGCTGTTTCCAAACTCATTATATTCCATTTGCCAGATCTTTGCTCAGCCTCTTAACCAATTTTTTTTAAATAAAGCCACCTGATGTCATTTTAGCAACTTACTTTGCTACCTGTTCATGTAATAATCAAATGTGGCTAGCCGACCTTCAGTTCCTTCATCAAAGTCATTTATAAAAATTGTGAACAATTGAGGTTCCAGCACTGATCCTTGTGACACATCACTCATTACCAACTTTCCAACAAGAAAAAGATCCATTTATGCCCGCTCTCTGCTTCCTGTTAACCAGCCAATCATCTATCCATGCCAATATACTATCCCTGACATTGAGCTTTTATTTTCTGCAATGACCTGTGAAGAAGGACTTATGAAATGTGTCCTGAAAACCTAATTACAGTACACCCTCCAGTTCCTGAGTAAATGTTACTTCCTCAAAGAAAATCTAATAAATTCGATTTGATTTGTTATTGTCGTGTGTATTGAGATACAATGAAAAGTATTTTGTTTTGCATGCTGTCCAGGCAAATCAAACCTAACATAAGTACATCAGGGTAATAGAACAGAATGCAGGATATAGTGTTACAGCTACAGAGGAGATGCAGAGAAAGATCAACATTGATATATGAGAGGTCCCTTCATAAGTCTGATAATAGCAGGGAAGAAGCTGTTCTTGAATCTGTTGGCAGTTTTCAAACTGCCTGATGGAAGAGGGTGGAAGAGAGTATAACCGGGGTGGGAAGGGTCTTTGATTATGTTGGTTGCTTTCCTGAAACTGCATGTGGTAATAGACTGAGTCAATAGAAGGAAGGCTGGTTTGTATGATGCACTGGGCAGTGTTCATAACTCTCTAATTTCTTGCAATTTTGCGCAGAGCAATTGCCATACTAAGCTCTGATACGTCCAGATAGGATGCCTTCTATGGTGATGTATAAAAATCTATTAGAGTCATTGTGGATACGCCAAATTTCCTTGGCCTTCTAAGGAGGTAGAGGTGTTGGTCTGCTTTCTTGACTATAGCGTCGACATGGATGGACCAGGACAGATTTTTGATGATATTTACTCCTAGGAACTTGAAGCTCTTGACCATCTTCACTTCAACATCACAGTTACAGACAGGGACATATTGCATAAATATGATTTCCTTTTCATGAAATTGTATTGAATCTCCCTGATTACCTCAAACTTATCTAAATGCCTTGCTATAACTTCACTCATAATAGGTTTTAACATCTTCCCTATGATAAATGTTAAATTAACTGGTCTGCAGTTTCTTGATTCCTTTCTCTAAAGAAATATTCACTATCTTCTAATCTAATGGGTCCTTTCCAGAATCAAGAGACTTTTGGAAAATTAAAACCAATGCATCAATTGTTCAGAATTCACTTAGTATCATTTCTGCAGCAAGTGTGATTCTCCTGAGTTCCTCCTTCTTATTTTCTGATGTAATACAAGATGTTACTTGTATTCTCTATAGTTTGGGCCAATGAAAAATATTTGTTCAATTCATCTGCCAACATATTATTTTCCAAGACTAATTATTCATGCACTCTCTCTACAAGACCAATGCTCACTTTGTTAACTCTTTTTTTTAAAAAATTACAGAAACTCTTACTATCTATTATATATCTGGCTAGTTTTCTCTTGTACTCTAATTTATTTATACTTTTTAATTTTTTACTCATTTTCTGCTTTTTTCAAATATTTTGGCCAATCTTCTGACCTGTCATCTGTTTATGCACAATTTTATGCTTTTCTTTTAATTTTTATATTATCTTTAATCTTTCAGGTTTACCACGGTTAGTGGTTCATCCTGTGAATTTTTCTTTCTCGTTGGGATGTACCTATCCTGTGTATTCTGAAATATTCCCAAAATGTCTGCCACTGCATTTCATGTAGAGCTATCCTTTAACTTAATTTTCCAATTCACTCGAGCAAGCTCAGCGTTCATGTCCTCATAAAGCATGAACACACACATATTTAATAGTACTTACAAATGTTCAAATCTACTACTTAACAAAGGATAGTGAGGTGACAGTGTCAAATGGGTCACTCCCACTCAGTACATATTTGGAAATAGTTTGCCGATGCACTGCTGCCTGCTGGCAGATACTGTCTGTTGTGGGACACTGAATAAACTGAAAATAGCACCAACTCTTTGAGCTACAGCCATGCTCATTCTGTTATTGAGTCATTGGACAATGTGAAACTTTCAGATGAAATCCATCCCAAGTAAACTTTCCCATGCACTCTGAACAAGTCTGTTGCTAATTTCATCTAAGGAGTGAATGGAACATTGTATAAAGTAGGAGCTCCTTGGGCGGCTAGGATCGATATATTTGGCATTCCTTCAATGCATTGATGAGTCATGGAAGATGGGAAAATAAATCAAGAGAGGAGGGGTGGGGCTGGGGAAGGTAGGTGGAATGGTGATAGGTGAATGCAGGTAGGGAGTTAAAACCAGTTTTTAAATCTCCCCACCCCTGGCCTCATCCCATTTCCAACCCTCCCCCTCAATCCAGCCTGCTTGACCTGATACAACCTGTCCATCTTCTCTCCCACCTATCCGCCCCACCCATCCCACTAACCAATCCCCACTGCTGCCTACCCGCACTCACCTATCACCATCCCACCTACCTTCTTCAGCCCCACCCCTCCTCTCTCTATTTATTTCTGAGCTCCCTTTCCCCTCCCCCATTTCTGAAGAAGGGTCCCGACCCGAAACGTCAACTTTCCTGCTCCTCTGATGCTGCCTGGCCTGCTGTGTTCATCCAGCTCCACACTGTGTTATCTCTGACTCCAGCATCAGCAGTTCTTGCTATTGCTGTGTCAGATGAAAATTATCCTGGTACCTGTCTTATATCTCATTTAAAAGTTATTTCCTTGCACATTGTTGCCTGAATTATTTTGGGCATGTGTGATCAGTTCTACCACAGGACGTGGCTTTCTTTGTGACTACACTGAGACCTGTGCACACTGGCATCCTGCTAATGCTGGACTGCAGAAGGTTTCATAAAATAAGATGTGGTTGTGTACGGGCACAATAGAGTGATTCTGCAGTGCACAGAATTGGTGATCTATGCTATGCTGTGACACTGTATCTTGTAGTCTGTACTATAGTGCGCGACTTGCTGAGTACCTTTCAGGAAGCAAAGTGATAAAATATTAACACCAGTTTCCATGCCAATTTTAGCTTTTAATGTGTATTGTCCTGCCTTTTCTGGACATATGATATTAATGGTTGTAAAAGCTTCTGTTGCCCTATAATGTCAACATGGTGTATGAGATTAACAATTTGAAAGGTTTGTCATTTCCTGAACTTTGCCTTTCAAATTGTTGATTCTGAACCTTATTTAAAGAATCATAGAATTTTTACAGTGCAGAAAGATTCAGCCTATCGAGTCTGCACCAACCCTCACAACCGCATCCCACCCCAACCCAGCCTATCCTCGTAACCCCGCAATTACTATGACTGATCCATCTAACCCACACATCTTTGGACTGTTGGAGGAATACAGAGAGCCAAGCAGAAACCCAGAGAACATGCAAACTCCACACAGTCACTAAATGCTGGAATCAAACCCAGGTCCCTGGCACTGTGAGGCAGCAGTGTTAACCACTGAGCTGCTGTGTCACCCTAATGATGTGTTTGTTTTTGTGCATCTTTTAACACTTTCTTTGCTGTCAATTTTGTGGTATTGTAAATATAAAGTAGCCATATTCCTATTGGACTATAGGGCTGTTTACTCATTAGAGAGAGAGAAATGACCACTGGTGGCTTAACATGAGGGTCACTGTACCTCAGGTGAGGAGAGAAGTTGAGAAGGAGAGTCCTTCATGGTGACCTCAGCCATTGTGGGAATTGAACCCAGGCTGTTGGTGTCACTCCACATCAAAAACCAGCTGTCCAGCCAATGGAACCAACCAATGCTCCATGTGCTTTTTACCATCTTCTTGATCATCTCTTTTTGATCTGGGGTCTTGCTTGGCCTTTGAAGTCAGATTTTGTACACAGGCATGCCTAGTGTCCCTTAGTGCTTCATGGTTGTCAAGAAAAGCTTGACAACATTTGGAAATGTGTGAAAGGTTGGAATTGTTTCAGGTTTTGTTGGTTCAACACACTTTATTGAATGTTGCTATAGCGTGTAATTGTTGTTGGCCTGCCACTATGGCTTCATACTTGTGTCCATCCTCAAATATATGTCAATGGTATGGCCTTTTCTCATGCCTAAGAGATCATTCCTAAAGACTTTAAGTGATGTGGAGACATTGACTAACTCAGTTTCTCTTGGGAAATGTCTAACTTTGCTGCAGCATCTTCCAGCAAACTGACAAACAGACTCTTGAGGTTGCTGTCTGTAAAACGTGAGTTAGAGTCTGTTAATTCCAAGATTAATTCTTACCTTGAGCTGGTCTTCGAGAACCTTCCAGATATTTTCTAGATAGTTCTAATCATCCGTAGGAAGACCAATTGTGATAATTCTGTGAACATTCCTCACTAATGGCAGCAAGATTTTCAGAAATTTTTTAGTTGCTTCTGTGCTTGATTTGTAAAATATACCTTGTATATTCCCTGAAGCATCCTGCACATCTTGTTTGCATAATTGTAATTCAATAAGGGTGTCAGTGGATGCCCAAACATTAAGGAGATTTATGCTATTCATGATTCTACCTTAAAAAAACTGTACTACCTCGCTATATGTGTCCCAAATTTTGTTCTAGTGTAACTTGTCCCACATAAGATGCAGTATGATATCTTTATATCCTCACGTCACATGCTATGATGCAGTGAGGATATGATTAGCCTTTCTCTTAAAGATATACTGACATACTGACCATGAGGCACAGCACAACAGTTCCCTTGTGAAAGTAACAACGATGAAGTCAATCCCTCAATCCAACTGGCACCTAAACCTCTCAGGCGTCAGTCTATTCTGCACCTTAACTGCTTTCTTTCCACATGATTAATTAGTACACCATTCAGAACAAGTGAGCTCAGGTAAACCAGTCAAACTGAACCTTCTTCCAAACATTGGCAGTCCACTGGGGCTTGGTTCTTCTGCTGAAGGACAACCACAGTGCTGTGCCAGCACTATGTGCTGAGATCAGTAGTGTCAGCAGGATGTAAACTTAATTGAAAGACATTTATCTCCAGGGGAGCAATGGGCCTCAAGACTGCACCATTCTAACTTTTGGTCTTGCCTTTCCAAAACTCCAGATAGGTCCAATGAAAAGAAACACAGATGGGAGAGATATAGCAGATTGGGGACAAATAGTCAGAGCAATTCCAGGGCAACATGATAAAATGTTTTGGGCTCACCAGGTAGGTGTTGAAGTAGCTAGATCTTTTCCCTTGTTCCCTATCAGTCAGAAAGTCTCATTGCCTGTTCCCTCTCACCCTACAGCAGGATCACCTGTTACCCCCATTGTAGACAGCACATGGGAATAAGTATTCATCTGGAGCCCGTAAAACAGTCCTCTAACTGTTCTAAAGAAGGGACCTGAAATGTTAACTCTGATTTCTCTCTACTGATGCTGCCAGACCTGCTACGTTTCTCCAATAATTTTGATTTTTGTTTTAGTTCTCTTTCCAACTGTCTGACCACTTTTGGGACCAGGGAATACATTAGGAGAACGGCAAAACATGTGCCAGTTCTCGAAGATGCAAGGTTGACATAGAGTGATGGTTGAGGAGAGTCAGGGAAAGGATTTCTGAGATTCAGATCTGAAAAGAAAGGTGCTGCAGAAATTTTATTACAGGAACTAAATCAGATGGTATTTTAAGATCAGCAGATTGGCAATCTCCTGTCAGTGACATTTCCATTCCATTCTAAAAGTAACTGTTCCCAATTCGTGAAAAGTGAAAATCTTTGTTTCAAGGCTCAGGTTTCCTCTGAAAATTAAGTTATACACTGAATATTAAGTTTATAAATTAGTTTAGTGCTTGTATAAGCACTGAAGGAGAACTCAGGCATTTGTACCCATCAGACTGTGGTATATTCTATGTCCATATGAGGGCAGCTATGAGCAAGGATCAACAGCCACAGCCAAGAATGAACATTTTGTTCTAAGTTAGAACATAACCCAATGCAAATTGCAATCGGCATAAGTTCAGTGTAAAATAACTATTATTCAGGGTAAATTAGCTTAAAATAAACAGGAATCTTTAGAATTACAACATTTCCTCATCTGCTTCCCCATCTAATTACCCCTCAACCATCCTTCTCCACTCTCTCACACAAATCCTTCGGCTTGTTTCCTCTATCTCTACCTTTCCTTCTGCGCCCTCCCTCCCTCTCCAAAGTGGTGCCAGTACTGAGGAAGGATCACCAAACCCAAAACATTAACTCTGATTTCTCTTCACAGGTGCTGTCAGACCCGCTGAGCTTTTCCAGCAACTCCTGTTTTTGTTTCTGATTTACAGCATCTGCAGCTCTTTAGTTTTTATTTCGTGCCAGATCTTCTTTTGTTCTTCATCTAGTGGGGAAAAAAAAAATCACTGGCTGACATGGATCTTCATCAAGATGGCAAATATCCTATTGGTAATAGCATGGTGCAAGGAATTTCTCCACAGTTTTCAAGCAATATTTCCTGAGGTCAATAAAATTAAGCTTCTATATTTATAGTTGCTGAAGAAACCCAAGTAATTCCACTTCCTGACTGATTTATGGTCAGGAATGTACCAGGAGCAGAAAGCATGACTTCATGTTAATCAATTTCATTATATAGTGGAACAATCCATCTTTCAGACAGGCCATGTGTACTTGACCCAGTAGCCCACCAGCAACCACAAAAGCATTAGATTCATTGGACTGTTACTGAACGAAATTCATTCCAATGCCAGGGAATGTATTCACTTATGTCAGATTAAACAGGATGCCAACAACGAGGGTATGTTCAAGCCTTTTGGCTCCCAGAAGCACGGGTCAGCCTTTCCGGGTGGATGAGCAGGTATCTGGCTGAGGAGATTATCCAGACAAGACAGAAAATGAGACATCAGCTAACCTGTTATACACCTGCAGCCATGATGCTAATTGCCCACAAAACATGGTGTATCCATCCAGTCAGTATGACAATGCCTAGTATGTGGATGAAGGGTGTGAGCATGCTTTCCACTTTTGTGTACTGCTTCTCACCTTCAACTTATGCAGCTATAGCAGCAAAATGAGCCCAATATGCGTCTCCCTGCCAGTAAACATCCTCTCAGTCCTCACGCTGGTCACTCATCCAAACTGTGTTCCTTAACACCCCAGGCTACAGCTTCAGAGGAATTCAGAGGAGGTTTTGCTCTAAGACATGCAGTGAACAGGCCCACTGTTATATGGAGATACCCTGGTACTTGTGACAGAGGCGCTTAGCTATGTGTGCATTCTGCCTAATGGATACTTCAGGAAAGTTGAAGGCTAAGGGCTTACACTCTGACAAAAACCTGGTGTGGATCCCCTAGGTCGACTAATATCTAAATAGGTCATCTTGTCAGCAACTCCTACAATCAATCCCAGGCCAAAAGGAAATGCGTCGTATTCCTTTTGACTGAAACAGAAAGTGTCAAAAGAGGGACCTTAATGTTTGAATAACCAGTGTAACATCAGATATGAACATGTAGAAGGCCCAAAAAACATGAAGCAGAAGTCTTTATTCCACTGGCACAAGGTCATTACAAATAGGAAGGAAAATTAAGGATAAACAAGGAACTATTTTCAGTGTATACATGGAATGAAAACTATGGGTTGCATTGGTCTGAGGAATCCTTTGTCTATTTGATCTTCCTTCCATCAGCCTGCCTTTCACCTAAGTCACCTTATTTTTCACCATGAATCCATTAGACTGCTTCAGCAGCCCTCCCTCGCCACCGAATGGAGCTCCCAATGAATTGGTCAGGAGCCTTTCTCAATACCGTCCATCACAGTACTCCCCTGCTGCTGCACGCCCCGTTATACATTTCCCTGCTTGGAATTTGCCATTCAACAATTACATGTAGCGCACAACCTCTCTGTGTGTAGCAGTTGCATCTTTAGCAGGTTCACTTCCACCAAGGTGGCTAGAATTTTGAGCCCACGTCATTCTGTTCTTGCATCGCCAACCTGCCAATTGGTAAGGGTTGGAGTGATATCAAGCAGTTGGCTGAGCAGACCTTCTCTGATTCTTATCCACACAGATACTTTCTGAGGGAGAGTGAGAGAGCAAGAGCTGAGTCAGAGTCAACACAGTCTGGAGCTGGAGGAATACGGCAGCATCAGAGGAGCAAGAAAGTCAATGTTTCATGTTTACACCTTTCATCATAGTCCTGACCTGCTGTATTCCTCCATCTCTACACTGTATTGACTACTTGCTAAGGGATCTAGACTCTGGCAAATCACTACATTAGGATATAGATCAGTTAGAGTTCAAGCAGTTGTATGATTAATGGCACTTTTTACTTCAGTATCAACCTCCTGGAAAGTCCTTCCTGTTCCATTTTCCCAGGTGGGATTAGGCTTCCCCACACTGGATGCACTCCCTAGACGCTCAACACAAAAGGTCACATCAAGATTCTTCATTGCTCTCTGACTCCACTTGAGCTAACAAACACTGGCCCTTAAGGTTCAAAACCACTGAGTGATTTTCCTTTACATCTACTTCTGGCATCAAACAACTCACAGCCCAACAAGCTGACCCACTGTTAAAAGCACTAGCTTAGATTGCCCATGATGAAACTGAGGCAGAGCTAAACCTTAGGATGTTACTATATTAAAAATGTGGTATTTATGAGGTAATGGAGATCCCCCTCCCTTTCACAGATCTGTAAACAAGAAGTGGACAAATAGCCACCAAGGATTGGTGCTGCTGAGGTACCATAAATGTTGTGGCTAGGTCACAAGATTCTGATGACTTGGCAGGTTGGGACATACAAAACCAAATCCACATCAGCCAGCGGTTTTACCGGCCACACCTCATTGAGTCATAGAGCCATTAAAATACTTAGCAAGGACGCAGACCCTTTGGTCCAATTCGTCCATGCCGACCAGACATTCCAAATAAATCTAGGCTCATTTGCCAGCATTTGGCCCATATCCCTCTAAACCCTTCCTATTTACATACCCATCCAGATGCCTTTTAAATATTACAGTCGTACCAGCCCTCCACCACTTCCTCTGGCAGCTCATTGCAAACACACACCACCTTCTTAGTGAAAAAGTTGCCCCTTAGGTCCCTTTTATATCTCGCCCCGCTCACCTTCAATCTATGTCTTCTAGTTTTGGGAGCCCCCACTCCAGGGAAAAGACACTGTCTATTTACTCTATCCATGCCCCTCAGGATTTAATAAGCCCCTGTAAGGTCACCCCTCAGCCTCCGAAGCTCCAGGAAAAATAGCCCCAGTCTATTCAGCCTCTCCCTATAGCTCAAACCCTCCAACCCTGGCAACATCCTTGTAACTTTTTTCTGAACCCTTTCCAGTTTCACAACATCCTGCCAATAGGAGGGAGATCAGAATTGTACACGATACTCCAAAAGTGGCCTAACCAATGTCCTGTGCAGCTGCAACATGACCTCCCAACTCCTATACTCAATGCACTGTCCAATAAAGGCAAGTATACCAAACAGCTTCTTCACTATCCTATCTACCTGCAACTTCACTTTCAAAGAATTATAAACTTCCATAAGAATATAGCAAAGTTTCACATAACCCCATCACACCCAGTAATTTGTGGGAAAATCGCAATCCTCTACCTATGATTCCTGTGCCAACTTTCCCTAAGCCATTCAGCAAGATGTTAGTGGACTGTGCAGAATGCCAGCCCAAAACAAATGGGAGCGACCAGTATATTCTCACCATCATGGATGAGGCTACTTACTTGACACTATTGTCTATCAAAACAGCAGTGAGGAAATTGACACAATTCTTCCCCCATCTGGTCTGTCACTGAGATCCAATTGGATCAGGGTTTAAATTTCATCCCCCAAAATATTCCAGGAAGTGATAGGTAACCTAGGCATGAACCAACTGTCAGTTATCCCTAAAAACAATGATCATGGCACATTTATGTGTGACTGGAATAAAGAGGGAGATGTTTTTCTGTTCATCACCAAGATCCACTGCTGTTACTCCATTTAAATTAATTTTTGGCCACAAAGTGTGAGGGACTCTGAAACTAGTCAGAGAGGTTTTAAGGAGAGAAGAGGAAATCTCTTTGTTCGACGATATTGCAGAGTTCCAAGAGTGACGTCCACCTGTGAAATAGTTGAGAACACGTGAAAATCTCCCAAACAGTGATGAGGAAACAGCCAGACAAATATATCAGGCCTGACCCTTTCAGTCAGGACACAATGTGACAGTACTCCTACAAATACCAGAGTGAACTCTTAAAATCCCAGGTCAGTGGCCCATATGGAGTGGCAAGGAAGCTTGGGAAAAGTGAATTATCTGACAAAGCCCACACATTGGGGATTAAAGTAAAGGCTCTGTCACATGAACATGATAAAACAACACCAATGCCAATAAGGGGCAACTGCCTGTCCCAATGCCACTGAGCTAGAGAACGTTGGTAGCAGCAGGCTGCAGTACAGAAATACTAGGAAATGTAGATTCCTTATTCACTCACCTAGGTACAGAGCAGCAAGCAAATGAAGTGAGGTTGCTCAATGTTTTCAAGGGCCTACACAGTGGGTCAGGCCTGCCTAGCTCCACATGATATGGACGTGGGGTAGGCTCATGCCATAACACATCTCAGTCAGCCAGGCCCAGTGAAGTTGGCCCATGTTTGGAAGGAGATGAACCACATGCTGGAGCAATAACTAACAGAGCCCCGCAGCAGTAGTTGAACTCCCCAGTTGCACTCATGACCAATTTGGATGACTCTTGAAGACTCTGCGTTGACCAGAGCTGACTTCTACCTGACACTGTAGTTGGACAATTGCATGGATATTGTCAATAAAGCCACCTATGTTATCAACTTAGATGTACTCAAGTGGCACTAGCAGGTTCCTTTGAGTTATGTGCAAAGAACATCTCAACTTTCATAATTCCAGATGGTTTTTACCAGTGTTGAGCATGCTATTTGTACTCCAAAATGCCTCAGCTGCCCGTCAGAGCTTATTAACCAGATTGCAGGAAGCATATCTGATAACACAGTGTACCATGACAAGCTCACAGACTACAAAGACACCTGCAAAACTCACTTAGAGCAACCAGAAACTTTCTTCCAGAAAATACAGTCAGTTAACCTAATGGTTAATCAAACAAAAGAACAAATTTGCTCAGGCCTGAGTGACCTATCTAGGATACATAGTGGGTCAAGATTGAGTACTGCCCAGGGCTGCCAAGGTAGAAGCAATAGCACTACTCTCCATTCCGACAGCAAATCAGGAAAACATGAAGTTAATGGGACAAAAACAAAGTTGCTGGAAAAGCTCAGCAGGTCTGGCAGCATCTGTGAAGGAGAAAACAGAGTTAACATTTCGGGTCCGGTGACCCTTCCTCAGAACCTGAACCTGGACCCGAAACGTTAACTCTGTTTTCTCCTTCACAGATGCTGCCTGATCTGCTGAGCTTTTCCAGCAACTTTGTTTTTGTTCCTGATTTACAGCATCCGCAGTTCTTTCGGCTTTTATGAAGTTTATAGGAATGTGAGGAGTTCAACCCAAAGTTCATCCCAAACTTCAGTACAGTAGTCATACTACTGTCTGACCTACTACAGAAAAATGAAAAAATAGTAAGGACAGAGAAATGCCAAGCAACTTTTGAAAAGCTAAAGGCCATTTCAAACTTCAATATCACACTTAGAAGGTTTGACCACTTGTTTCGATCAAGTGATCGTACACATGTCCAGTGACGTGTTTATTGTTCTTTTTGCAGATGTTTGACAATTTGGTTGTCTGACTGCTGATTTGCTGTCACTCTATAATGTTGTTGGTCTCACACTATGGCTCCATACCTGCATCCATTTTCAAGTATCAATTGTATGGCCCTTTCTCTTGGCCAAAACGATCCTTCCCAAAGGCTTTATTTGCAGTGGAGGTGATGACAAATTCATTGACCGTCTCTGATATGTTCCTCTTTGGAAAAATTATACTTTTTCTGAGGTATCTTCTGACAAACTGGCCAATGAACTCTCAGGCTTGGTTTCTCTATGACGTGAGTTGGAGTCTAATAACCTTAAAGTTAATTCTTCCCTTGAGATGGTCTTTGAGAATTTTTCAGATCTTTACAGTTTATGAGCGTTCATCCATTGAAAGAGCAGATGTGCTAATTCTGCTTAGCCCTTCATTGCAGGTGGCAAGGAAGACTTTCTGAACTCTTTTCTCAGGATCATGAACTGCTTGATCTGTAAGGCAGAACTGAAAATGTTGTTTGGACAGTTTAAGTAAGTTAATTCATCGTTGGATCCGTAGTTCATGAGTAAGTGGTTGACTGCCATTTCTCTTTGCGGGGTGTTTGAAGTATTTGTTTATTTCTTTAACTGATTTTGCTTTGCTTTCTTTTCAATTTTTCGCCTTTTCGCTTCTGGTTCCCTTTAGTTTTGCCTGTTGCTGCTCCTTTACTGGCCGTTAAATGTGTTGCTTTGAGAACCTGAGTTTGTAGTTTAACAATTGCAGCTGGTAGTAATCCATTTCAGCCTCTAGGTGGCATTCACACCAAATAAGGAATGATGGTGTCGTGTGAGATAACAAGGTCTCGGCCTGAAATGTCAAGCTTTCCTGCTCCTCTGATGCTGCTTGGCCTACTGTGTTCATCCAGCTCTACACCTTGTTATCTCAGATTCTCCAGCATTGGCAGTTCCTACTATCTTTGGTGTCGTGTGTTTTTTTTTTGTTTTGTCACGTTTTTGAGAAAAGAAAATGGCAGAACCAGTGAGGTCTGGATAGAGGTAAATCTCCTTCTGATATAATACTTCTCTATGTTTTAAAAACTGTATTTTAATTTAGAAGAGCTTTGTAGCTATTCGGTCAGGATAATTTAGTTGCCTTTTCTAATTAGGACAATAGGTTGTCAGGTTTTTTCAAAGAGAGAAGGACAGAATGCTCACTGCTACAGGAATGTGCCTTTAGTTTTGATTGTCTTTGTAACTTCAACCTTATTTTCTTAAAGCAATGTGATTCTGAGAAACTTTCTGTACTTTGAAGGAATTTAGAATTTAATCAAAAGGTGATTAGCTCTGTCTTCTGGCTAGTCTTATTAGTAGACCTGTTCAGCTGTCTGTATTCAGAAAGCAAGTTTTTGAATTCTTTGTTGTCCAAGGCTGTTATCCAGTTGGCCATTTTTCCAAGTATTTTCAAGTTTTCCAAGTATTTGCCACTAATAGCTTGGAATTATTTTTCATAGATAGCTGCCACTGCTAACCGTGATATGTTTTGCTTTCAGCAGGTAGCTTATTTGTTATAGTAATGCCTATGTTATCTCTAGTAACACAAGAAACTAACTGCGGATCTCATTGGATTGAAGAATTCAGCGGATGTTTATTACAGTTCAGTATTGTATATAAATATTACATTACAGGCACGTCCGTCTCTTGACTCACTTGAAACTATTTGGTTGTAAAGAGTGGCATGCTTTCGATAACAGGCCATTCAAGTGGTCTCAGTAAGACAGTTTGCAATTGTTGTACATGAACAGTAAACATATCATGAGCATGTTTCTTAAAGATATACTGACCATGAAACCTAACACATCAATTCCTACCTCATTACAACTGTTGATAAAATCCCCATCTGAGCATTTGTCATCACCAGACTCTCAACTTTCTGGTGCTTTCCTGGAAGCCTCAAACTTTATGACCCTGAATCTTCTCATCTGAAATGCTGCTTTCTCTTTTTTTTTTTATTGCTCATTATGTTTAGCTCAGATTTTCTCTGTATTCACTGACCTATGTTTGATCTGTATTGAGCTACTGACCTATATTGAGAGAGATAGGAGAAGAGATTGCTGGGGCCTTGACCAAGATCGTTGTATCCTCACTAGCCACTAGAGAGGTCCCGGAGAACTGGCAAGCAGCTAATGTTCCTCTGATCAAGAAGGAAAGTAGGGATAATCCAGGAAACTACAGACCAGTGAGTCACACATCAGTGGTTGGGAAGCTGTTGGAGCGAATTCTTAGGGTTAGGATTTATGCACATTTGGAAAAGCATGATCTAGTTAGGGACAGTCGGCATGGCTTTGTGTGGGGCAGGTCATGTCTTACTAACTTGATTGAATATTTCGAGGAGGTGACAAGGGTGATTGATAAGGGTAGAACAGTGGATGTTGTCTACTTGGAATTTAGTAAGGCTTTCGACAAGGCCCCTCATGGCAGGTTCATCCAGAAGATTAGGATGCACAGGATCCACGGTAACTTGGCCACGTGGATTCAGTATTTGCTTGCCCACAGAAGACAGAGAGTAGTTTTGGAAGGGTATTTTTCAGGCTGGAGGTCTGTAACTAGTGGTGTTTCACAGGGATCTGTACTGGGACCTCTGCTGTTTGTGATATATATATGTATAAATGACTTGGATAAAAATGTAGATGGGTGGGTTTGTAACTTTGCAAGTCATACAAAGATCAGTGGAGTTGTGGATAGTGTGGAGGGTTGCCAAAGGATTCAGCGGGATATAGATCAATTGCAGATATGGGCAGAAAAATGGCAGATGGAGTTTAATCCGGGTAAGTGTGAGGCGCTGCATTTTGAGAGATCAAATGTTAAGGAAAAGTATACATTTAATGGCAGGACTCTGAACAGCATTGATGTACAGAGGGATCTTGAGGTTCAAGTTCATAGCTCCTTAAAAGCAGCCACACAAGTAGACAGGGTGGTAAAGAAGGCATATAGCATGTTTGCCTTTATCGGTTGGGGAACTGAGTACAAGAGTCAGGATGTCATGTTGCAGCTTTATAAGACTTTGGTTAGGCCACACTTAAGAGTATTGTGTTAAATTCTGGTCACCACATTACAGGAAAGGTATTGAGGCTTTCAAGAGGCTGCAGAAGAGGTTTACCAGGATGCTGCCTGGATTAGAGAGTATGAGCTATAAGGAGAGCCTAGAAAAACTCTGGTTGTTTTCTCGAGTGGCAGAGACTGAGGGGAGACTAGACAGAAGTCTGTAAAATTATGAGATGCATATATAGGATTGACAGTCAGAATCTTTCTTGCCAGATTTGAAATGTCTCATACTGGGGGACATGCGTTTAAGGTAAGAGGGGGAAAGCTCAAAGGAGACATGACGGGCAAGTCTTTTACACGGAGAGTGGTAGCAGTCTAGAACACACTGCCAGGGATGGTGGTGGAGGCAGATACAATGAGAGCATTTAAAGGACTTTTAGATAAACACATGAATATGCAAGGAATGAAGGGATATGGACCAAGGGCAGGCAGAAGGGATTAGTTCCATTTGGAGTCATATTCAGCACAACATCGTGAGCTGAAGGGCCTGTTCCTGTGCTGTAGTTCCTATGTGCTATGTTTGCTTTCAGTTTCCAGAACCTCAACTTTAGCAATTTAATTTCTTCCATGAGCAATTTCTGTAAACTCCAGTTTTACAGCCTTCTTCCTGAACAAATACTTCATTGCTCAGATGTTGGCCTCCAGTGCACATCTTCATTGCCCGTTCCCCACCCCCACTGACCCTTAATCCATTACTTCAGTCATGCCTTCAATCAGCCAGTTGCTGCATTCTGAATTCTGGCCCTGATCCCTCCAACTCTCCAACACTCAGTCTTTCTTCAATCATCATCTTAAAACTTATCTATTTGTCAAAGGTTTATCTCCGAAATGCTTTTTATTTCTGGCTGGGTGTCTATTTGGCCCATGTGAATCCCTTTCAATTTTTGTTTCTATATTAATGATACTACATTAATGCAAGTTGTTGTAGATGGCTTTGTTGTAATAAGTAGTTCCAGAATGAAATATTGACTGAGAAACAACAAATGTGATGAACAGGAGCAGTCATAATTCAAATCAGGCAAAAAAAAAAGTCTCAATGGTGCTATCCTGTATTGGCTATCCTCCAATTTGCATTGTAAATAGCATGGTGCAAGTAGGAATAATTCCACTTTGTGTACACCTCTGGCATCCACCTGGATAGACACTGCAGGTTCTGCTTGCTCTTGGATAAGTAGAACGAAAAGGGTTTTCTATGGACCACCCACAATGACTCCCACGCTGTTCTAATCATGCCATGTGCAAAATGTCTCCCTTCTCAGCTCCTTTTGTGCTATTCTTCTGCCATTTTCATTTTACATATTTATACATGTGTATAAATATATCTTGAAAAGCAAATATGGAAATTTTGAGCACAAAAAGATGGGAATAAAATGAAATTAATCATCATCAACATTCTCTGTTGATCCCTTTCCTGGTTTGAATTCTGAGAAGTGTTTCTTATTGTTCTAGATGTAAATCTTCAACTCTGCTTCGCCTTAATGATGTGTGGCATTTGCCGGGTTAGGGTAGTTTGCTGTCACCGGTCCTCCTTTGTCTATATTGTTTCTTGAGCCTGACTCATTATCAGTGGTTGTGGATAGACCACTGGTGAGTTTAAACAGAAGAGATGGCGGTCTTAGTTAACAAAACAATTTATTTCATTACAGCAGTAAGTACTGTTTACATTACTGGTCAGGTATTGTCACTAAGGACTCTCAAGATCTGTCCAGAATACATCTGCTGCTATCAGCTACTCGGATAGAACTTAATGTGTGACATCATCAGATTGGATGGAGATGAATATTAACTTCTTCAGAACTAGTACAACAGAACAGAAAGCTGTTTTTGCTGCAGAGATTTTGGACCTTCAAGAAGGAGTTAGACATAGTTCTTGGCACTAACGGGATCAAACAATATGGGTAGAAAGTAGGAACAGGGTACTGAGTTGCTCCTGCTCCTATTTCCTATGTTTCTTTAACATTGCACAGATCACTCATAGTCTTTTCAGAGTTTTACAATAAGGCGGCCCCATGACCACCTTTTCACAGAAGAGGGGACCTGCCAGTTCTTTTGCATCACTGGTAGTTTGGACATTTCCCAAATCACCACTGGAGGGCAGCAAGAACCACACAGTTAGCCTTAAGTATTCAATGAAACTGATTGCAATTTACAGTTTTTTTTAAAATAGCTTAATATTGTTATCCTTACTATGTTTTCTATTAAACTATAGCTATCCCTAGTTAATGCAAAATGCATTGTCCTTGGTCTGTATTGTTCTAAATTGATAATTTTCCCCAAATAACGATATTTTACTGGAACCGTCATTGACTAATTGATATCCAAACTAACTGCGTTGTTATTGTTCCCATTTTCCTGTGATCAACTTAAAAACTAATGCAGACATCATTTGTAAGCTAAACAAAATTATAAGATTGCAATATAGATACACTTAGGGTGACTTTGCAAACAATGTTTCATTTATTCAAACATTCCTTTCATATAGAATTCATATGTTTTGTTTCCACTGTGCTAATCATTCTATTATGCCTAGAACTTCCTGGCACAAGTCCTAAATTTCCTTTTGTTCTACTCTAATGACTACACTCTAAATCTGTGTTTCAGTGCCATTTAGCATTGTGCGTATCATAACCTCTTCATGTCCTTCTTTCAAGACAGAAAAAATACAAGCTTTTGAATGCATCCCATCCAGAGGATGTCTAAAAATGAACCTTAGCTAATATGTTACTTTAAGTCTATTGTCAGTGAGGTTTTGTAGGCAGAGTTTGTCCAGGTTTTTCTCTCTGTTTCTTTCAATTAGTTTCTTTTTGATACTTTTATAGGGGTGTAATTTTAACTAAACCCAATATACTTTCTACTAACTGTATGAATAATAAATCAAGCGAGGTGTAAACAGGACCAATCACATCAGTTTCTTACCCACCGGTTGGTTACAGTTAACAAAATCAGGTATTAAAATCATGGCTCTTTTTGTATAATCTCCAGAGTTAAATGTATTTCGTGAGATTCAATGATCAAAGCTGGGCACAATACTCTAGGTGTTCTAAACAGCATGAATGTAAGGATAGTTCCAAGTGTGATTTCATCTCGTGTTGTGTTTGTCATTCAATATTCTGTTTGATTGATGTTCTGCACTGCCCAACAAACTCTGCTCATGTTCCTTTCCTGTGTGTTATACCTTACCATTTTCTGCATAATATTTTCATGTACCATCCCTCTGACCATTCGTCTGTTTGTTTATTTTCCATTTCCTGAGCTAGCTCCTCTAGTTTACAGCCCTTTTAAAGCTACTTTGATTTTAGGTTTAGTGGTGTTCCAAAGCATGTGATCCAAAGTTAACTTTTACTGCAGCGTTTCTTTTAACTTTGTCATCTTGGTAGTCAGTCTTAAAGCATTCAATCTTTTCAATGTGTATTACTGTCAGCCGAGATCTCCTTATCACAAGCCAGACACACTCACTCTAAGATACATCGAATTCTAAGTATTCAATTCATGCAGGTTGGAAACCATAGGGATCTCAGCACCAATTTTGGGGCATCCCACTTCGCATTATGCTGACCCAAACAAATCTCTTCTCATCATTACTGACTGCTTTCTAATCTTCAGCCAAATTCAAAGCCATTCTCACGATTCACCTTGAATCCCTGTAACAGGCTTAAGCGTTAATATTGGGCAGTCTGAACTCAGTACATCTTGTTCTGTTTTTGATTTGAGAAACCATTTATTTGCTTAGTGATGATCTCACTTGACTTTTTTTGGCTTAAATGCAGGAATAATATTACTGGCCTGGATCAGTTTTCTTTATTCCCTTCATAACTGAGAATCAGATCGACATTCTCAAAGATCTTCTCTTTTAGAATCTCACCTTCGAGTAAAGACAAGCCCATTCCCTTGCAATGCCATCTCGGGTAAAGCCCAACTTACCATATTCACATTGCACTCACAATTTACCTCATCTTCACTGAGAAACTCAATGGTGCAAAAACTCAATGGTGCAAAAGCTCAACAGGCAGTTCATTCCATATATGCACCATCCTCTGTGTGGAAAAAGTTGCCCCTTAAGTCACTTTCAAATCTTTTCCCCCCTCACCTTATGTTGTGCCCTCTAGTTTTGAATTATCCTACCCTAGGGAATAGATCTTTGCCATTCGCCTTACCTCAGCCCCTCATGATTTTATAAACCTCTATAAGGTCACCCCTCAACCTCCAATAATCCAGGGAAAAAGTTTTTAACAGAGGGTAATAGGTGCCTGGAACACACTGCCGGGGAGGTGATAAAACTAGATATGATAACGATGTTTAAGACGCATTTAGACAGACACATGAACAGTCAGGGAGTCGAGGGATATGGGCAATATGCAGGCAGATGGGACTAATTTTGAATAGCATCATGGTCAGTACAGACATGGTGGGCCAAAGGGCATGATCCATCTAGGCAAGGGGCCATACTCGAGCTTGTTATGGTGAATGAGCCTAACCAAGTGATCGATGTTTCAGTGGGGAAACATTTTCGGAACAGTGATCATAAATCTGTAAGTGTAAAGATAGTTATGGATAAGGATAAGATTGATTCATGAGTGAAAGTGCTAAACTGGGGGAAGGCTAATTACAACAGTATTAGGCAGGAACTGGAGAAATTAGATTGGGGGCAGCAATTTGAGGATAAATCCACATCTGATGTGTGGGAGTTCTTTTAAAGGCCAGTTGATTAGAGTTCAGGACCAGCATGTTCCTGTGAGGATGAAAGATAAGAATGGTAAGATTTGTGACCCCTTGGTAACAAGCGATATTGAAAGTTTAGTCAAAAAGTAAAAAGGAAGCATTTGTAAGTTTTAGAGAACTGAAATATGCCAAGGCCTTTGAGGAATATAAAGAAAGCAGGAGAGAACTTAAACAAGAAGTTAGGAGGGCTAAATGGGGCCGTAAAATGTCCTTGGCAAGTAAGATTAAGAATCCCAAGACATTTTCTATGTATATAAGAAGCAAGAAGGTAGCTAGGGAAAGGGTAGGTCCACTCAAGGACAATGGAGGGAATTTTTGTGTGGACAAAAACAGAAGTTGCTAGAAGCTCAGCAGGTCTGGCAGCATCTGTGCAGAAAAAAAAATCAGAGTTAACACTTCAGATCCGGTGACCCTTCCTCAGAATCCTTCGTTAAAACGTTAACTCTGATTTTTTTTTCTTCACAGATGCAGCCAGACCTGCTGAACTTCCAGCAACTTCTGGTTTTGTTCCTGGTTTACAGCATCCACAGTTCTTTCCATTTTTGTTCGAATGTTTGCGAGGAAGTAAGTGAAGTTCTGAATGAATACTTCGCATCGATATTCACTAAGGAGTAGGACATGGATTATGGTAAAATTAGGGGTATGTTGATATGCTACAACATAACAGTATTAAAAAGAAGGAGTTATTAGGTATTTTGAAAAACGTAAGTCGCCAGGGCCTGATGGGATCTATCCCAGGATACTGAGGGAGGCAAGGGAGGAAACTGCTGAGGCTTTGACAGAGATCTTTGTATCCTCTTTAGCCAGAAACAAGGTCCCAGAAAACTGGTGAATAGCCAATACTGTTCCTGCGTTTAAGAAGGGCAACAGGGATAATCCAGGAAACTATAGGCCGGTGAACCTTGCATCAGTAGTTGGGAAATTATTGCAAACGATTCCGATGATCAGGATTTATTTGCATTTAGAAAATAATGTACTTATTAAGGATAGTCAATATGGCTTTGTACGGGGGAGATCATTTCACAAATTTGAGTTTTTTGAGGAAGTGACGAAGACAATTGAAGGTAGGACACGGATTTTAGTAAAGAATTTGACAAGGCCCCTCATGGTAGGCAGCTGCAGAAGATAAGTCACATGGGATCCATGGTGAGTTGGTAAGTTGGATACAAAATTGGCTTGGTCATAGAAGACAGAGGATTGTTGTGGAGGATTTTTTTTTTGACTGGAGGTTTGTGACCAGTGGTGTCAAGGATCAGTGCTACGACCTCTGTAGATTATAACATAAAGAAACGATTTTGATGAAAATGTAGGTGGTCTGCTTAGCAAGTTTGCAGACAACATGAAAATTGGTGGATAACGAGGAACGTTAAAGGATACAGTGGGATATAGATCAGTTGGAAAGTTAAGCAGAGAAATGACAGATTGAATTTAATTTGGACAAGTGAGGTGTGGCATTTTGGGAGGTTAAATGCAAAAGGAAATTATGCAGTAAATGGCAGGATCTTTAGGAGCAATGATATACAGAGGGATTGTGGGGTTCAGGTCCATAGCTCCCTGAAAGTGGCAACACGAGTGGATAAGGTGGTAAAGAAGGTGAACAGCATTCTTGCCTTCATCATTCGGAACATTGAGTATAAAAGTTGGCAGGTCATGCTGCGGCTGTGTAAAACCTTAGCTAAACCATACTTGGAATATTCCATGTAATTCTGGTCATCACACTAGAGGAAGGATGTGGAGGCTTTGGACAGGACACAAAAGCCGGTTACCAGGATGTTGCCTGAAGTGTATTACCTATAAGGAGAGGTGGAACAAACTTAGCTTGATTTTGCTACAGCATCAAAGACTGAGGGATAACGTGATAGAAGTATATAATATTATGAAATGTATGGATAGGGTGGAGAGGTGGAGTCTTCTTCCCAGGGTCATAGGTTTAAGATGAGAGGGGCAAATTTAAAGAAAATATGAAAGGCAAGTTTTTTACACAATGGTTGTTAGGTGCTTGCATTTAAGAAGCATTTAAAGAGGTGAACAGGCAGGGAATAGAGGGACATGGACCGTTTGCAGTCAAATTAGTTTAGAATGACATCATGGTTGGCACAGACATGGTGGGCCAAATTGCCTGTTTCTATGCTGTACTGTTCCATGTTCTATACAGTGCGGTACTGCATCAACATCAGGGCTACAGCATGGGGCAGTAACTGACCCTTTTAAAATAATTTTGAAGGAAATGGTGGTGTGCAACTTAAAGTATGAGACTGGTTAGTAGAGTGAGGGTGGATTCCAGTCAGTCAAAGGACTGTTCTGTTTTCACAGCAGGAAGTTAGCCACAGTTGTATTGGTGCTTGGTCTTTTGTGAGTGCAAGGATCCATTTCTTTGCAGTCTGGCACTGGGATTTGGTCAGTAAAGTGCAAGCATTTCAGTGTTTGTACATAGTCAGACAAGGTGCTGTGGAGACATCTGGGGGTGGAGTTGATGACATTTTTTTGAGGTATCTCAAAGGGCATTTGCAGTAATCATTGCTCCACCAATGCCACTCATCTGTCTTCAATTCTCACATCGCCTAGAGGTCAGTACTTTCACGGAATGAAGATAACAAAAAGTCATGAACATTAAATTGTACACTGATTGCCTCCATGTCACTTAAGCTCGACAAGGTTTAATGTAGCTGGGTATTAGAAGGACAACCTGAGGTTCCCATTTGGCAATGGCATTCCATAGCAAGTATGGAACAGCTGCAAGATTTCCATACAGAAACGTAGGTATGCAAGAATATCAGCTATGATATTGAGCGGAGGCAATTTATGGTGCAGGGTATGTTGCCAACAGAAGTTCATTTTCAATGGAACGTAGACATGCTGGTTATCTAATGCGGATAAGGTCACATACCTTGGAGCTCCATATCAAGGTATTACAATGATCTCCTTGGGAAGTCTCCAGGCCTCACTGCGTGAGGGCACAACATTGAGTTTGATTCAGGCTATTACTGATGCCACTTTTGTCAAAGCTCACCTTTTTATTGCCTTCCCTCCCTGGCAATTACAGTCAAGAAGCTGGGACAACAGGATTCTCCTCTGGATGCAGGGTACTACCAATTGTACCTATGTTGCTTTGAGAGCACCATGTCACCAGCTTTCAGCATTACAATATTAAAATAATCTGTGACAAGTGAAGCCAAATTTTGTGCGTCTGTCCCAGATATCCAGTTACTTGACATAACTGTTACATACTTAAGGAATGACAGATTCCTGCTTTTTCCAGGGTCCTTGGGCCATACAGGGACGGGGACTGGGAAACAAAGACAATCTTGTCTAACTATGGTTCATGACATCCTTACAAAACCTTCAGACTGACAAAGAATGAAGATACAATGCTGCTCAAGCTTCCACCAGGGCCATAGTGGAACAGTCTCTACATCTCTGTAAGATGAGGTTTTGATCCCTGGACTTCTTTGGTGGGGATTTGCAGTACAGCCCAGAATGAATTTGCCATATCATTGTGGTATGCTGTACTCTTCACAACTGGAACCACCAAAACACAAACGTTCTTGATGCAGAAGAAAGGCCTATCCAAAGGAACCTTCAGGGGATGAAGATGAAGCAGATGATTAGGAGATTTATCAGGAGTGCCATCCACGGGAGATGGACCGAAAAATGTATTGCAGAGAATGAGAGGTCAGAGACAACCTTCTAGCTATTCACTCCCAGAATGACTTAGCTGGGGTCAGAATCATTTGACTGTGAATCTGTTGCTCGTTAGTGCAAAAGACATTTGGATTTTGACTGTTGTCAGTTCTTCCCCTTTTATGTTACTAAATAATTGTTTCAATAACCATTTTAATGTGCAAATGATATCTTTGGTTGATCCCATGTTAAAGTGGCTTAGCATAACCTGCCCTACGTGACTGTTATGGTAAAAAGCAACTTCAAGACAGAGCATGTCACTAATGTTGGGTAGCTCTGAAGCCACACTTGAGGATAAGATACTTGAGTGATGTGAAATGCAATCTCTTGTGACACAAAGCCTGACACAAATCCAGTGGAAGGTCCTTTCAGCCCTTCCTTCATCGCTGTCTGTTCAATACTTCAGACAATTAAGTCGCTTGAACATTTTCTAATACACCATGTAACCTGTGAGAGGCAGCAATGTGTGCACCTTTTCGCTGTAACCTGCTGCATTATGAACGGTAGTGGACATGTGAACTATCCGTTGACTATCTCCCAGTGAATGTCACTTGAAAACTCATACATAGGAACAACCTTTCCCTACAGAAATCTGTGGAATCATCACTAAGTCTGCACTCACATTCATAAGATGGGCTATTTAGAATGATACATGACAGGCCCTGACACATTACCAGGTCATTGTCTTTCACCTCATTGTCATCCATATTAACATGCAACACCTTGACTCTAGTCCTCAATATTAAGGTTCAAGGATCCCTGATCTATAAACCTATCTGTAATCAAAGAGTTAGCTGTTTGTGAGAGATTAACAATGCTTGCCAATTGCAACTTCTTCCATCCTGGGATGTATGAAAAGGTTTCTCAGTTCTCTCATGAATCTGATTTGACCAGATCCTATAGCAAAAATTACACCACAGCAGACATTGTAACAGTCCAAGTGAAAATTCTTTGATAAAAGTGATTGTAAATAATTAATGATGTCGCAACCAAGACTTTAATTTGTCCTTAGCGTGTTTTCTTTTTCCTCTTCCTCCCGTTACATCTTGGTGTAGATCTAATAGCTGCAGCTCAAACGGAGGTGGCATCCCATAGTATCACATCTTGGCATTAGTCAACGCACTCAGGACACTAATGGAGAGAGCTGTTTAAAAGAACTTCTTGACTGTTTATTTGACATAATTGTTTTTAAAGACAGCAGGATTCAAATAAATGTTTTGAGATAGAATTTGAGACTGTTGCCTATTGCATTATTTAAAGAGTTTGCGTTATGGAAATCACAGTGTTGGTTAGTTCAGTTGGCTTGAACATGATGTTCAAAAATGCCAATGACAGAGGTTCAGTCCATGTACCAGCTGAGGCAGTCGTTGGAGCCTGGCTGTTCTGTTCACCACATTGTGCTAACATGGCATAAAGATGAGCAAAACGTCATGAATATCAACCCTTTTGGACAATCATTTTTGCATTGTCAATATTAGAGTACAAATGCTTAATGCGTGCAAATATATTCCTCCTCATTTCAACCAAGAGATACATTAATCCATTGTAAATTAATTTATCATTAAAAGAAATACCATGCAAAGGGTAAAAAAATGTGCAGAAACACTGCCATTGGTTATTAAAGTTGTTTGCTATTATTAACTCCAGTCTACAATTTATTTCCCAAATGTTAGTGAAATACCTTTCCATCCATGCTTTTACATAGTTCATTTGTTTCATAACTGGAGTAAAACATTAATATATTTAATATTGATAATTTGCTTGCTAGGTAGAAGCCTGAGCACGTACAGGTTACCTCTATTTGAATTTTTTAAAAAATTATACTTCCTCTTTACAAGTATTGACAGACCTGCAATGAATTTTCAACAATTTCAATAACTATTGCTTAGTACATGACTATTTTTTCTACTATATTTTGGGTTGAATTAATTTACTTGTACTAATTCATTTTCTCACAACCACATACTTTTGTACATTATCTTGCAAAACTGAATCTGAAGCTCCTTTGTATCCAGCACCAAGTAATGGCAACACAACAAGACAAGGAGGAAAGACCTCAAGACCCTGAGCATAGACAGTGTCAACCACCAACAAGAAAATAAACAGAAACAGTAGGGGAAAAAATGGAAACCACATTAACTTGGCATCAAGTTTAAACAGGAAAGGCGTTTTATTTCCATTTCCCAGTTACTGCCGTTGTGTGGTCCTTCCAAGAAATGCAAAAGTTCCTTGGACAGAAGCAACTGTTTTTCAGAAAACCTCTGATCAAAACCTGCCATTGGCTTAACATGATTTACCTTGCCGATTGCTAAATTCCAAGCTGCACATTTCACAAACAAAGCAATAAAACACTGCTGTGCATTAAAACATTAAGCTCTGGAATCCTGATAATAAACACAGCCTGGAAATGGAAGCAATCTGGTATGTTCTGTGACAGTTTGATGTGTGCCTAAGCTGAAATTCAGGCTGAAATGTTTTCCTGCCTGATTATGGCCATTCGACATGCTTGCACAGGCTTGGCAACAACCAATGCAACTGGAAATCTGCCAGATGCGAATGTCTCATCGTTATTCAGTTCAGTATTTCCTTTTTAAACAGTGAAATGGTTATGCATAACACAAAACATGAGTTCACCAGATAATTTTGGTGTTTGCATGCCTCAGAATATTCTTGAAATGTTTATAACACTTGCAGTGAAAGTTTATGTCAATCCCATGTACTTTAGTTGAAAGAATTATCCCATTTCCTATCAGATTTGCCACCAAATATCTGGTAAACCTTTTTACCAGGGCTTTTATTGTTAGGTCATTAGGCCATTCATGATGCCACTAATAGGAAGCAAACTTGAGTCGGTCCAGTTAATATAACGTGACTTCCTATTCAGCTCCATAGCTGATTCCAGGCTTGTGAATGTCTGTTTTTCATTGCTTGTGAAAGTGAGAGGGGCAATGAAATAGGATAAACTAGGACCATTCCCCTGTCTTATTGACAAAACTTTTATTTACCTCACTCTGTTTAAAGTAGTGATTCTCAAACCATTTTCTTTCGTGAACCACTGCAGAAGGTCAAGCAACCCTGAGAAAACTGCCTACTAGTCATATCCCATTGTGAAGAAAAAGCTCATTAGAATTAAAGATTAGTTCTGTTTGTGATGCGATGCTAATGAAGAGATGCCTGTTTTAAACTGGAGAGCTTCAGTCTCACATTGAGCTCCAGTTTCAGCTGATTCCGCTTTGTTTTCAGCCTCACAAGTGCTGAAAATTCAATCTTGTTATCATGAGTTGTAATAGTAACAAATCTTGCTGATAAAGCTATATCTGTGATTCTCATGCTTATGACAATGCAAGCCACATTCAAAGTAGCTGGTCTCATTATGTGATGTTACATATGTAGAGATGGTGAGAGTCTGGCCTGTGATGTTGCACGTTATGTGCATTTCGTTCCAGCCCAGAGATCACATGGAAGACTGTCGCAGATCTTGAGCTGTCTCAAATTAAATAAAATGATTGATCAACTATCAGAAATGATCGTTCAAAAGCCTAGTAAACAGTCAACAAGGTGGAGAAGGTTAAACCTAACAGAGTGACAATCCAAGGTGACTTAACAAACTTTATGCTGTCATACATTCAAATGATCTAAAAGGTCCTCAAAAGATTGCTAATGAAAGTTGCCTCACTGTGGGCAACAAGGTAAACTATGTGAATGAATGGGAAACTTACTGAAGAATAGAAACAAATAAGTAGTGAGGGATACAAAGGCAAAGTTTTTCAAACGCTGGAAATTGGAAATGAAATTAGGATGTGCTGGAAATTCTCAATCCAGTCTGCCAGACCTGTTGAGTGAGAAACAGAAATAATGTTTTAATTTGATGATCCCAATGGAACAAGTTAAAGATGTAACATCTTAATGAAAGTGTAGAGGCATGGAAGTGGGATAGAAAAGAACAAAAAAAGGTCTGATAGAACAGAAGAAAGGAGGGAAAGATTACATTTCACAATAGGATGGTAATATTGTAAGGAGATGAGTTGAGCGCCCTTTGCTGGAAATGATAGTAGCAGGCTGTGCTAAAAGCAGTCATTCACAACTCCTCTAGCCCCATCTTCTGTCTGCATGGAGGAAGTGTCAAGTATAAAGGCTTGGTCTTTCTATTTATATCAATAACCTGGATGCTAAAATTCAAAGTATGATTGGTTAAATTTATCAAGCCAGCAAGGGAGGTGACCTTTAAAGAGGCAACTCGGAAACTGTATAAACGAGTTATATAATTGAATTTGGAAAGTTATAAATATTGCCTTTATCTTTTATTTCCCTCTCTTTAAAGTAATGATTCTCAGAACCTTTTCTTTGGGAACTACTGGTTTCACAGGTTTGAGAAACTCAAATGTGAGAAGGAGACACACTTTAACTATACTCCATTTGGAATGTGCAATTACGATAAAAACTCAGAGCTGAATCTTACTTTTTATTGGCTAAATCCAAGTCGCATCCAACTTTTGTGATGAGTTTGTCAGCATGAGGCCTAGTGGGTTTTCTTGCCGTATCTTTTGAAACTCACTGCATTAATTACCTACCACACTCCTGTGCTGTTTTGCAGGTCTGATTTCTACCCCACCATCGTACCTGTCATTCCCAGAACAACTTGTCAGTCTGCGGACGTCGGAGGCCATGATCAAATAGCAAAGGATACTTGATGGGCTAAATGGCCTAGTTCAGCTTCAGAATCTTATGGTCTAGTGTATGTTACTGCCATATTCCCAATGACAGTCTCATTCGTTGCATGCCACTTCTAACCCCTGGCTCTGAGACCAAATCTCCAATCTTGCGTCTACAGCTGGTCTCTGTAGAGAAATGCCTTGGTGCCTAAGATAGGACCCCTTGGGCCTATGAAAATGAGAATACTTAGGCCTTAGAGGACGCATCAACAAGGCTGCCTCCTGTAGTTCACCCACCACCCCCCCCCCCCCCCCCCACCCCCCCCACTCCGAACCCCACTAGCCCAGATACAGACACTTTGGGAATGTTAGATTTAGAAAATGTGGGAGTTGGTGTCCCCATGTCTACGTGGGTTTTCTCTGGGTGCTCCAGTCTCCAGTTTCCTCCCACAGTCCAAAGATGTGCAAGCAAGGTGGATTGACCATGCTAAATTGTCTGTAGTGTACAGGGATGTGTAAATTAGGTGGGTTTATAGGGGGATGGGTCTGGGTGGGATTCTCTGTGGGTCAGTGTGGACTTGTTGGGTCAAAGAGTCTGTTTCCATACTGAAGGGATTCTGTGATTTCTATGAATCACATAGCGAGCACCTCCCTGTGACACCTCTGCAGCTGGCCAAGGAAGAACCATTGCAGGCTGTTGGTACTTGAAAGTCTGCCAGACCTAGGCAGGAGATGACCCTGTGGTTATGCCAGTCAGATTTGTCTAGAATGAACTGAGCTGATGTAAAACATAGGAACATGATGAGATGAGCAACTGAAGGCCATTTTATTCAATACGAACAAACAAGAGAGAGATCATTTTTCTAAACAAGAAGGAGAGTGCTGTTAGTGAGAAAATTGGTGTTTTAATAGATAATAACCATGAAGGCAAGAAGGAGCAAGAGTTGAGACACTTGGTGACAAAAATAATCCAGAAAGGAATGGACTAAATGACATGGAGGTGGCCTGGAAGGGGAGGTGCTGTATAATCAGATGTGAAGGTCAGTGTTGCAGACCTCGTGACCTTCCTAATTCCTCCTCCAATTTAATCCAGTCTGTGTAGGGTCAAGGTAGGCTTAACACCTGGATGGAAATGAGCCCCTCAAGTGCCATGTACAGACCTTAACCTAGTGCTGCTGATATTTTATCAGTGTGGATGAGAGTCAGGCCTTGTGAGCAACCTGCTGCATGAACTTTGGCAAGTGTATCTGCAGAGAGATTGTAGGCACTGGAGAGAGCTTCCCTCCTACTTGGGCAACCCGTGCATTAAAGGAGAGACCTGTTGGTGGCCAGGAAAAGTCCTGCTTGCCCTTTAAACTGGGCCCCCTCTCCCAATTCTTCCTGTGTGACCCTTATGATTCAGCCTCACCCACCTTTCTACCTGGGCTCCAGCTCTTACTTCACAGAACTCAACGTGACTTGTTCTTTACCAAAATAAAACCATAAGCTTCAGCTCTGTGTCAGTTGTGTTTTGGTCAATTTATAAAAATGAGTGGAATAAAACAGGCAATCAAGAAACCTGAGTATCATGAGTAGTGAGAAGTAGCACTCGTGTGGAGCTACATTTTAGGGCAGAGTAAAAGGTAGAGTGGCAGTTGAGAATTTTTCATAAAAAGGCTTAGCAGAGAGACCGTTGAGAAGTTAAAAGTTCATTTAACATAAAGAGATCATACTGCAACATGATATGTATGCCTACTTGAACTCTAGTGCCTTAACTTGAAAGTCTGCCAGAATACCGCCTTTGGCTGTACAAATTTGATAAACAAAGGAGTTATTGAAAATGCAGCTGTGTCTTTGCAAGTTTGACACAGAGAGTGTAAAGGGAAACACTACATGCAGAATAACTTGGGTTTTGGATTGGAATTGAAATGAATGCAAGCAGGATCAAGAGTCCTGCATGAAGGGTCCCAACCCGAAACGTCAACTTTCCTGCTCCTCTGATGCTGCCTGACCTGCTGCGTTCCTCCAGCTCCACAATGTACTGATTCTGACTCCAGCATCTGCAGATCTTGCTATCACTAAGGGACATCTCTGACTGGTTTGAAAGGATATTGGAGCAGGAGGGCAAGGATCCAGTTGTTGTAGTCCATGCTGAGACAAAGAACATAGGCAAGGCTAGGAATGAGGACTTGTTTCGGGACTATCACACACTAGGAACGAAGTTAAGGAACAGGTTCTTAAGGGTTGTAAATTCTAGATTATTACCTGAGCCACGTGCAAATAGGCATAGGGCTAAGAAAATTAGGGAAGTAAACATGTGGCTAAAGGAGTGATGCGGGAAAGAGGGGTTCCATTTCATGGGGCATTGGTATCAATTTTGGAACAGGACAGATCTGTACTGCTGGGACGGTCTCTACCTGAACCAATCTGGAACCAGTGTTCTAGCAAAAAGGATGAATAAGGTGGTCACTAGGACTTTAAACTAGTGAAATGGGGGAAAGGGAAGGGGAAAATGACAAGGCATATAATGGTAAACAGTAAAGGAAACAGCAGGTTAACATTTATGCAGGAGGGTTTAACTACATCGAAGACTATTTACGAACTTAAGAGGAAGGAAAACTCAGGCGATATTATTGATGGAGATGTTAAAATTCAAAAATAAGGTATAAAAACCAGTAAAAAGGCATTTTATCTTGTTTCAAATGTTATGAGCATTTAGGTAGATGAGTTAATGGCACAAATCATTGCGAATGAGTATGGTTTAGTAGCCATTACAGAGACATAGTCGCAGGATGGTCATGATTGGGAATTAAATATCCACGGATCCTAGTTAGGGATCCTCTTGGAAGGAGCGTTTACAGTATGACTGAATTTAAAATACAGATGGAAAGTGAGAAGATAAAAGCCAATACCAGAGCCCTGTGCTTAAACAAAGGAGACTACAATAGGATGAGGGAGGAGTAGGCTAAAGTAGACAGGAACCAAAGACTCTATGGTTGGACATTTGAAGAACAGTGGAAGACTTTCTAAGCAATTTTTCAAAGTGCTCAGCAAAAGTATATGCCAGTGAAAAGGAAGGACTGTAGGAAAAGAGGTAATCTGCCACGGTTGTCTGAGGAAATAAGGGGTAGGGGGTGCTATCAAATTGAAAGATAAGGCATTCAAAGTGGCAAATATCAATGGGAAACTAGAAGATTAGGAAAACCTTAAAGATCAATAGAAAGCCACAAAAAACGGCTATAAAGAAAAGTAAGATAGATTATGAAACTAAACTTGCTCAGAATATAAAGGCAGATAGCAAAAGTTTCCATAAATACATAAAATGAAAAGTAGTGGCTAAGGTAGATTTTGGTCCTTTAGAGGATGAAAAGGAGGATTTAATAACGGGCTCTGAGGAAATAGCTGAAACATCGAACAGATATTTTGTGTCGGTCTTCACAGTGGAGGACACAAATAACTTGCCAGTAATTGATGAAAAAGAGCTTAAGGTAGGTGAGGACCTAGATATGATCATTATCATGAAAGAGGTTGTGTTGGGCAAGCCCATGGAGCTAAAGGTAGCCAAGTTTCCTGGCCCTAATGGAATGCATCCCGGGGTGCTAAAAGAGATGGTGGGAGTGATAGCAAATGCACTCATGGTGATTTTCCAAAATTCACTGGATTCTGGGTCTATTCTAGCATATTGGAAAATAGCCAATCTAAGGAGGTAGAGAAAAGATGGGGGATTATAGGCTGGTTAGCTTAATTTCTGCCATGGGGAAAATGATTGAATCTATCATCAAGGAAGAATTGGTAAGACATCTAGATAGAAATTGCCCCATTGGGCAGATGCAGCATGGGTTCATGGAAAGCAGGTCATGCTTTACTAATTTGCTGGAATTCTATGAAGACATTATGAGCGGAGGACAATGGGGACCCATAGATGTGGTATATATGGATTTCCAAAAGGCATTTGACAAGGTGCTGCACAAAAGACTGCTGCATAAGATAAAGGTGCACGGCATTACAGGCAATGTATTGGCATGGATCGAGGATTGGTTAACTAACAGGAAGCAAAGTCTAGGGATATGAGTGTTTTTCTGGTTGGCGAACAATGACTAACGGTGTGCATCATGGATCAGTGCTGGGACAGCCATTACTTATAATTGACACAGACAATTTGGAGTTGCAGATCACATGTAGTGTGTCAAAGTTTGCAGATGACACTAAGATGAGTGGTAGAGCAAAGTGTGCAGAGAACTGTGAAAGTTTGCAGAGGGATATAGGTTGTTTAAGTGAGTGGGCAAAGGTCTAGCAAATGGAATTCAATGTTGATAAATGTGAAGTCATTCATTTTGATAGGAATAACAGTAAAAAGGAATATTACTTGAACAGTAAAAGACTGCAGTATGTTGCTGTGCAGAAGGACCTGGGTGTCCTTGTACATGAAGCGCAGAAGGTTGGTTTACAGGTAAAACAAGTATTTAAGAAGGCAAACAGAATTTTGTCCTTCATTGCTAGAGGGATTGAGTTTAAAAGCAAGAAGGTTATGATAAAGCTGTATAGGGTGCTAGTGAGGCCCCACCTGCAGTGCTGCATGCAGTTTTCATCTCCTTACTTGAGAAAGGATGTACTGGCACTGGAGGGGTGCAGAGGAGATTTACTGAGTTCATTCTGGAGTTGAGAGGGATAGCTTACGAGGAGAGACTGAATAGACTGGGATTATATTCATTGGAATTTAGAAGAATGAGGGGAGATCTTACAGAAACATATAAAATTATGAAGGGAATAGATAAGATAGAAGCCAAAAGTTTGTTTCCTCTGGAGGGTGAGACTAGAACAAGAGGGCATAGCCTCAAAATTAGGGGGAGCAGATTTAGGACTGAATTGAGGAGAAACTCCTTTGCCAAAAGGGTTGTGAATCTATAGAATTCCTTGTCCAGCATAGTAGTTGAGGCTTCATCATCGAACATTTTTAAAGAAATTATATATAATTTCTTGAATAGTAAAGGAATTAAGGGTTATGGCGAGATGGTGTGTAAGTGGAACTGAGGCCATGAAAAGGTCAGCCATGATCTTATTGAATGGCGGAGCAGCTTCACAGGGCTAGATGGCCTACGCCTGCGCCTGGTTTTTACGTCCTTATGTTTGGAAAGTGGTGAACAGAGCCAATCGATTAAGCCTAAGAAGGGAAACAATGTCCTTTGAAAATTAGTGCAGAGAGACAATGCATATTTACATATGCTTTGCTTGAGTGGATGTCCAAGATACTAGTAAATTGTTTTCTTTGCTGATGTAAGATGTTAAGCTGCTCAGTGTTGATAACTTGTGGCATGATCCAGTAAGAAGAATGCATCCATCTTAACAGCTCTCCAGTCAGGCCAGGAATAGCACAACAAATGATAATTGTTGCTTTCTCCCAGAACAGCTGCATGCCTTCACTCTTTCCACTTCCTCAACCAATAGCCAATATCATGTTTGTTAGGCAGTTTGGATCAAGCTTCAGTGGCTGACATGCAACAGCCTGCAGCCAGGCCATCATAGACTCAAATACCCTGAGGTCATAAACATCTCCAGCATCTGAAAAGGAGAAAAGACAGGTTTCTAGCAGCTACACTGAAAGCAGTGATGAGTATTTTTGTATCTGTAGTCATGTTAGTAGCATTATTTTTCCAAGATTAATAATTGGGTGAGAGATGAATTCAATTTTTTTTTGTGTTTAATATCTAATTTAATTATCATTATCATTCAGTATGTAACATGCCTTATAGCAGCTTCTGGGTCTGCATTGGTCAATCTGTTACAGATATAGAAGCTGTTTGAACGGTTTAAAAAATACAGCTTTGTGTAACTTTACAGGAGGGAAATGAATCAACTTCCTCTTGATTCTCCCTTACTTTCACCCAATTCTTCATCCCCTAAGCAGGATGACCAACCATCCTGTTTGTCTGCCTTTCCGTCCCATATCACAGGTCTAAATTTCCTGGGATAGTATTTGTCGCAGATGTCTCTTACCTGTACACATGGCCCTAAGTCTGCACAGCCATGAGATAGCAGAGGCTGCACTCTCCTGTGAGAGCTATATGATGGGGGGAAGGTCATTTCAGTTGGTTTCCGAGGCTGTTGGGATGTTTGGGGAGGGCAACGGCAGACTGTCTGTCATCCCCTGGGGTGGAAGTTGTTTCCAGTCTCAGGCCTGAGTTCAAGCCGAAAATGGAACCTAACGCCCACTCTCCAGCTCCTATTGTCTCATCAACACTTCATACCTGCTTCAACAGCACAATGTCCCTGCCCCTCCCTACCTACAGTCTTCTAGAGTTCTCATCATTATCCCAAACTCCTACACACCCCATCATGAAGTATTCCTTATGTCCTCGCCTCCCGCCCCCCCGCCCCCACAGTCGTTTAACCTGTTCCTAAGGTGGTTCTTCCTGTTGCTTTGCCTCTTTCGAACATAATGTTCAGTTTTAATTACCTGGCTAAGAAAGATTGAGATACCATCAGGAACTTTGAAATCTAGCCAGGTGCCTGAATTGCTTCATAAAATCATTGTTTGCTCAGTGATGCTAGTGGCAGACCTACAGTAGTGATGCTGGGTTGTTTGGATGTGGTTGTAGTGATATCTCATCAGCTTTTATCTGGGATATTTAATGCAATGAATTGCCCTATTCTGGACATCTGAAGTAAAATGAGAAGATGCTGGAAAGATCCGCAGGTCTGGCAGCAGCTGTGAAGAGTGTAAGAGTTGACATTTCAGAACCAATTACCTTTTTGATTTATGATGACAGATGGTCAACCATAATTATTAAGTGAGTTTTCTCCACAGATGCCAGACCTGCTCAGTGTTTCTAGTATGTTGTTTTTATTTTTGATTTCCAGTAATGGAAGTAATTTCCAGTAATGTTTTGCTTTTATATTAGTTCTGTTGTGTGATAGATAGATGTTACAGATTATGACTACCATGTACCAACATTCTCCTTATCCAATTCAATTGCTCTCATGAGGGGTGCGCATGATATAAGCAACAATCAACATTTTACATTAATAGATTAAGCCAATTGAATTAACACAATCAAATGAAAAAGTCAGCAATTACATAAAATACTTTGGCCTAAATTCTCCAATTTTTAGCCAGAATCAGAGAGTGGTCAGTCAATGGACCATGTCAATGTTACTTGTGCAATCTTCCTCTCTTCAGCCTGTTAAGTATGCGATTAGCTTCTGTAATGTCCGATTTATGCAATTGTGCAGCAGGAGGGATAGAAGTGCTTTTCGCTGCTGAGAGTTAGCAGCATTCACGGTGTTGGTGCCTATTTAAAATTCAGGTGTTACATCCCAGATGCTAACCTTCACAAAGTGGTGAAGAATAGCGTAGAAGGGGAGGGTTGTATCCATTTCTCCAACGGGGAACTGAAAGTCCTGTTGAGGGGATGGTTGAAAGATGGGCAGCGATGCCCTTACAAACTATCAAAAGAAATCGTGCCAGCATATGCAACCACACTGGACAGAGATAGCAGCTGAAGTCAGTGCAGTGTTCTGAATTAACAGAAAATCCCAGTAGTGTCTAAACAAGATTAGTAACCTTCTGCATTCCACACAGGTAAGCCAGTATCTTCTCTCATTATAACGCTCTCTTTCAAATGTGTTGTAAGTTGGTGTCCCTCCTAAATCTGTGTGGACTCAACATTCCTGTGTAGCATAAAACTTCATTGAACTGTGTTATATTAGTAACTAGCTTTCAAGAAGCATAAAAAAGATTTTGTGGGTGCCATAGTACACTATTAGGAGTGCAATGTTTCAGAAATGAAATGGAGGAGCCGGGGTGGTGATTTTAAAGTGATAGCGTGTTCATCCCTGATGTCGTGCAGTTTTTGTTCTTCCCTTGGGCTGACGTAGAGGAAGTCCTAATTTTCTCCCAAGCATATGATTGCTCATTCCCCTGGATTGTTTCTCTCCTCCTGTCACCACCTAGCCCTGGTGATATACATTATTTGGGGCTGGCCAGCTCTGCTGTGTCCATCATTTGTCTAAGCCCACTCGACCAATGATAACAGGCAGGTGCCCATGGTGCCTGGATGTCTGTTGTTGCCTTGTCCACTCCACTGTTTAAAAAGGGAAGGAAGCAGGCTGATCAACAATAAGGAATGAGACCACCTCTTTCACGTAGAATCAACTTTTAATTCTAATTTTTAATAATTAGTTATGTAATCATTGACACCGTGAAATAATTATGATTCTAATATATAATTTTAAAAAAATACAGAGGAGCATTTAGGGGGCAGTGGTGGGTTCACGACAGGGAGGGGGAACTTGTTATGAAAAAGTGCCGAACCTCACCCAATGCACTCACGTACAGTTTTATTGGAGGTGGGTGAGGGATGAGTAGAGAGTAAAGGTGACTATCCTGTTTTCCAGAAGGAGGACAGTCTTTTAAGTATTTTATTTGACACTTTTGGGGTGAAATTTAACATCTGTTTCACCTTTAATTCCTAAGAACTGGATTTTCTAGGTAGAGAGAAATGTAGGTGATAAGGACAACTGGATCCATCAAGTAAGTGGCTTTCCAGCACTGCTTATGGGCAGAAACAGCCAGAGTGTCTTATAGCATGATGTATCAAGTTATGCAAGTTTACCGTCAACAGGGCGTTTTCCCTGATGTAGCAATGCTTATATTATTTGTAACATCAAATGGGTATGGATACCATGTCGAAGAAGCCAACAAACATTTATTCCAGCAAACTGATAAACGCAAGCATTGCATTCCTCAGGAACATGATATCTTAATGTAAACCCAGACATCTTAACTTAAACAGAGGAGTACACTTCTAGTAGAGCGTCAGGTTGCAAGTGATCCCAGTTTAAAAGAGTGTGAGGTGTTTATACTCTGGTCACACGGTATGATACAGTGACAATATAATGAGCATGTCTTTTAAAGGTGCGTTGACGTACAGACTGTGAGACATAATACATCAAACAAAATTGTCAATCATTCATCATCCAATCAATATCTTGTGTATCTTGATGTGCCCTGTAACCAAATCCTCTCCCTCATCCCCATAATCTCCAACCAACAAAGGGTAATAATATCAGTGAAAAAAGCTACATTTTATCAGCACTGTTTTTCATAAACTGATAAAATGGAATATACTATAACTCAAGCTTTATTGCAGAATAATTTTTAAAGCACTTGAATGACAAAGTTACAACACTTCAGTTGCACTGCAAATATGATTCAGTGAGAACGAAACAGATATAAAAGTACAAAATGTGAAGATGCATAAAATTTGACTGAAGTTGAACACATCTTTCAGTTGGCTATGGGAGGTTCTGACAATTTTTTTCCCAATATTTGAAACAATAGTAACTAAAGCAAAGTTTCAAAATCCACCAAGTGCAAGCAGACAATGCTACATGTTGCAGTATTTTTTTTTCGCTTAAACCCTGAGAATATTTCATTTAACAAAAACTTTAATTTTCAAAATCTTTAACCTTTTAATTTTTACCACTGGTAAAGCAACAGTTTCAGCAAAGGACGATTAAAACCATCAAATCTAATTCACGCAGCAGTGACTTTTGGAAATCAGGCAGAGATTTAAAAACAAAACTGTGTAAATGCCATTTGGGTAAAAAAAAAAGTCCAGTTTTTCAGGTGTATTTAATGAAGATTTTTGGTAAACAGCTTTCTAGTAACCCCAAATAACAATTAAAGTATTCTAAAGTATCTAATTATTCCATAAAAACAAAAATCCAAAATAATTCAGAATTTGCTAACTGTATTTATTTTCTCAGGTTACAAAAATTATCAATAAAGACCCAACTTCTGATTTGTATACAATCAACTAAAAATTAGTTTTATGAATAAAGCACTTAGAAAGATAGATTTCATGGAACAGTATAGTAAAAACCCTCAAGACACTTGAAGTTTTACTGCAACAGGCTTTAGTTTAAAATTTACAAGAGTGTTTTCAATACAATCTCATATAGCTCATTCCTCTTCCTCAATAAAATGAATTGATTTCAATGTGTAGCAACATCAAAGTTAAAACAAATTAAAATAAGATTTTATTGCTGTGTATACATATTAAGCTTTGTTCAGAAGTACAGAGATTACAATTACGATTTTATACCTTCTCAAATTTACAAATATGCTTGTAAATGTATCAGCACCCCTTTAAACACAAGTACAACAGATCTTTTTAATAAGCAGCAACAAAATATAATTGCAGGAAACAAGCATTCTTTGGAAAATAAATTCATGAAATTAAAATCAGGAAACATATATTAAATATAAATTTAAATCTTGATCCAAAATATAGTTACCAATGTAACTTCCTCAAATTTTCATCTTTGGATCTCACTGTTCTGTACTGCATATATAAAATAATTTGGATAAGGTATGATGGAACCCTCACAGAGTTAAAAGTAAGCTTTGTATTGGGACTACTATAAAGTATAAATATAGTATTGAAAGCAGAAATATTATAAAATACTGATCTGATATATTCCTTTTTTATTTTAGGTTCTACCATTAACAATTTTCCACTTTGTAAAAATGGGACACCAGTATATTGCCAACAGTTGGATCTATTTAGAATCTGCTGCAGGTGTAGCAACGGTGAGAGTTTTCCGTGTGCTGGTTACTTGTCGTTGCTTTGCTAGGAACGACCGATTTGAGTTTAGGTTAAAACCTCCTAATCGGGCTTCACTGGCTATCTTCTGAAAAGCCAAACTCTGAAAATAGTCCACAATTACTTGTCTTACATTAACATCAAGGAAATGATACAAAATACTCTGCAAATGAGTCACCTAGAGAGTTACTGAGAAATATCCATATTTGAAGAAATGCCAATAGATATTTAAGCAGCATTTTTAAAAAAATCACACTTTAATACGACATTTGGAAAAAAGTGTTTAATTTTCATAACTGTTTTCACTAGTCACATTTTTCTAGCAGTGCCAAGTTTAAAATATCAGACCCCTCAGGTTTTCACAAAATAAATTTTCTTAAAAGAAGTATAAATTGAAAAAAATATAGTGTAATACATGAAAATGATTAACTTGGCTGAGCAGAGAATTGACGTAAGTCATGTCTTTGAAAGTGTATACAGATTGCTAGAAGACGTATGACAAAATGCTACATAATAGACTTGTTAGCCAATGTATACTTCCTGGAATTTGACAGGCAGTAGCAACACAAGTGATAAATAGTGGAAAATATTTACTATGAGATAGAAGCACAAAATATTGATGAAGAGTTGCTTTTAAAACTGCGGAGAAGAATATAGTTGTCCTCCTGGGCTTGATATTCATGCCATTGCTTTTTTTAATACGTGGATATTCAGGACATGAGTGCTTATGACCTTTGAAATATAGTGGCAAACTTTAGGAATGCATAGTTAGGCTTCTTTTCTCATTTGATGAAAAGGGTGTATATCTGACAGGTGAAAATCAAAGCAGTGATATTAAAAATTGCATTTTAGGAGGTAGAATGAGGGAAAGCCATAGAAACAATGCAACATGATTTTAAACAGACTGAGGAGTGGAGAACCCAAGGGTTTACATATACTCAGAGATAGCAAGAACTGCAGATGCTGGAGTCAGAGACAAAACAGTATGGAGCTGGAGGAACACAGCAGGCCAGGCAGCATCAGGGGAGCAGGAAAGTTGATGCTTTAGGTCGGGACCCTTCTTCAGAAAACATACTAGTCCTTTGCATATACTGGTCCTTTGAGAGTGGCAGACTGAAATGACAAACTATTATAACAAGGTGTAGAGCTGGATGAACACAGCAGGCCAAGCAG
>JAHRHZ010000058.1:29885626-29921056 GCA_024137785.1 Ginglymostoma cirratum | reverse complement strand
GCCTCCCCCTCTCTCCCTATTTATTTCAGAACCCTCTTCCCCTCCCCCATTTCTGATGAAGGGTTTAGGCCCGAAACGTCAAGTTTTCCTGCTCCTATGATGCTGCTTGACCTGCTGTGTTCATCCAGCCCCATGCTTGTTATCTCGGATTCTCCAGCATCTGCAGTACCTTTTATCTCTGCCTTCTTTACCAATCTATCTACTAGTGTAGCCACTTTCAGGGAGCTATGGACTTGAACTCCAAGATCCCTCTACATCAATGCTGTTCAGGGTCCTGTCATTAACTTAATACTTTTCCTTAACATTTGATTTCCCAAAGTGCAGCACCTCACACTTAACCGGATTAAATTCCATCTTCCATTTCTCCACCCATATCTGCAACTGATTTATATCCCGCTGTATCCTTTGATAATTTTCTACACTATCCACAACTCCACCAATCTTCCACCTAGTTGAAACTGTTAGTCAAACTGTGAAATGAGAGGCACCTCATTGTGACAATTGGAAAGTTGTGAAACTAATCTTGGAATGATAAACTTCAGGTTTATGTCAACAAGGAGATTGATACATTAAGTGCTCATTTTATTTTAAACCCTGTAGGCATTTCTTTTCAAACATTTAAAGGCCCAGAGCTTGAAATGGCATGTCTATTTGATAGGTCCTTTTGGCAGTTCCAATGTGCTTAAGCATTCATGCATATTCTTGTCTACTTTTAACATTTCCAAAAAGTATCTTGCTCTTCCCAAAGTGCATCTGATCTCTCCCAATGGTGTCCCAAGAACATATCCAAAAGGATACCTTACTTCTCCAAGGGAGTTTGGCAATGTTGGACCTTTCCCTACTAGGAATCTCCTTTAGACGTAAAGTGCACTCAGTGATGTTTTGGACTTCCCACTAGTGAATATCAGATCTGATTGAGGTTGCTGTAATTCAAAAGTTGCAGCTGCCTGTATGTACAAAATTAAAATTTTCCATGTACTATTTTAGATGCATACTTTGATACTTTGTTTAGATCTCATGTGGATTTTAAAAACAGATTTGAAATGTATCATGTAAAGAAAATGTACTTAAAACAATTCACAGACTAAAGTGAAAATTGAACATACAGGAATCAGAGGTTATAGAGAACAAATATTCAATAAAAAAAACGAGGCAGAAGGCTTGTGTGATTTTGCCACATATACTCACATTACGAGCTTTCTCCAGGTACGTCTTGTACCTTTCCTCCATTGCCCTCATGTCTTCATCTTTTTTACTCAGGGCACGTTGCAACTCCTCAATCTTTTGAGCTGGAAGAATAAGATTTGCACTTTGGAAAAGTTTCAGATATGGTTTTGCAATTGTTAGAATTGGATTGAATCTGATGTTTCATTATGTTAAGGTGACTCCATTGTTCCTCATGCTTATGTTATTTAGGTCTTTTCTTAAAGGGAAAACATTTATTTTTGCAAGAGAGGAGAGTGCTGGTTGATTGGCCAGCGGACTCCATTAGCACAGGTATTTCTATGGAGAATATGTCAATTAATAGCAATGAAGTGTTCACGTGCTCATTTGGCATTTCTAGCCGATTCACCCTTATTCCACCCAAGGAAGCTATAGACATCTGCACTTCAGAATTACATCATGGGGATCTAGACCTGCCACCATTTCAATGAATACTGATTCAGACACCTATGAAATCAGCAACTTGCAGATGAGTTCAGTTTTAATGAGACCCCAAACAGATAGTGTTGCCATGGGTTCCCTGCGAAGCTCAGATGTCTCAAACATTTCTCATGGGATCTACGAAGATGTATCTTTGATGAAATGACACCTAATCTCTTGCTTGTTGCATAATTGCACCATGTAGACGATATCTTTGCTCTATCTGAATCCACAGCTGCATGCAAAGATTTTCTTAGATACCTGGATGGGCTCCATCTTATACTTAAATTCATGTTTGAAATTGAACTGTCAAATGAGAATTCTTCCTCAATGTCCCTGCTGAGAAATTTTATGGGGTGTTCTCAACAATCTTCAGCCAGAAATTTCGAATGGATGATCCTCTAGAGATCGACAAGATTGCAGGTGTCAATCTTCAGGGATTCAATTTGCTTTCATGTGATATGCAGGCCCTGGATAATCCAAAGGCTGTGGGTCCTAACAACATTCCAGCAATATTACAGGAAACACGTGCTCCAGAACTTGCTGCACCTCTAGCCAATCTATTCCAGTACAAGTTTAACACTGGTATCTACCCCAACAATGTGAAAAATCACCCAGGTTTGTCCTACACCAAAACAAAAGCAGGGCACATCCAACCAAGACAATTATTGCCCCATTAGTCTACTCTTGATTACCGAGGAAGTGATGTCAAGTGCCATCAACAGTACTATTGAGCAGCACTTACTCAGCAATAATCAGCTCACTGCCACCTAGATTGGGTTCTGCTAGTGCCACCAGCTCCTGACCTCATTACAGCCTTGGTTCAAACATGGACATGACAGCTGAATTCCAGTGGTGAGTTGAGAGTGACTGCCCTTGAAATTAAAGATGCATTCAACTGGGTATGGTATCAAAGAGCCCTAGCAAAACTGGAGTCATTGGGAATTGAGGGGAATCTTCCACTGTTTGGAGTCAGACCAGGCACAAAGGAAGATCGTTGTAGTTGCTGTAGGTCTGTCACGTCAGCTCCAGGACAAATCTGCAGGAGTTCCTCAGTGTAGTGTCCTAGGACCAACCACCTTCAGTTGCTTCATCAATGACCATCCCTCTGTTATCAGGTTAGATGTGGGGATGTATGTAGCTGTTTGCACAACGTACAGCACCATTTGCAGCTCTTCAGCTACTGAAGAATTCATTGAAGATTGGTACCTGCGATCTTGTTGACCTCTGGAGGATTATCCACTCTCCACTTCTGGCTGAAGACCATTGCAACAATGTCTATTATAAGACACGGTTCTTCAATTGAACAATATTTGCCAGATGGTCCTGAGTGTGTGAGGAATATCTATTCAAATCTTTCACTATTACAGTCATAGAGTTGTACAGCATGGAAACAGACCCTTTAGTCCAATTCATCCATGCCAGCCAGATATCCCAATTTATCTAGCCCCATTTGACAGCATTTGGCCCATATTCCTCTAAACCCTTCCTATTCATGTACCCATCCAGATGGCTTTTAAACGTTTTACCAGCCTCCACCACTTCCTCTGGTAGCACATTTCCATACACACATCACCCTCTGTATGAAAAAGTTGCCCCTTAGGTCCCTTTTAAATCTTTCCCCTCTTACCTTAAATCTACGCCCTCTAGTTTTAGACTCCACTACCCTAGGAAAAAGACCTTAGCTATTCACCCTATCCATGCCCCTCATGATTTGATGAACTTCTTTAAGGTCACCCCTCAGCCCCTCAGTAACGCACAAACCTACCAACTCCGGCAACATCCTTTTAAATCTTTTCCGAACTCTTTCAAGTTTAACAACGTTTTTCCTATAGCAGGGAGACCAGACTTGAATGCAGTATTTCAAAAGTGGCCTAACCAATGTCATGTACAACTGCACCATGACTTCCCAACTCCTACCATCAACGCACTGGCCAATAAAGGCATGTGTACCAAACGCCTTCTTCACGGTCCTATCTACTGGTGACTCCACTTTCAAGGAACTGTGAACATGTACATCAAGGTTTCTTTGTTCAGCAACAGTCCACAGGACCTGACCATTAAGTGTTTGGTCCTGCCCTCATTTGCCTTACTAAAATGCAACACCTCATGTTTATCAAAATTAAACTCCATCTGCTGCTCCTTGGCCCATCTGATCAAGGTCCTGTTGTACTCAGAGATAATCTTGTCTGATTTACTTTTCTTCAGATGATTTCCGCTGTAGTCCAGGCAGCATCAGAGGAGCAGGAAAGCTGACGTTTCGGGTCGACACGCTTCTTCAGAAATGGGGGAGGAGGAAGGGAGCTCAGAAATAAATAGAGAGAAGTGGGGGGTAGGGCTGGGGAACGTAGGTGGGATGGTGATAGGTGAGTGCAGGTAGGCAGTGGTGGGGATTGGTCAGTGAGGGGGAGGGGTAGATAGGTGGGGATAGAGGGGCTGGCGAAGATAGGTGGGATGGCGATCGGTGAGTGCAGGTAGGCAGTGGTGGGGATTGGTCAGTGAGGTGGGAGGAGTGGATAGGTGGGAGAGAAGACGGACAGGCCAAGAGGCAGGGATGAGGAGATTTTGAAGCGAGTAAGTTCTCCCAACCCTCCCTCTTATCCCCGCCTCCTTGACCTGTCTGTCTTCTCTCCTACCTATCCACTCCTCCCCCTCACTGACCAATCCCCACCACTGCCTACCTACACTCACCTATCACCATCCCACCTATATTCCCCAGCCCCACCCCTCCGTTCTGAGGAAGGGTCACCGGACCCGAAACGTTAACTCTGTTTTCTCCTCCACAGATGCTGCCAGACCTGCTGAGCTTTTCCAGCAACTTTGTTTTTGCTTCACCCTTTCTCTCTATTTATTTCAGAGCTCCCTTCCCCCTCCCCCATTTCTGAAGTAGGGTCCCGAACTGAAATGTCAGCTTTCCTGCTCCTCTGATGCTGCCTGGCCTGCTGTGTTCCTCCAGCTCCACACTGTGTTATCTCTGGCTCCAGCATCGGCAGTTCTTAGTATCTTTGATTTCCACTGTGATAGTCCTGCGTAAACTCTATGCCTCACTCGGTAATTTAATCCTCAGATCACCAAATTCAGATGATCAGTCATAGACCTGTACTGTTCACCCTAACAACATTTTCCCAAAAGCTGCTTAACCTTCAATGCCTGTACAGCAATTTCTGACTTAGTTTTATTACAATGTTTTAAACTTACAGCTCTGTTGTATTTCAGGTTGTATGTCTTCAATAAGTTCTCTCTTTTTCTGCAGCTCATCTTGGGCCTCATGAAGTTTCTCCCTAGAGATAAAAATGTACGGCAAGTTAATTAAGAGTTACTGTTCAACTCCTAACTGACCTACATACTCTGCACTGATGTTGATTTCAGTTTCTGTATTGGAGTCAGTAGGAGGCTGGATGTTGTTGGACACTATCACCTTTATCTGTTGAGGTTAGAATCTTCTCCTGACTAAACTGAAAGCAGTTGAAAAGATCTCTCAATTTCTGGATTTCTATGATCAATTACAAATATTAACAGTTAAGAGTTCTACTATATCATTAATCTGCCACAATTCACAGAACCAGAATTATAGAATCTTACAAAACAGCAGGAGGGCATTCGGCCCAATCGTATACATGGTGACTTTTTGAAGGAGCCTACGAATTTCTAAACCTAGATAACAAGTGGCAAAATTTTTGGTCTTCGTATGCAGGTGCTATCCTTTACAAAGCATTCTTTACAATCTGTGTTTGGATTCTTACCATTTATTAGAAATCTTGCGGTGTAGGTTCAACCTATTGGAATATTCCACTGATATTCATTAGGAAGAAAGTCCACTTGGATTATGTCAGAGTGAATTGACTAGAATTAACTAATGGATTACAAAATTTCTGTGGTTCTGATTTTCTTTAATGGATTGGTTTATAATTGGAAGAAGAAAAAGCTGAGACATGTTTTGATTGTCAGTGACACTACAGTGTATAAAACGAATTTTGAATGAACTAGTCAGATCTATTGCATCTATCTACTTTTACATACTACAACACTGTGGATTTTAGAAACTTGCATGAGGCCACTTCAAAGCAGAAAAGTCTTATTTAGGATTATTTACTTACAAATGTGCATCCAATTTCTTCTTCAGTTCACTTGACTGCAAAATAAGACAATATTATCAAGAATGTTTGGTACATTATTTTCATATTGTGGAGTGCATAATTCAAGCTGTTGTTTGTTTGGTAACTAATCATATTTTTTTGGAGGTCTGTACCTGATACTTTAGCAACATATGCCCAAGAAGCAGTTCAAGTTGCTTTAAGTATACATTGCATATACGCTTTCATTCATTCAGTAAGAAATGGTTGAACTGAGTGGCCTCAACCCCTCTCCTACCCCATCACCGAAAAATGCCTCACTCAGCTTTGACTATCATCTATGGCTCAGCCTCCACTGCTCGATGTGATACAGAATTCTAAAGGTTAGAATCTTCTTAAAGAAACTCATCCTCATTTACAGCTGCTCCTCATCAGAAGCCCAAGATACAGTTGCTTAAGCTGCTTCCATGCAGCTGAGACGGTTTTTCCTTCCCTCTTTAAAAAAAACACATGTATGGGATATGGGCATCACTGGCTGGGCTGGTATTTATTGCCCATCCCCAGCTGCCCTTGAGGAGGTGGGTGGTGTGTTATCTTCTTGAACTGCTTTAGTCCACATGCTGTAGGTAAACCCACAATGCCATTCGGGAGGGAATTCCAGGATTTTGATTCAATATCTGAAGAAATGGCAATATATTTCCAAAATAGTTTGGAGGAACTTGCAGGTCTTAGTGTTCTCAAGTATCTGCTGCCCTTGTCCTAGACAGAAGTGGTTGTGGGTTTGGATGTTGTTCTCTCAGACGCCTTGGTGAATTTCTGCAGTGTATCTTACAGATGGTATACACTGTTGCTACTGAGCATCTATGGTGGAATGAGTGAATGTTTGTGGATGTGGAGTGTATCAAGTGTGCAACCCTGTCTTTCGATGATATCACGCTTCAAGTGCTGTTGAAGGTGCACCCATCCAGGCAACTGCGGAGTATTCCATCACACTCTGACTTGTACCTTTTCAGATGCTGAACAAGGATGGGAAATTAGATGAGGTACTCACTGCAGGTGTCCTAGAAATTGATAATGGGTGATTCAGTGTTGGTAATACCATTGAATGTCAATGGATGACGGTTAGATTCTCTCATGTTGGAAATGGCCCTTGCTTTGCGTTTGTGTGGCATGAATGTTACTTATCACTTTTCAGCCTAAGCTGAATATCGATTGCACATGAGCGGAAAACAAAGTCAAAACCCTCCAAGGTAGCAGAAATGCTCTTAAAAATCTTGGGAAATTACTTTAAAGCAGTGAAAGCACATATTCAGAATAAATCTTGTAAGCACAAGTTTTTCAACTAGGCAAAAATAAAGCTGTCATATCTCTCTTTCAGAAGAATTTGTAGCTTGTTAATTGTTCAGCCCTGGCACTCTCTGCTGTCCTCTTACCTTGTTCAATTTGGTGAGTTCAAGGAAGCTACCTGTCTACTGGCAATTAAAGCCAGAATGCATAATTAAAGCAGCAGTCAATTGCATTTTAGCACATAATATCAAAACTGCCTATCCTACAGGATTTCTGCATGTTTATGAATGTGTTCCAGTTAAATGCAGATACTGTCAAGTTCCTGTTGGTTTTGCGACAGAATGGCATTTTTTGATACTTTCGCCTCATGCACACACTAACAATCGACTTCAGGTGAAAGGTATAACTTTGCAATAGATTTCTCAAATGTCAACCAAATGTCCCAACAGATCACACTACTCATTATCAAATATACAACTAGATTTAGCTTCTATTATCCCAAACAAAGCCCAATAAAGATATGCAAATAATTTTTTCTATACTTCTTTGCTAGACGAATGGAATAACTTAACCTTAAATTACTCGCAACCACTCACTTCTTCCACCTTAGAGCCTTGATCCTGTAAGACTTTCTGGAGATCTTCAATCTGATGTTGCAGTTTTTTAACATTTTGTTTTTCAATTCTGTTTAAAACATGAAGAATAAAAATACTAGTTTAAAGCAATTATTAATTTGGACCATCATCCTGTGATGGTGCTAGTTCACCAACTAAAGGCATCTGTTCAAATTCTATTTCCCTCTCCTTTACTCATACCTATTTATATTATGTTCAATTTTTAGACAACTTTTTTAAATATTATATGCTCTGTGTCAATTGTCATGTGTGATTCTCCCTGTGAGAACATTTCATCTCATTTTCTCCACTTCTCTTCCAATGATACTCTTTAGTTCAATTCACCAAGCACTGGAGACAATTGGTCTTTATTCACCTCTAAACTTTTCTGTTTTGAAAATCTCTTTAACATGTTGTGTTCTAATGAAAAATATCATGTCTTTGATCAATACAGCCTCTTGTTTTAAATATCTACTTTGAGAATCTTAGTTTTACCATTTCAGACAATTATTTTTTCCTATAATGAGACATTCAGCACACATCCAATACTTCAACGGCCCTGTACAAATTTAATATCACACCAGATCTGAATTTAAACCTTTCACAAGCTTGCCATGAAACCCACAAATTGAATAAGGAAACCAAATGTGGACTCAGCACAATTACATTGCTCCCTGAAGATGAATACTGACTTCTGTACTACATTGGTAAATTATAAATACAATGTGGTCTAGTATCATCAGAATCACTGATGGACCAGAAATTGAAGACTCAACTCCTTATCCCTACCAAAGACATTCAAGTCTACACAACTATCAAGCTGTATATAATAAAGAATAGCCCTATTATGCACAACAGACCACATACTACAAAGGCCCTACTGCGCAATATTCTACTTTGTAATACCTTCGGATACGATCACTGTGTTCCAATATCAGTTTGTGAATTTGTCCTGTTTTACCAGAACCCAAATCTAATATTGCACCTTTGAGTTAAATGTGCAACTCACTGAGGAAAACAGCCTCCTACTCAGTTTAGCAACTTTTCCGAAAAGCTTTTTCCCATCATTACAGCACTATGCAAACAACTCTAAACACGTTAAACAATGATAACGTAAAGAAAATCACAAAAAAATTTAAAACTTGTGGGAAAATATATATCACAAAGGTCAACCTTGCTGCAAGATGCAGAATGTAGATCAGATCGGTTTCCTTCCATTTAAAATCTCTCATAAGAAATGAGCAGATGAAGAGCAGATCAAGTCATATCAAAATTACATTCACACCTATTTTCGGTCTCCAGCTCATTATTTGTCCGACTTGCGTCATCTAACAGCTTCTGCAGTACTGAAATGCGCTCATTTTCAGATCCCTCTTGTTGCAATTGCAACATCTTGTTCTCATGCTGCAATAAAATAAACTTCTCCCTGCACATATAAATGAATTGCAATGTTACTGTTTAAAGAAATGGTCACAGCATTTGACAATCATTATGTTTGTGAGCATTCGCCTATTTTTTCACAAATGTTGGTTTTGCAGTGTAATAATTATGCAGTTTTAAACAATAAAGTGCAAAACAAAGGGTGAACATTGAGAAAAGTTTGTTACAAAGAAAGAAACAATTGTTTTAAACAGAAGGATCATTTATTTCTACAGGGAATGTCCTGAACTCCTGTTTAAATTTCAAACTTAAATGGTTGGTAGCCACAATAGGTTGACAACATTTGATCCAGAACTTCCTAATAAGTTTAGCGCTGATCGGGCCAGAAACTGAAACTGTTCTTACATTGAAAAGACAAGAGGTGTATTAAAAACTTGATTTCCAAACTTCAGTGTTAATGTTAGAGATTTCTATTTTTAGATAGTGTAAGAACGTAAGAACTATACCTGTATTCCACCGGAAGAATTTCAGCTGCAAGATGGTCATGTGAATCCAGAGAAAATTTACCTGAAGAATAAAATTTTAAAACATTAACCATTCACTGCTGACAATTAAGCTGCTTTAACATGATAGTTCATTTTATTTTTTGATAGACAGTACCATTTCACACAAAATCCACATCTAGTTTTTATAAGATGTTACAAAAAAAACATTTTATGCAAAAGAAAGTGTTATGGGTATTGTCACTTTATTAATGGCATCAAACAATGCTTTGAGCATTTACAAGATGTTGTCCGGGCAAGTAATAACATTCTCATGGAATATTATGAGGAAATATATTTGAAGATTTAAAATTATTTGAAAACAAAAATTTGTCGATGATACAACCCAAAATAATGCTGTTATGCCAAATCAACTTAAGTTCTGTGATAAATGCATACATTTAAAGCCATTTTAAACTTCCAGGAATAAAAAAACACAATCCTACTTGTTGGTAAACTAAAACTACAGAGCACAAGAAATGAACAAATAAAAAGAAACTAATGCATACCTGATTGCAACAAGTGATCTTGCTGCACTTGAGTGCATTTGAGCTCCTCATTGGTTTCTTTAAGAGCATCACGCTCTACTATCAGTCGCTGAAGGTTAAAAAAAACATAGTTCAGTAAGTAACAGCCACCTGCAAGTACATCAAGGTGTTACTACATTATTCTCAATGAATGAAGATGAAATACAATTGGTGTACATAAGGCTGCATTGCTGATTTTATAAATATCACATCTCATCTGCTTGATTACACCAGCAGCTGAATTAAGAAATTAAGTTACAGACTTAAATCATTCCAGGACACACATTGTTTGCCACAAGATACGTTATGGGAATTTTGTAGTAGTTTTCAATGTCAGTGCTAGCTAGCCAACTATCGCTTTCTTTTGCTGCGAAGAGTGGCTTTTAATATGGATAAAGGCATCTGCCAAAATCGGGAGAGTTAGTCAACAGATAAGTTAAGCAACAGTCTGATAGCTATACCTTCAAATTGTAACTTTTAGACAATATCCCAGACACCACTATCGGCATCCTGGGTTTGTCATGTCCCACAAGCAGGGCAGACCCATCAGAGATGTTTGCACGGTGGTATAAGTCAAGAGGGCGTTGCTCTGGGAGTCCTCAACACTGACACTGGACCCCACAAGTCTCATGGCATCAGATCAAACATGAACAAGGAAATCTACAGATAACTACCTATCACTCTACCTCCACATCCTCTGCTGACGAGTCAGTTTTCCCTATGTTGAACACTCCTTGAAGGAAGGTCTAAGGGTGACAAGAGGACAGACAGAATGAACACTGGGTGGGAAATTTCATCAAGGGTGGCTCACTACTTGGATAGAGTTTTAAAGCACATAGCTGTTAGACAGGGTTTGAGGCAGGGAGTGAGAGATCCATCAAGAGAGAAACTTGACCTCCTCATCTATCTACCTGTCACAGATGCATCTGTCCACGACAGTAACAGTAGGAATGACTATCGCACAGTCATTGTGGAGTCAAATATCATCTTCACATAGAGGATAACCTCCCTTGTGTTGTGTGGCATTACCATTGTACTAAATGGAATAGATTTTGAATAGATCTGACAATTCAAAACTGGGCATCCTAGAAGCACTGTGAGCCATTATTAGCAAGACAACTGTATGCAACCACAATCTGCAATGTCATGGCCCAGCATATCCTCACTTGCCATCAAGCAGGGGGATCAACCCTAGTTTCACAAAGGGAGTGGGAAGGCACATCAGGAGTAGCACTAAAAATACCTGAAACATCAAGTGTCAAACTGGTAACAGTATAACACATGCAAAATGCTGGATGCAGCATGAGATAATGATAAGTAATCCCACTGGCAATAGATGAGATCAATACTCTGCAGACCTTTCACATCCAGCCGTAAATAGTGGCTGGAGGAGCAAGCAGGAACTGCTCTGACTTCAATGTCAGGTATTGTCACTATCTAGTTTCAAAATCTAAACGACATCCAAACCTGGGCTAAAAAAGGACAGGTAACATTGGGTCACAAAAATTCCAAGCAACAACCATTTCCAACAACTAAGAATCTACTTCCTCTTAACATTCAAAGGCTACCATTACTGAATTCCCCCACTATAAAAAGCCTGAGGATTAACTGACCAGTAATTAAACCAAACCAGTTATAGAAATACGGAAGCTACAAATGCAGATCAGAAGCAAGGAATTCCGTGGAAAGTAACTCACTTCCTAGCTCACTAATGCCTGCCCACAGTCTACAAGTCATAAGTTAGGAGTCTGATGGAATACTTTCTACTTGTCTGACTATGCGCTTATCCAACAACACTCAAGAAACCCAACAGTATTCAAAGCAAAGTGGCCCATTTAATTGGCCTCCCATCCACCACCTTCAACATTCACTCCTTTCCCACTGATGCGCAATGGCCAAAGTGTATACATGATGCATTGTAGCAACTCACCTAGGCTCTTTCTACGACATTTCCAAACATGTAACCTCTGCAATCTGGAAGGATGAGGGTAGAATATGTGTGGTAACACCAACATCTTCTTGTTCCCCTCCAAGCCACACACAATTATGAACTGAATATATAATGCTGATCCTTCATTTCTACTGCGCCAAATTCCTGGAATTCTTTTCCTAATAGCACACTTGGTGTATCTACCTTTCGTGGACTAGAGCAGGGTTCAACAAGGCAGCTCACCACTCTTTCTCAAGGAAGCTAGGGATGGGCAATACATACTGGTCGATCCAACACGCCTACATCCCATGAACAAATGAAAAGCAAAGATGTAACCTGCTTCACTGATGCAAAATGACAACTAAACTAGAGGATTAAAATTTATGCCTGTGTCATTAAGCCAGGTCACAGTTCATTGTTGGAAAATAGTATGACCATTACAAAATAAAAATTAAGATTATCCCAATATCAGACTATGAGGTCCCATCTCAAACATCCAAACTCCTTAAAAACATAATGGATATATTGTTTGTGCAAATTATACTCTCTTCACAGGGAGAAATATTTCTAATTGATGACTAAATTATTTACTTGGTATTGCAGTTTTCTGCTTCCTCTGTGATTTTTCCTTGATCCTGTGATTCAAATAAGTCCTGAAATTTAACGTTTTCTTGCCAAATATAGAAAAGAATCACTATCCAATTGATATTTGGATAGGAAAATCACTTCAGGCAAATATTGAGGCTCGTATTCTATTACACAACTTGTTGGATTCTGGTCTGAGAACTATAATACAATACACAATTAATTTCACCGTTCTACACTGTAGCTGCATTCTAATTCAAAAATATTGAAGTACCAAACTGAAGCATGCACATTTTCTCATTTCAGTACTGTAATAACTGTCTAAAAACTTCTTTGAGTTCAATCCCTCTGTCATCATCTTTAGTAAACAGCTTATGTTGTGTTAATAGCCCAGCACCACATGATCATGTATTTTGTTTTACTTTTGCCCAAATACAACACTGATAAATATTATAACAATAATTAGTCAAATTATAAACATACAAACTATAAAACGTTTTGTAACACCATCTTAAAATAATCTTTATTTAGGCGTAACAGTACAATACTTTTCCCCAGATATGAGCTAAGGTGGATTTTATTATCATTCATGGCTACGCAGAGATGATGGTAGCGCTAGGACTTCTTGAAGTGCCCCTTGTTTCGTCACTTCAGATGGTAAGGAGGTCTGATCTAATGGGCCGGGATATCAATGAGTCAGTTGTGTTTTTAAGACAGTCCAACATACTTCGCTCTATTTCCTCTGGTACCAATAGGACAATTTACAAAACTTATTCCAGATAATTTCATAACGTGCCATGCTGGCAGCTGAATGCATGGCCTTTGACCTGCTGCTCAATAATGTAGTAGTTAAATTTTACCATACAGAATTCCGGCAACGTGTACCCAAAGGTTCTGAGATGATTAGTTCCCAATTTAAACAAGTGATTCCAGATCCACGGCAATGTGAGTGACCTGTATCTATCCAGTGAAATGTCCTGGTAAGCCATTCCATTCTGCCAAACATGAACCAATCATCAAAAAGGAAGAAAACTGGACCACCCATCATTGACATTGACATCAACATCAAAAATAACAATGGCACATCCAGTCCTGAAATCTTGCAAAGCCATCACCACTATCATCTGGGGGGTTTGTGCCAAAATTGGAAGAGATATTCCATAGATTAGTCAAGCAACAACATGACATAGTCCATTTCAAGCAAATCATACATTAAAGCCAATATCCCAGACACCACCAGCATATGTCCTGTCCCACTGGCAGGGCAGGGGCAACAGCAATATGGTAGGCAGTAAGGAAGGGAATTACCCTGGGAATTCTCAACATTTACTCTGGTCCCCATGATATCCCAGGGCAAACATGGATAACGAAACCTCCTGCCACCACTCAGTTGATGAAACAGTATTCCTCCATGTTGAATACCACATTGAAGAAAGACGGAGGTTGGCAGAGATAAAAATTCCCTCACCAAGAGTACAATATCCCAACATGGCTCATTAGCTGGTCAAGCTGGACAAACCCTAATAGGCATATCTGCCAGATTAGGTGTTTGGCAGGTATAGAGGGAGTATTGGATGGAATACCAAAGTATTATTTATTAATCCTCATACTGATATAGTACAAAATATAACTTAGGAAAACTTAATCAATATCAAAAGATCTGAGCTTTATCTACTGGACAGAAAGGATAAGGAACATGACAGTTCAAACCATTTCAGTAGGTAAGCTGCTCACATTTGAAGATCTAAAGAAATCTGACTGTGGTTCAGTCTGAATACCAAAGGGAACTTGCCTCTTTTTCTTTCAATAATGTTTCATGCTTTTCTTCAATCTGTTTCAATTCAAAAGCCAGTTTGTCCGCTCTTCTTACTTCCTCAGACAATGAGTTGTGAAGTTCCTGAACCTTGTAATGACAATAAAGCAATCAGTGTTGCAAAATGTCATTAGATCAAATGGCACTATTGTGTTAGATTAGGAAAAGTATGGTGTTCCTCACTGATTCATTTAGGAAGCGTACTCCTTCTTATGGCACTGGACCAAACAAACTGAAAATGTTTCAATCACTAACCTATTCCAAGTTAGCTGCTGTCAACTGAGACATAATGGAGGTGTCACAAGCGTCTATGATCACAGACGGACAGGCAGTATTTCAGTAAAACAGCTGAGGAACGATCTCATCAAGACAATTAAGAATACGTGACAAATCCTGTCCCTGACAGGTCACATCTCAAGACTGAAAAAATTAAAACTGTTTAATGGTATTTTCATGAAAGGAGTGAATCATATAGGTTGGAGAGGAGAAAAATCAATAGAATATAGAAAGCTACAAAATAATTAGTTCATTGAAATTTAAACGATTCCAGCACTTGGTATTCAATTTCAACTTTTTCCATGTCCCCAGTTACTTAGTTAACTCTCACAATCCTATATCAGAGCTTCTGATTCAGTCTATTTTCTGAATGGAGATTGTAAATCAATTGTGAAAATGTCTAATATTGTGTGACAATGTACTTAGCCTAAGGAAGCTGCTTAATTTTACACTTAAGTTGTTTAAATTATCTGCACAAGCAATGGTTTTTCATGAAACTACATGCTCCATTCAGATAAGGGGATTTGTGGCTAATGCTTACTTGTCTTTTGTATGCCTCCAGCTGAGCACGTGCAGCATTAGCTTTTCGGAGTTCTTCCTCCAGGCTGACTGTATTCTGCATATACATCACGTTTTTGTCCTCCAACAATTTCATTTGCCGTTTCAAATCATTCAGGTCTTCGAGTTTTTTCTTGTATGTCTCCACCGAAGCTTCTAGTTTGGTTACCTTATCTGAATAATTTCTATAAAAACAATGATCAGAATCCATAAAATGTTTTCTTGTCTGTAAAATTTCTAGAACTAGTCTTGAATTCTGTTCAGCTTAGAGACCTAATGGTCGTATAAACTACAGTTCAGCTTAAATTTAAACTACATTCTGATATTAAAGTCTGAACATTTGCTTATATATAGCATGCACTGTGTTGTTTTAATAGATATATTACATAAAAATATTCACTAAGATTTAAAGCATCTTTGATCATAGTAAAACCCAATTCCTTCTGAACCCTTTGCTGAATATCTTAGTCTGTAATCAACTGCAATGAAGTTCTGCATGCAAGATCAATAAAAATCACCATATTCAGAAATGAGCTTTGAACAAATTACCAAAAAGTCTATATGATAAGAGTGAACAAGAGTCAAGTAATTGCCAGCTGAAGAAAGGACAATAATCATATCAGCTTAAAGGGACTAATCATCAAAGCATAAAACAAATACTTATTGGCTTTTCCAGATATTTTCCATTGATACTAACAGACTAAATTTATAAATTCAGTTAAAAGCTCTAAGCAAATAAGAACTGTGACATAGAAAGAACATAAATAATGTCTCACTATTCTTCTGTGGTCAAATAAAAATACAAAACAAATTACTAATTGAAATAGCAAAGTACTGCAGATGCTAGAAATTTAAAGAACAACATACAGGAAATACTCAGTATCTAGTGAGAAAAATACAGTTGTTAACATTTAAAGTTGACTTTCTTTCATCAGAATACTTTCCATTGAGGGAAAAACAACTTCTATATTAAACTGTAAATGGTACATGCACATCATTTCTTACGATACAATATGGCTAAGTCAACATCACCAACACAATATTATCCCATGCTTACTATAAATTTTGTTTCTGGAAGAGTGACTATTTTGCAAAATTGTGTTTTACAAAATAGCACAGACATCAGGAGGCAGAAAATACAAACAATACTCTATGTTTTAAAAGAAAGTCTGGATACCTGCAATAGGGCTTAATTATCAAACAATCCCTTTAATAACAAGAACCTATGGTCATCCTAATAAAATTGTTCCAAATAAATGTTTAGTGTAGATGTTCCAATAAGTAATAGTGACAAAAATCTTGATTCAGTGGTTGTTTGCATTCTCAGCACCAGAAAGCACTGTATTTCACTGAAAGGTTAATGACAATCTTTCAAATTTCTACTTTAATTTACTCTAACTGTACTGTCAGCACATGGAAAAGTTTGCCTCAAGTTTCAGTTAAACCTTCCGAGTCCAGTAAAATGCATCACGACAAAAACTTATACCAGAATGGTCAGACCTTTTAAGTTTCTATTTATACGGACTTCCAGTCTTTCCTCTATCCATCCTTGTGTAATTTTATTTTTAAACTTAAATTACAGGACTACAGCAGCTAATACTTAAAAGCAAAATAATGGGAAGTTATTCATTTCTTTATCACATCAGCAATCCAAATAGCAGAAATATTTTTTGCTATATAATACAAGGTCACATATGATAGGGACATGACACAATGTTATTCTGATACTTCAGTTAATGATCATCTTTTAACAACATAGGTTGTGGCGAATCTGTTCCTAATTAGTGCAAATGTAATTTAGGTGGAAACTGCCAGCTGTCAATATTCCTTTACCTCATGATATCAATTTCATCTTTCAGAGCAAGATTTTCTTCTGCCAAGCTGTTTAACTCATCATTTCTGTGCTGCATCTCAATCAATTGTCGCTCCAGTTCTTCACAATGAACACGATAGTCATCTTTTGCTGTTTCAAGCCTAAACAGAACATTAACAAACAAAAATCTTCTTTGATATATACGAAAGAAACCCCCAAGTAATGAAACTTCCCATGTACTGTAACACAACCAATAACCCTTCTGAAGGGGCAGAATGATTCACTAATTACTATATCTACTATGATATTTAACATTAACAACATTAACAAAGACATTGAAGGTTAATTCACATTTTGCGGTGAAGCCATGGTCTAATCTTGTAATTCAAAAGACAGCTACAGACGATTCAAGGTCACTTACTTATGTAATCGCACTTTTGGAACATAAACAAGTATTGAATTGTATGAATTTTGTGCCGACTGTCTTGTTATTCATTAGTCTACATTCATTCAAGGTTTCTGAGAAGATTTGTAGCTTGGGTTGTTGATATGGTTGTTGACTTGCTCATCGAGCTGCTAAGTTTGTTTGCAGATGTTTCGTCACCATACTAGGTAACATCATCAATGCACCTGCAGTGAAGCTTCACCGGAAGCGCACAGATGCTGTTACCTAGTACGGCAATGAAACATCTGCAAACAAACTTAGCAGCTCAGTGAGCAAGTCAACAACCACAGTCTACATTCATTTATTTATTAGATATATGTAATTTAGGCCTAACTGTTTCATTTGAAAAATCACATTGTACAGATTGCTGTGGTTTAATCTGTACAATTTGACAAGATATATACAAATTGGGCAGTGCATTGGAATATCCAGTTATGTCATAGACGAGTTGGCCAGAGCTCCCCAACCCAACCTCCCCCATCCTGCCCACACGTGCATACATGCACACAGTTTTTAGCCAAGAATGTGAGATTAGGAAGCAGTACTCCCTTAAATACTTTGCTTCCATACCTACAAAATACGATTTATTTACAATTTTTGCTATGCTATAAAACAATAACTAAATTCATAAAGGCATTATACATAAATCAAACCACATCCTTCCTGATTCCCTCAGTACACTGAGTTGAAATTGAAAATACTATCAGGAAGAAAGTAACCAACAGCATATATTAGGGAATAAGAGAATGAAGAAAAGGATGAACCACAAAAAGGAAAAGAATAAACTTGCAAATTTATAAATAAAAGATAAGCAGTAAAAGTTGTGTAGAAGATTAAGAAAAGAAAGAAGGCAAAAGGAAAGAAAATAAAACATGGTTTTGAATAGCTTTAACCTAAGTGATGTTTCAGGGAGCTACTGTGAACCAGATTACTTAACAAATTTTTGGCATCAATCTTTGTATTCACTTTGCACTGCTATTTAAAGTGAGTACAGTGAAAGCCTGTTTTAAACATGGTTCAATATATTGCAAACTTGATTGTAACAGAGGGGTCTCACGGCTGCTGATAGCTGTACGGTATTTATTTAAAGCTTAATTTTGCTAGCTAAAAGTCATTTTCTTAATGTGTTCTACCTATAATGTAGTCTCACTTTTTGGACACCAGCATCTGCATTATAACAGACTTCCACTGCACAAGACAAACATGGGAAAAGAGTGAAATATTCAGTCAGGATAGTGGGCAGATATGCAAGAGTAGTAATGCAAGACAAATGGAACCTGAAAGAAGAGAAACAAGTAAAACGCAGAGACAGAGAGACAAATATATGGAAAGAATTGAGATTGGGGACAAGAAAAGGAGTAAGAGAGTGATTTAGATAAACCAGTCTTTAGACAAAAAATTTAAGTCAGATTAAAGAATTTGATTTCTGTATTTTAAATTGTGAATTTACTTTTAATTAGTGGATCTCATGTCATCCACAAAGTCAGGACAAAACAAACCTCTTTCATTCCAATAGTTAAAAAGATGGGAGTGTCTGCAGGTTCTGGAGCTTAGGAAGCTCGATCTAGTGATTTTAGGCTTTGTTGACTATTTTATACGAGTTAAAAACAAGTTATGGTGGCGGGGAAAACATTATAAAAAAAAGGAACAGGAAATCTTGAAAAAAGTTAAAAAGAAGACAGTGAGATGGGGCTGGGGAAAGGGATTGAGAAATCAACAAGAACTTGCATTGATATACGACCCTTATTGCTGTAAATCATCCTGAGGCACTTCACAGGCGAGTTATCAAACAAAATTTGCTATCAAGACGTAAAGGAGATATTAGAGCAGGTGAAAGGGGTAGGTTTTAAGGAATGTCTTAAAAGAGGAAAGAGAAGTAGAGAAGTCTCTTTTGGGAGGGAATTGTTAAGTTTTGTAGTAAAAAATAGGAAAGGATAGGACTTAAGCATCTGAAAGCAGAGTCATTAATGGCACAGTGATTAAAATTGGAGTATGAGTTGCACAAACACATGGCAGGAGGGGTTGGGGGCGGTGTTTTCAGACAGAAGAACAATTAGATCCGTGAAATGTTTCTATCAAAAAGATGAATTTTTTCAAAGCAGAATTGAAGGGAAGGAAGATCGGTCAAATAGCTCTCCCAAGTTTACTATTATCCAAGAGGAACATCAGGAATGTATGCAGCTGATGGAGCTGCCGGAATCATGTTGCTGCATGTGTTAGTTTGAAGATTTGAGGCTTCTTATGAAGCATTTGTGAAGCTCCATCTTGCAAGAGAAATGTACAGCTCCAGTGGTGATCTTCAAGTGAAGGTATAAAATACACATCACAAATTTTACAAATTTTAATGAATACAACTGAATCATATACCTGTAGTTTTCTTCTTGTAATTGATCCAACTGAAGTTGGAAGTTAAAGTATTTCTTGCCAGCGAAACTGTGTGGATCATCAAATGCATCCAATTGGTTTATCCTCTCTGTCATAAGGTCATACTCAGCCAATAAGCTATTTCTTTCCTCTTGCAATGTAGAAACCTAGAAGCAGAGATTTATGTATTTTATGCTGCCTTATCAAACAATCAAAAATACACATTCCCAGCATCTGATTCCATTTATGGAGATAAACATTGCACTCGTGGTCAATGGGCTCTTGTGGCCAGTTTCAACTGCATGGAGGGGTTGGAAAGTAAGTTTCTGGAGATTTTGTTCTTGTTAGCCATGGTAACTTTCTTATAGTGCCACTTCGAGAGCACAGCACACTCAGGGACATGTCCCAGCTTGTGGACTGGACCAGGCTGTCAAATGGTCTCAGTGCTGAATTGCCGTTTTTTTGCACACACAAGCTGGAAGCTCGTCAAAGTTGTCAGCAGTCCTCAGTCAAGGTAAGAGAGATATCTTTTGCTCAGGGAATGTCAGCACAGTAAGTCAAGGGCAGCCTGCTATACTAGTCTGGGGGCATGGGGGTGAGGCCATGTTGGTTAGACATGGTCAATCGGAGTCAGGATCCTCAACATGTAAGGAGCAAGAAACTGAATGTCCAACAGGCCCAATGCCCAGCTTGATTCTTTCTGCCCTACTGTGGGCTAGAATGAGAGGGAGGCAGGTATTAAACGAGTTTAAAGTGGGTGGCACAGCTGTTATTATTGGTCCAGGTAGAGAAGTGACCCAAGTGAGTAAGTACACAACGCAGAGATCATGCAGGGTTAGTGATGTCAGGGGGTGGGATTGGCGTGGATTAAGGCAAATGAGGAAAATCTTGCAGGTAATAGTGAGAGTAGCAGAGTATGAGCCTTGGTGAGAGATGGATACAGTTGCACAGACAGAATAAATGTAACGTATCGGAGAGAAGATGGTGACACTTATGCTGATAGAACTTGCTGATGATTAGTAAGATTTGCATAGTAAGGAAGGAGATATCTATCTCATCCAGAGTGAGAGACAGCCCGAGTGCGTACATAGTTCAGGGAATTTGGCGGAAGCATGGGAATTCAGTGCAGAGGGGAAGAGGTGCTTCTTGCTTGCTTTTTTTTGGCTCATAGTTTGTAAGGTTTTTTTATTTAACAGAATAACTTTAAACACAGGATCGGGGGCCAGCACGAAAAAGTGATATCACAGGTCAACTGTAAGCTCATTAGTGGCTATAACCAATTTAACTATTATAGGTTACTTTCAGATTGAAGGTAAAGAGGGGAGATACTTATGGACAAACTAAAAGACAAAATTTTTGAAAATCAAATTAAGAACTAGGTGATTAAAACAAAGATGCCAGGCCAGATGATGTGTTATAACTGCATAGTGTCAGAGCTGGTGGACCCCACTGTGGTTCACAGTGATCAGCGTTGATGAGCTGGAGTCTGAACTTCAAATGTTGCAACACATCAGGGAGGGGGTGAGTTACCTGGATGTGGTGTTCCAGGAGGCAGTCACAGCCCTTAGATTGACTAAATGAATTTAGTCAGTGGTCAGAGACAGAAGGGTGTAACTACGAGCGACTCAGGTCAAGGGATCCAGAAGGCAGTGCCGAAGGTACCTCAGCCCTTGTGCTTGACAAACAGGTTTAAGATCCATGCTCCCCGTGTGGATGAGAGTGGGGGCTGGAGGGAGGATGAGAAAACTGGCCTTAGTACAGTGGTACAGGGAGCCATTCATGAGGGGGCAGAATAGAGAAATGTGGTCATAATAAGGGTTGGCATAATCAAGCAAATACACATTGTTGTCTGTGGCCAGGATCAAGAATCCCAAAAGTCTGTGATGTTTGTCTGGTGCCCAGTTTCAGGATTTCTCATCTGGACCGCAGAGGGACTAGGGGTGGGAGGGGAAAGATCCAGTTTTTACGGTCTACATAGGAACCAATGACATAGGTAGAATGGGGCAGGAGGTTCTGTTGAGGAATGTGAGCAACAAGCAGCCAAATTAAAAAGCAGAACTACAAAAGATAATCAATTTTTGATTACTACCTCAGCAATTTGGCACAGGGTCAAAAATATTAAACAGATAAATGAGTTGCTCACAATTGGTCAGAGAGAAACAAGTTTGAATTCATAGAAGGTGTAGAGCTGGATGAACACAGCAGGCTAAGCAGCATCAGAGGAGCAGGAAGGCTGACGTTTCGGGCCTAAACACTTCTTCAGAAAGGAGGGTCTAGGCCCAAAACATCAGCCTTCCTGCTCCTCTGATGCTGCTTGGCCAGCTGTGTTCATCCAGCTCTACACCTTGTTATCTCAGATTCTCCAGCATCTGCAGTTCCTACTATCTTTGAATTCATAGAACATTGCCACAAGTACTGGGGAAGGAGGGAGCTGTTCCGGTGGAATGGGCTCTACTGAATCCTTCAGGGACCAGAGTCCTGGCAAAACAGAGAACTAGGGTTGTGGATAGGGCTTTAAACTAGATAGTGCTGGGTGGATGGGGCTGTTCAGTTGCATGAAAAATTATGGAAAAAGTTAAAGAAGTGGAGGGAGGACTTTGTTAGGGAAAGGTCATGCCTGACAAGACTGTTAAAATTCTTTGAGAAGGTAACAAGCAGGTTAGACAAAGGAGAGCCAGTGGACGTGATCTAGATGTCCAGTAGACTTTTCACAAGGTGCTGAGAAGGAGGCTGCTAAATAAGATAAGAACATGTGGTATGAGAGGCAAGGTATTGACATGGATAGAGGATTGGTTGACTGACAGAAAGCACAGAGTAGGAATAAAGGGCTTTTTTTCAGGATAGCAGCTGGTGACTCGTGGAGTTTCGCAGGGATTAATTTGGGACCATAACTACTCATGTTTTACATTAACAATCTGGACAAACGAACTGAGGGCATCATTGCTAAGTTTGCAGATGACACAAAGATAGGTGGAGGGACACACAGTGTTGAGGAGGCAGGGAGGCTGCAAAAGGACTAGGACAGGCTAGGAGAGTGGGCAAAGAAGTGGCAGATGGAATAAAATGTGGGAAAGAGTGAGGTTATGCGATTTAGTAGGAAGAATAGATGTGTAGGCTACTTTCTAAACAGGTAAAGGCTTTGGAAGTCCTAGTTCAGGATTCTCTTAAGGTGAACATGCAGGTTCAGTTAGAAGTTAGGAAGGCAAATGCCATGTTCACATTCATTTTGAAACGGCTAGATTACAAGAGTGGAGATCTACTGCTGAGGTTGTATAAGGCTTTGGTCATACCACGTTTGAAAAAGTGTGTACGGTTTTGGGCCCCTTATCTAAGGAAGGATGTGCTAGCAATGGAGGAAGTCCAGAGAAGGTTTAAAAGAATGATGCCAGGGATGAAGGGCTTGTCATATGAGGTGCAGTTGAGGACTCTGAGTCTATACTCCATAGAGTTTAGAAGGAATGAGGGGTGGGATCAGATTGAAAGTTACAGAATACTGCGAGGCCCAAATACAGTGGACGTGAAGATGATTTTCCACGACAAGGAGAGACTCGGATCCAAGGGCACAGCCTCAGAGTGAAGGGACAAGCCTTTGGAACGGAGATAGAGGGTGGTGAATCTGTACTCCCTACTCCAGAGGGGGAGAATGGCAGAAGCATTCATGGCAACCTTCAGCCAGAAGTACCAAGAGGATACATCCTGGCCTCCTGCAAAGCTACCCAGCATCACAGATGCCAGTCATCACCAATTCAAGCTGGAGGCACTGGATACTGTAAAGGCTATGGGCCCTGACAGAATTTGGCAATAGTATTGGCAACTTGTACTCTAGAACATGCCCCTCCCCTAGCCAAGCTGTTCCACTACAGCTACAACACTGGCATCTACCTGACAATGCGGAAAACTGTCCAGGTATGTACTGTGCACAAAAAAAAAGGACAAATTAAACCCAGACAATTACCACCCCGTCAGTCTACTGTCAATCATCAGTAAAGTGACAGGAGGTATCATCAACAGTGCTATCAAGCGCACCTGCTCAGCAATAACTTGCTCAGTGATGCCCAGTTTAGGTTCTGTCAGGACCACTTAGCTCTTGACATCATTACAGCTTTGGTTCACAAAGAGGTGAATTTCAGAGGTGTGGTGAAAGTGAAAACCCTTGACATCAAGGCCGCATTTGACCAAATGCAGCATCAAGGTCTCTTAGCAAAACTGGAGTCAATGCGAATCAGGGAGCAATCTCTTCGTTGATTGGAATCATTCGTGGCACATTGAAAAATGGATGTGGTTTTAGGAGGTCAATCATCTCAGCTCCAGGAAATCTCTACAGGAGTTCCTCAGGTTAGTGCTCTAGGCCCAACTATCTTCAGCTGCTTCATCAATTACCCTCTCTCCATCAAACGGTCAGAAATGGGGATATTCGCCAATACTTGCAAAATGGTCAGCTCCATTCGCAACTCCTGGGATAGTGAAGCAGTTTATGTCCAAATGCAATATCCACAGATAGGCTGAAACGTTGTAACATAATGCCACCCAAATACCAGGCAATGACCACCTCTAAAAAGATACAATCCACTGACAATGCCTTGACATTCAATGACATTACTGTCAATGAATCCATGACTATCTACATCCTGGGGATCTTATCATTGATTAGAAAATCAACTGGACTTAATGTTTAAATACAGTGGCTACAAGAGTTTAAATACAGGCTAGAGGCTAGGAATACTGAATTATGTAACTCACCTCTGACTTTACAAAGGCTGTGCACTATCTACAAGACACAAGTCAGGAGTGTGATGGAATACTCCCCACTCACCTGGATGAATGCAGCTTTGACAGAACTCAAGAAGCCTGACACCAGCAAGGACAAAGCAGCCTGTTTAATTGGCACTACATCCACAAACATCCACTCCCTTCACACCAATGATGCTCAGTAGTAGTAGTTTGTACCCTCAACAAAATGCACTGCAGAAATTTGCAGAAGTTCCTGAGACAGCACCTTTCAAACCCACAACTAATTCCACCTAAAAGGACGAGGGCAGCAGATACCAGGGAATGCCAACACCTGCAAGTTCCCCTCCAAGCCAATCACCATTCTGACTTGGAAATATTTTGCCATTCCTTCCATATCACTGTGTCAAAATCCTAGAATTCCATGTCTAATGGCTTTGTGGGTTTACCAACAGCACATGGACTGCAATGGTTCAAGACTCACACGAATTCTATTTCACAAGGCTGCTGCTCTGCCACTCTCTCTATTTCCTGTAACTTCTTCCCTCACTGTTAACAGCTATGCCACTCATTTTCATCTCCCTTAATCCCTCTCTTTTTCTCATTGCAGTCCATAGCAGGGCAAAGTGAGCCTTTACAGGTGGCGAGTGCTCAATATTCATCTCCTGATGTTCATGAAGTGAGAACAGGCTGGGACTTTTTTATTGGAGTGTAGGAGGTTTCAGGGTGACCTTATGAAGGTTTATAAAATTATAAGATGAATAGCAAGGGTCTTTTCCCTGGGGTAGGAGAGTTCAAAACCAGGGGACACATTTTTAAGGTGAGAGGGGAAAGTTTTAAAAAAGGCCATAAGGGGCAACTTTTTTTTTTACATAGAGGGGTTCATTTGTGGAATGAACTACCAGAGGAAGTGATGGATACAGGTACATTTACAATATTTAAAAGACATTTGGATAAGTACATGAATAGGAAAGCTTTGGAGAGATATGAGCCAAGCTCAGGCAAGTGGGACTAGTTTAGTTTGGTTTGAGACCAAGATCAGTGTGGACTAGTTTGTTTCTATGCTATATGACTCTACATAAAGACAGCTAACCACTACCTTCTCAAGGGCAACTAGGGATGGGCAATAAATGCTAGTCAGCCAGCGCTGCTCATGTCCCATGAGTGAATGAAAAGAGCTATGGAAGTTGCATTTGACACCTCATTCACCCACCATAAAATTTAAATTGATAAGAACAAAGTGGGAAAGTTTAGTGGTGAGAATGCCACCTGCCTTTAAACCTGCCATCAGGGGGAACTAGAATCCAGCCCTCTGTCTAAACCAGTGCTCGTGAAGCTGAAAGACTGGTACGCCATTTCGCAGTGCAATCTCTGACTTAAATGTTTATTTTTCCAGGTGCAGCTTTGAAATCATGATAGATCATTATCAACACAAGTAAGTTAAAACCAAAGAAGAAAGTACAGAAAAGTTCAACTGGGATAACAAAACACAATGACAAATGGTAAGCACTGAAATGAGGATAAAATCTCAATTACTTCTTTTTCCCATATGTTGACCTGGAGTTCAAACAATATTATTTTTCCCATCCATAAAAGATTGGGTTACATAATCAGGTTACACAGGAAGTTAATTATAATCTCTTTAGCAAAATGCTGATCAAGGGTATAATTTTACTTAAACAAATTGAAACCAGGTGAATATTCCAGGTAGTTTTGAATGAAGCCTTTGCACTTTTTTTTAGCTTTACCTAAGATCTATAAACATTCGTTACAAAAGATGGAGGAAGAATCAATATCTGATGCGATCTGTATCTCCATGACTATGTGAATTAAAATGATGACAGACCAGGAAAAAAAGAAATCACAATTTTCAGAAATTAACAAGACATTACAAATACAACAGCTGCTAAATTTGTCTCAATCACTTCAATTATTTGTTCTGAATAAGAGTTTCTTTTTACTAAATTAAGAGTTTTTAGTAGGATTACAGTATGGAATTCTTACATAATTCCTATTTATCAATGGTTGGCACTAAGGAGTTCCACTAATTAGATTTTACTACTTTCAAACAGCCTCAGAGTGATGCAATCACAACATTCAGATTAAAGTGGCATTCTCTTAGGTCATTCATAAATAATTATTCACCGTAATTAATTAACCACAACAGAAGATAAACCTTGCTGAGTTTTGAATTTATCTCTGCAAGCTTTTCATTTCAATATCACTTCTGTACATTATATCATTTCAACCTGTAAACCATGACATCATTGCAACAAATGGCAACTTGACTTCTATTGCAAGTTTATTTAACACACCAAGTGACAGGAGGAAAATTTGAATTTGAAGAAGAGTTATGTTGTTGGAAGAACATGGCCGAAAATGCACTTTCAAAAAAGTAATTTTCTCCCCAGTTTTGGAACTCCTTCCTCTAGGAGCACTGTCTGAAGAACCCACATCCCCTCCAACTTGATGGAGGCCAAGTGTTTTAAAAAGTATCTTCTGATATCAGTGGGCAACAGGCTGTGGGAAATGGAATAGAACAGTTTGAACAGAAACATCCTGACTCTAAACACAAGGCAAGGAAAGTGCCCAGTTGTATTCGACAAGTCAAACTTCAGGAACTCACCTAATAGGGTATTATGCCACTCCTAGCGCCATTGTGATTGAATAAGCCAGTGCATTACTTGTGTACTGCTTATATAAAATATCAATTGTAAAACTAAGTGAATAAATATTGTCTACTTAACAATTCTCAAAGCATTACTTCTTTTGGTTACAAACATATTGAGACATGGTTACCCAAGGCAAACATTAAGTAACTTTTATCATCTGGCAGCCACAAAAAATAATTTGTCATCTATAAATAACAAATAAATACAGGAAATGTATATTTCACTATAGCAATTGTCAGGAAAATCGATTGGTTTATTTTTCAGCAAGTATCAAATATATGTTTTGCAGTTGATAACATCCAATCCACACTTACAAAGTACATTGTTGAAAGAAAACCATCATACAAAAAGCAAACAATATACTAAAAATCAGGAGACTTTTAAAACAAATGTATTACAAAAACAAAGAAAACTGTTTTCCAATTATCATGCTAAGTCTTAGGGCTATGTCACATGTCTCTGTCTCTGTCCCTATAGAAGCTCCTCATTACATGATGAGCATTTGATGTCCTTGCAACAGATGGCAAAGATCTGCTGATTCAGATCCATGAAATCAGGTTTTGTCAATCAATCATTCTGATGTCAGCTCCTGAACACACTGGTCCAATTTCTTACATGCAAAGTCATGTCAAATATGACATTTTGCAATTGAAAGGTTTCTGAAAAACCTTTCAGTATGAGGGTTATATAGATATGTCACAGTGATGTCACTATAATGCCACCAGGAATTCGCTATTGCGGTAATCATTAGGAAGAAGATCCTTCACCAGCAACACAGTGTTAATATGAGACCGCTCTTTGTGAATGCTAAGGCAAGACATGGTTGGGAGTGTTGCCTTCATGCAAAACATCTTTCCTCTTTTCTTTATTTCATCCAAGCAAGTTGGTTTAAAGGATTCCTGGCAGTAAGCATTTTAGAACCATTAAACGGAGCTTGGTTAAAAAAATATAACTGCATCTGCCACAAAGACTTGTGAAATTTTAACTACCATAAGGAAACTAAAAAGAAATTATAGAAAGGTCTTTTTAAAGATTAACACATTAGGCATTTTAAGTGTGTGGTTCTTTTAAAAGGTCCTCACTGCAGGTCTTAAGGATTTGTCTCAGTTTCATTAAGATGAGTTGAAGATACGTAGATTAGCATAACTACGGGCCAGTAAACAGCAGTTCTCACCTAGTCCTATTCAGGTATGTTCATAAAACTCAGAGATAGTAGGAACTGCTGATGCTGGAGAGTCTGAGATAACAAGGTGTAGAACTGGATGAACACAGCAGGCCAGGCAGCATCAGAGGAGCAGGAAAGCTGACGTTTCAGGTCTGGACCCTTCTGACCCTTCTGGCTCCTGTTGGGGAGGGGCGTGGTGGGGGAAAAGGAGGTTGCATTTGACAGATATTAATCACATCGTAGGTTTTTGCATACTAACCTGAATGTCCAATTCCTGGCAGCGCTGAGTCAGTTCCTCCCTTCCTAGCACAGCTTCATGAAGGTCTTCCAGGGCCTTTTTAAGCTAAAAGAAAAACAAAATCAGCTAAATTGTACAGTTCTTAGAAACAATACGAGAAACCTGTTAACAATTAATTAAATCTCAAGGTCATTTGAAATTCTGAATGTGAAACATGTGCTACTTGCTTTTTAGCTACCTTGAAATCTGAAAGAAAATGCGATTGAAAAGAAAGGCATGAAGATATCGCCTCATAACCTATACACTGGATCATATCTTATTGCGTTCTAAATTTTCGAATTTTGTTTGTTTGTTATAGAAAAGTTCACTGATAACCTTCACATTATTTTTCAAACTGCAATTTCTAACTCCTCTGATCTGTCAACCGTTGTGACAATGGCGCCAGAGCTGATGATTTCAACAACTGGCTTGTCACCATCTGCATTCGCCTTCATCCCTTCCAAATCCTTGTTCATCACCCACCACACGTACCTCTTGTAGTCACACCCCAGGATGAGAACCTGAAAGCATGTCCTGGCTGTCTGCCATCAAATGGGACTTAGCCACTTGAAGGGGCTCTGCTGCTGCCTTTCCACAATCAAATTCTTCTATCACATTCTGTAGATCAAGTAACTACTGCAAATTCCTACTCAATAACACAAACCATCTCCTATGACTGTACTGCATGTAGCTTTTCCTATAGCATCAGATACTGAAGGCAAAATGCTCATGCATTTCCTTTTGAAAATCCTGGCTGCCTCTACCTCCTCTGGTACTCACCTCACTCCAACAATGCCTCAGGTCTCCATTTAATCAGGTTGTTTCTTCTACATACAAAACGGAACTCATTCAAGAACCATACCACCTGTTGCCCTGGTTCCTTCCATTTTAGTCTTAACCAACATTATCTCCCCTTTGTTTGTCAATAGTGAAAGACTGAGCATTTCCACTTAATTTAATACATCTCTCCTTCTCCATGATAAATCACTCACAAACACTCTCGACATCAAGTGTGTACTTCCTCTCTACAGTCTTGACATACATGGGAACAGAAATTTTATTCACACCACCATCAGTCGATAAATGAGTGTGATAACCAATACAAGCACCCAATGACATCAACAAGAAAACTGATGCTTGCACTTTATTTGACTATGACTGACAAACTTTGTTTCACACTGTTTACTAACAGCTTGCCAAGTGGAAGGGATACTGATATAAATAGTACTGTCATCACTAAAAGGCAGCCCCCTAAAGAATTACTTTTAAGGCCCAATCCCTTGTTATCAAATACATTCACATGATTAGGTCACTGTATCTGTGCCTCCTAAGGTGGGTCACTCCTTGTTTCCTGCACCCTCTGTTCAGTGATCACAGGCAGCTCTTCCTGCCCTGTTCCTAGGAATAATTTCCAAGTTACCACATCACTTACTTCCTAAAGAAAACCTCTAAATTTCTGACTGTGCCTTCCCCCTTTCAAATTCTTTGATCCTTCTTGGCTGTCAACTTGTTCAAAAGACATGTAAAGTACTTGAAGATGTCTTCTCTTTGCATGTGGAGTGTAAGAATAATCTAAATTGTCCACTTAAAGTAATGTTTATGAGGAGAGTTGCATATCAAATAACCTTTGCTCAGCTAACTATAATTCTGCACAGCAACACTCGATCTGAATATTCCACTCAGAAATGTTTTTATTAAATCCTGACTTCTTCACAAAAGCTTAAAAATGTAAACTATTTTACAAAACTCCCTGATGGGTGATGAACGAAGAGTAAACGCTGTTCACACTTTGTTAAAGATATAATAAAGAAATTGTTTTTAAAGAAAAACTGAAAGTCTGATTAGAATGAAAAACTAAATTAGAATCAAAATTAAATGTACTCTGGATTTTGATTTCAAGGTTTTTTTTGAATTCCAAAAAAGCTTTTGAGACGTTTTAGTTACCTGCTGATCCAGGTCTCCAGAAGTTTCACTGCCAAACGTTCCTGCCATTTCTTTACTCATTAGCTGAAATGTAAGATTAACTAATTAATATTTTTTAACTCCCATGATTTTGATCCCACGCCTGTTGCCTTCAACACCATAAAGCATTACCACCTCAGCGATACTGAAGGCAAAGACCAGTGACTTAAAGTGTTGCCAGGGATATCAAAATATATTAATGACTCTGATTTTGGTACAGCACACACAGGAGAGACTTCATTTCTAATGAGAAGCAGAATAATGTTTCCAGCTGTGAATCCACCTGATTCTTTTAGGTGCTGTAGGTGATAACGACCTGTAGCCACAGCCATTTCTTATTCTCCTCCCCTAAGTCGACAGACAAGCTCGCAAACTGAAGGAGCTATACCACCGTATCAGGCAGAAAATACTTAAAACTAAATTTAAAATTAACATCAAATTATGTGAGCAGACTGATCAGGCCTGTTCTGGCAGTAACGACATCAAATGGTACAGGTGGCAGCACATTAATATACAAGTCGGGAGGGAATTACTCTGGGAGTCCTTAACATTGACTTCAGATTCCATGAAGTCTCATGGCTTCAAGTTAAACATGTCACTGGAGAAAGCAGAGACAGATCATCCACTTGGCACTTCAGGCTGAAGACTGCTACAAATGCTTCTGCCTTGACCAGGCTGACACTTCATTTTTAGGTATGCCCTCTTGCATTCTCCACTGATCCTGGAAAATCTCCTGCTGATTACCCTGTACCATCCTCCCTTGACTGATGAATCAGGACTCCATGTTGAACAACACTTGGAGGAAGCACTGAGGGTGGCTAGGCAAAATGTACTGTGGGTGGGGGATTTCAATGCCCACCACCAAGAGTGGCTCAGCAGCAACACTACTGATTAAGCTGATTGGGTCCTAAAGGACATTGTGCTAGACTAGGTCTGCAAAAAGTGGTAAGGGAACCAACAAGAAGGAAAAATATACTTGACCTCAGCTTCACCAGTCTGCCGGGTGCAGATACATCTGTTCGTGACAGTGTCAGTAAGGGTGACCACCTCATAGTCCTTGAGTAAATGAAGTGCTGCCTTCACATTGAGAATACCCTCTATCATGTTGTGTCTTATTATCACTACATTAAATGAATCTGATTTCGAACAGATCTGATAAGCCAAGACTGACATCGATGAGGCCCTGCACGCCATCAACAGCAGAATTGTACTTCAGCACAAATATGCAACCTCTGATACTTGGTATATCCCTCACTCAACCATTACCATCATGCCAGGGAATCAATCCTGATTCAATGGAGAGTGTAAGCAGACATGCTAGGAGCAGCACCACGCACCTAAAATTGAGGTGTCAAACTGCTCAAGCTACTAAATAGGACTACATGCATTCCAAGCAGCAAGTGATAGACAGAGCTAAGCAATCCCACAACCAATGGATCAGATCCAATCTTTGCAGTCCTGCCACATCCAGTCGTGGATGGTGATGGACAATCAAACAACTCAGTGGAGGAGGAGGCTGCACAAATATCCACTTCCTCAATGATGGAAGAGACAAACACATCAGCACAAAAGATAAGGCAGAAGCATTCACAGCAATCTTCAGCCAGAAGTGCCAAGTGAATGATCCATCTCCGCCTCCTCCAATGGTTCCCAGCATCACAGTCTTCAGCCAATTTGATTCACCCCAAGTGATATCAAGAATCAGTTGGAGGGACTGGATACTGCAAAGGTTATAGGAGCGTTCAACATTCCGGGAATAGCACTGAAGACTTGTACTCCAGAACTTGCCGCTCCCCTAGCCAAGCTGTTGCAGTACAGTTACAATTCTGGCACCGACCCAACAATGTGGAAAACTGCTCAGGTAAATCCTGTATACAAAAAGCAGGATAAATCCAACCCAGCTAGCCAATTACTGCCCTATCAGTCCACTTCCAATCATCAGTGAAGTGAGGAAAGGTGTTCAGCAACAGTGCTATCAAGCAGCACCTGCTCAACAATAACTGGCCAAGTGATGCCTAGTTTGGGGTCCACTAGGGCCACTCAGCCCCTGATCTCATCACCATCTTGGTTCAAACACAAACAAAAGAGCTGAATTCCTGAGTTGAGATGAGAGCGACATTCCTTGATATCAAGACCACATTCGACCAAGTGTGACGTCAAGGAGCCCTTGTAAATCTGGAATCAATGGGTATTGGGGGCAAACTCTCCACTAGTTAAAGTCATGCATCAAACGTCAGAAGTTAGTTATTGGAAATCAGTGATCTCAACTCCAGGGTATCTCTGCAGGAGTTCCTCAGGGTAGTGGCCTCAGCTCAACTGCCTTCAGCAGATTCAATGACCATCCCTCCATCACAATGTCAGAAGTGAGGATGTTCACCAACGATTGCACAATATGCAACACCATTTGCAATTCCTCAGATACTGAAGCAGTCTACGTTCAAATGCAACAAGATCTGGACAATTCATCCATTCATTGGCAGCCCCTCGCAGACAAGGATGACTCTCTTCCACTCTCAGAGTGAGTCTGTAGGTGGCTGTACAGATCGATGTAGCTACCACAGGCTCTGTTACACTTGGGGCAGAAATGATTGTAGGAAGGGCTGGGTGGGGTGTTCGTCTGGCTATGTATTGCCTTTGCTGTTTCCACCTAGCTTCCACATTTTCCCGACAGCAAGTCTTGAGGACATCAATGCATTCCCAGGTACTCCTGCTCTTGGGCCTGTGGTTTCCAGGGGTCTGTGAGAATGCTGCATTTTGCTAGTGAGGCCTTGAGAATGTCTCTAAAGCACCTACTCTGTCCACCTTGGGCTGGCCTGCCACTTCAAAGCTGGGCGTAGAGCATCTGCTTGGGGAGTCTCGTGCTGGTCATGCAAACGATGTGCCTAGCCCAACGTACCTGATCAGGGTGGTCCGTGCCTCAATGCTAGGGATGTTGGCCCAGTCAAAGGTGCTGGTGTTGATGCATCTTTCTTCATAGCAGATACACAGGATCTTGAGCAGGCAGCATTGGTGGTTCTACTGCAGCTCCTTGAGGTGTCTGCGGTACACAGTCCATGTCCCAGAGCCACATAGGAGAGCAGGTACCACCACAGCTCTGTAAACCATGATCTTGGTGTCGGATCTGATGTTGTTATCTCCTGAAACACCCTTTTCCTCAGACAGCCGAAGGCTGCACAGCACACTGGAGTCGATGCTGGATCTCCTCATCAATAGCTGCTTTGATCGACAGGACATTCCAGGGCAATATTCAGGCTTGGACTGACAACTGGCAAGTAACATTCGCACCACACAAATCCAGGCAAAAACTATATCCAACCACAGATAAGTAACTACCACCCCATGACATTCAATAGTGTTACCATCATTGAATCCCCTAGTATCAACATCCTGGGGCTTATCACTGGCCAGAAATTAAACTGGGCTCACCACATAAACACAGTAGCTACAAGATCAGATCTGAGGTTAGGAATACAGTTCAGGTAACTCACCTCCTGACTCTCCAAAGCCTGCCCACCTTCTACAAGGTACAAGTCAGGAATATAATGGAATACTGCCCACTCGTCTGAAAGGGTGCAGCTCTAACACCACTCAAGAAACTTGACACCATCCGGGACAAAGCAACCTGCTTGATTGGCACCAGATCCACAAGCATCCACTCCCTCCACCACCAATGCTCATTAGCAGCAGTGTGTATGAAGATACACAGCAGAAATTCACCAAAGATCCCGAGACAATACCTTCCAAACCCCCGACCACCTGCAAGTTCCCTCACTGTCTTAACTTGGAAATAAATTGCCGTTCCTTCATTGTCACGGGGTCAAAATCCTGAAATTCCTTCTCTAAAGACATTGTGTCAATCTACAGCACGTGGATTGCAGCAGTTCAAAAAGGCAGTTCACCATCACCTTCTCAAGAGCAGTTAGGAGTGGACAGTAAATGTTGGCCAGCCAGCCATGTCCCACAAGTGAATAATTAGAAATTGACCACCCAAGCCACTTTATTTTCAATAAGGCAGAAATTGAAGACAATTTATTACTTTATTATCCTACTATTTATTACTAAAATATCTTACTAAAAATGTATTAGCCACAATACCTATGAGTTTTTTTAAAAATTTAATGTGTACATTATACTGTTAAAATCCAGTTTATAAGTCTGTATCCGTACCAATTAAAGAATACTTTAAACTGAAGATTAAGTTCAGTTTCTCTTTTTGGGTTGCACGATATAGTATTGAAATATTATTTCAAATTTGATGTAGAACAAGCCAGTTTTAAGTTTTTAAAAAGAAATTGTATGCTTAAGCTAGCACTCACTTTGATGACTTTTTATGTGAGTCCTAAAAATAATTAATCTCCAGAGGTTTATAAGCTACATTATTCATATTACACCTCACCAAATGTCAAAACTAACGCCTAATATTTCACTCAGAGATAATAGGTACTGCAGATGCTGGAGAATCCGAGATAACAAGGTGTGGAGCTGGATGAACACAGCAGGCCAAGCAGCATCATAGGAGCAGGAAAGCTTGACGTTTCGGGCCTAGGCCCTTCATCAGAAATGGGGGAGGGTAAGAGGGTTCTGAAATAAATAGGGAGAGAGGGGGAGGTGGATAGGAGATGGATAGAAGAGAGGATAGGTGGAGAGGAGGCCGACAAGTCAAAGAGGCGGGGATGGCAGTGGGAGAGAGATCCCCTGACGTTTGTCCAGAGGGAGGAGGGTAACTTCTTCAGGGTAGGCATCTTTAGAAGAGGCTTCGCAGTGGGGTTAAAATT
>JAHRHZ010000058.1:29851959-29885226 GCA_024137785.1 Ginglymostoma cirratum | reverse complement strand
CGATACAATTTTAACCCCACTGCAAAGCCTCTTCTAAGGATGCCTACCCTGAAGAAGTTACCCTCCTCCCTCCGGACAAACCTCAGGGGATCTCTCTCCCACTGCCATCCCCGCCTCTTTGACTTGTCTGCTTCCTCTCTTCTATCCATCCTCTATCCACCTCCCCCTCTCTCCCTATTTATTTCAGAACTCTCTTCCCCTCCCCCATGTCTGATGAAGGGTCTAGGCCCGAAACGTCAAGCTTTCCTGCTCCTATGATGCTGCTTGGCCTGCTGTGTTCATCCAGCTCCACACCTTGTTATCTCGCCTAATATTTCACTGGCAGGTCTACACTTCAAATTTACTTGTTTGTTTACATTTTGTGGTGGAAGGCTGAAGACAGTTGGAAATCTCTTCTAGAATTTTAATTGTGTATGCTCGTTCATTTCTTAATTACTAAATTAAATGCTCACCAAAATATTACTTTGAATGTTTTGGTAAGGGATATTTCCATATTATTTTTAAAATTAACATTTGTGCACTGTACATTACAAACAGCCATGCATTTTTTCCATTATTATTCCTTCTTAGGGTGTGGGCATCACTTGACAAAGACAGCATTTATTGCTCACTCCTAGTCGCCCTGGCAACTGAGTAACTTCTGAATCACTTTTCTTTGCAGCAGTTAACAGTCAACCAAATTAGTCTGGCACAGAGTCAGATATCTGTCACCAGAGGCAAGAGCTGCATAGTTGATTTCTGAAGGATTTCAGAGAACCACATGGATTTTGCCAGTCTATCTTTGTCCTCCTTAGCGAAGAATGTCTATTGTTTTCAATAGAAAAATTGTCTTTACTGGAATTGAGATACATTTAGATTTGTGGTGCCTTACTTCTTGAATGGCGGTCATAACATTATGCTGTACAGACTCTTCTAGTGTCATGATAGTTTGAATGTGCTCTGTAACACAAAAGAATAAACACTTTTCGTTATCAAACTCAAAAGTTTGTGTGTTTTTTTTAATTCCTCTCAGGCATCAGCATTTTGTAACTACTATGCTGTGTTTGGATTATACGTTAAGCAAAACAATTATAAACTCTTTCAACAGTTTAATAAATGCTGTAAAAATGAGGAAGGATCCCAGATTCAATTTCCAGCCTTTGATGAATTAGTTATCACCTGGTGAAACAAAAGGACTATTTAAGACCTGCAGGGTTAGGGAGTGATGAGAGGTTCAGGTGGGTTGGTGGCAGGGGGAAAAAATCCAATAACAACTGTAGGAAATGTGCATGTCTGTACGGACACTGCAAAAATAACAAGATTGAGTTCATCCATGATGCTGCCAGCCTAGGCCTTCCAAAATACTCTGTCTAGGCTTGCACATAAAGATATGCCTGAAGTACAAGAGGGCTGGCTATATCCATAATTCCTGACTCCAGCATGAATCAGTACCTTCAGAAAAGGAAGAGATAAAAAAGGGTTGCAATAAAGCAAAGCAATTTGTCATTGTTCTTTAGGATGTCTACAAAGAAATGTACAAGGTAAAATAGAATATATTTCACAGAAACACACCATCAGTACATGTCAGCATTTATTCTCCATTCAAGTCTTCTCTAATATTTTGTCAACTGAATCCATCATTAGAATAGAATAGAATCCCTACAGTGTGGGAACAGGCCCTTCGGCCACCAAGTCCACACCGATACTCAGAGCATCCCATCCAGACCCATCCCTATAACCCACCTAATCTATACATCCATGAACACTGCGGGCAATCTAGCATGGCCAATCCACCTAGCCTGTACATCTTTGGACTGTGGGAGGAAACCCACGCAGACACGGGGAGAATATGCAAACTCCACACAGACAATCGCCCGAGGGTGGAATCAAACCCGGGTCCCTGGTGCTGTGAGGCAACAGTGCTAACCACTGAGCCACCATGCCGCTTTAATCATTGTGACCCTCCTCCATCAAATGCTTGTCTAGCTTCCGCTAAAATGCAAAAATACCATTTGCTTCAACCACTAATCACTCAAGTACCACATTTTCAACAGTTATTGGGTAAATACGTTTTTTTCTGCAAAATTCCAAGGACATGAAGTATATTTAGCCTTTCCTTGAAAATTTAATATTCTTAATTTTGACACTCTGAGTAAAGTCATAAGTCATTGAGAGAGGTTATGTACATACCCTGCTTCCTCTCACAGTTCACTGCACATCCCAAAACCAGTTGGAGCAATCTACCTATTTCCACAATATCAACATGCTCCACGATCAGATTCAAATTTGGGTGAAGGGAGTCAGCGATTTGTTGGCCGAGCACCTGTAAATAGTTGTCAATTATTAAAAGTATATTTGATACATAAGACATTTGTTGACCAACTAAGAAAATTGCAAAGGCAGAAGTTAATTATATACTGGACACCATCTTCAAAATGACAGATTTACCTCTATTGGCTTCAAGTGTAAACATAACCATCAATCTAGAATTAAGTTTGCCCAGATCATGAAGGCCCATTATGCTACATTAGCTGATTTCAGAGCCAGACTGTGATAAACAAGACCTAATTAGTTTAATGTTATGATCCCAGCTGATGTTATTACTGAACAAGTCAGATCCGAGCATGAAATTTTACTTGAATAGATCATATTTTGTTTTGTTTAAAACATTTAACTTTAATTTAATGACATTGTCTTTCGCCAAAATACAAGTACGCGATGCTGCAGATCTAATTTCAACAATACAATAGAAATTTATTACACAAAAGAAAAAATGGTAAGTAGAATAAATCAAGTTATTTGAAAAATTTCAAAGCGCACCGTAAAACTACAACTCATCTTTTTCCAACACCATCACATTACAGTGCTCAAATACCAGAGACACTACCTTTCTCTATCATATCTAAGACTGAGAATTGAAAAGAACGATTAAGATCTTAATAACCCTTTCCTTGATTAGTCACACAACTGAGTTTAGACTTTCTTAGCTTCAAATAACCCCCTCCAGATTCTGAGCCAAATTCTCATCTTGAACTTTCCAACCAAGACCCTTATACCAAAGTAACCTATCTCCTAACAATTCTAAACTATCACTTAACTTCAGGAAAAAAAACTGTTCTATATATCGAACTTCCACCAAGACCTCTGCAAAATGAGCACAAAAGCTTTCCAAGCCAATGGATTGTTCCACTAAGCAAAATTTAAAAAAAAAGTTTGATGCTTCAATACTGAAAGCAAGCTCATGCATATCAATGCTTCCTCTATCCATTCGCAAAATGCTGCCGATGTGAACAAATTCCTTTTTTCAACTCAGGGACTTCCTCTTTCATGGCTTAAAAATAATCATGACTCCATAAATACTGACAAGTTAATCATTAAACACCCCTCTCCCAATACAAAGACACCAATCCACATGTCACTAGTTCAAAATCATAACTCTTAAACAAATGACACTAATACATATAAATAAATATAGATATAGATATAATATATACAATATACCTTACATTACATTATACTAACGAAGGATGATTGACAACAAAGGATATTTTTTCTTTATTTCATTCACAGGATGTGGTTGTTACCAGCAAGGCTAGTATTTATTTTCCTTCCATAATTGTCCATGAGAAGTTGATGACGTACCTTGTTGAATACATTGAAATGACTTGAGACTATTTCAATGCTAAGGCACTCAAGGGTCACCACACAGATGCTGGGCTGAGTGAGGACAGCAGATTCCCTTCCTTAAAGGGCATTAGTAAACATGATGGATGATATGTCACTCAGTTGGTATCACAGTCACTATTAAGGATAAGGTCAGAAATCAGACAACACTAGGTTGTAGTCCAATAGGTTAATTTGAACTCACAAGCTTTCAGCGTGTAGCCCCTTCATTAGGTAAGCTTACATACCTCAACTGATGTTGTAGAATTTGAATCTGCATTACCAGATCATTAATTCAGGCTTTTAAAAGTTTAATCTAGAAATTTAACCACTATGCTATTGTATCCTCATCATTTATTTATGGGAATTTGGAGGTTAGGATTAGGCTCAGATTTAATACCTTTTACAGTTGAACAAACTGCCACATCACTACTTAGGTTTTCATTTGAAGATTGTAAACATCCAGGTTTTAAAGTCCAAATTTGGTGATTTCTCATAAGGCAGCAGTAGAATGCTACAAGTAATTCATTCAGACTTGGAATATCTGAAGCAGCAAGTAAACCAATTTATGTTGTATGGAATACTGGTTTAATTGGTCACCTTTGCGTTGATCAGTTTAGGGTGAGTAACTAACATGTACCAAAACTGCTCCATACACATTCATTAAATTCATTGGAAAAGATCAAACTGGTTAGAAAATTAAAGCTCTTAATTGCAAAAGGATCTAAACTATAAACATGGTTATTCTGCAAATTTATTCAGCAGATCATGAAGCTGTGACACAGTACTAACATATAACATTACCTCATGATAGTAATTGAGAACTATCTGGAGAATCTTCTTCAAGTTATTCATCTATGCAGAAAAAGGTGAACAAAGATGTTTTTAGTTCCATATGCATGATCAATTTATGTATTTCTAAACTCTGCTGTCAGGAGATGGCATACAAGAAATACTACAATTCTGTGTCATGACAGACAAAAGCTACGCATCAGTCTAATTAATGATAAAAACATGAGACCATTACAGCTGCCAATATCATACACTTATTGTAATTACTTAATTGGCTGGTGCTGGAATTGTATTAGAATGTGCACATATACTACCTATAAAAGCAACCAAATATCTGCTCTTTTCAATCATTCACTATTCTACATCTTCTGTTAGTCTTAAGAAATGAAAGGTGCACAGTACCTTCCAGCAACATTTCAATATTGGGTAAATAATCCTAGGAGTCAAGGTAAGGCAAAAGAAACAATCACAATTTGGTGGAGACATCAGGAGAATACAAGAACTTCACGATAGCAAAGGGGCAGATGTTAAGTGTAGTGGCCATCACTAAGGAGAAGGTTCTTGGGAAGCTGAGAGGTCTGAGGGGGGATAAATCACCCAGTTTGGATGGACCACACCATACGGTCCTGAAGGGGACAGCATTGGTGGTAACCGTTCAGGAATCACTGGAGTCAGGGAGGATCACACAAGACTGGAAAATGGCTAACGTGGCACCCCCATTTAAGAAGGGAGGGCAGCAGAAGATGGGAAATTATAGACTGGTAAGCCTGACCTTGGTTGTTGGTAAGATTTTAAGAGTCCATTATTAAGGATGAGATTGCAGAGTACTTCAAAGTGCCTAGTGAAATAATCCACACGACTTCATGGAGGGGAGGTCATGCCTGACAAATCTGTTAGAATTCTTTGAGGAGGTAACAAGCAAGTTAGACAAAGGAGAGCAAAGTGATGTGATCTACTTGGATTTCCAGAAGGCCTTCGACATGGTGCTTAAAAGTAGGCTGCTAACCAACATAACAGCCCATGGTGTTAAGGGCAAGGTACTGGCACGGATAGAGAATTGGCTGACTGGCGGAAAGCAGGGAGTAGGGATAAAAGGGCCTTTTTCAGGATGGCAGCTGGTGACTAGTGGAGTTCCACAGGGTCCAGTGTTGGGACCACAACTATTCACGTTATACGTTAACAAGCTGGACGAAGCAACTGAGGGCATTGCTGCTACATGTGCAGATGACACAAAGATAGGTGGAGGCACAGGTAGTGTTAAGGGGAGAAGGTGCAAAAGGACTAGGACAGGCTAGGAGAGTGGGCAAAGAAGTAGTAGATGGAATACAGGAAAATATGAGGTTATGCACTTCGGTAGGAAGGATAGAGGCATAGGCCATTTTCCAAATGGAGAAAAGCTTTGAAAATCTGTAGCACAAATGAATTTAGGAGTCCTAGTTCCGTATTAACATGCAGGTTCAGTTGACAATCAAAAAGGCAAATGGAACGTTAGCATGAATTTCAAGAGGGCTAGGAAACATGAGCATGAAATACTGCTGAGATATTCTGGTCAGACTGCATGTGGAAAACTGTGATCAATTTTTGGCTCCATATCTAAGGAAAAATGTGCTGTATTGGAGGGCATCCAGAGGAGGTTTATGAGAATCATCCTGGGGATGAGGGGCTTGTCAACATGAGGAGCAGTTGAGGACTCTGGGTAATTTGGAGAAAAACATAGGCGACCTGATTAATAAATTTATGGATGACACAAAGAACAGGGAGCTGCAGATAGTGAGGAGTATTTCAGAGGATACAGTAGAATGTAGATGGTATAGAGACTTGGGCAGAGAAATGGCAGATGGGGTTTAATCTGGACAAATGCGAGGCAATTCATTTTGGAAGATCTAATGCAGGAGGGAAGTATACAACAAATAGTAGAACATTTACTAGCATCAACATAGAGAGATCTAGGTGTACAGGTCCACAGTTCCCTGAAAGTGGCAACACAAGTGGATAAGGTGGTCAAGAAGGCATATGGCATGCTTGTCATCATTGCTCAGGGCACAGAGTACAAAATTTGGCAAATCATGTTGCAACTGTGTAGAACTTTAGGCTGGACACATTTGGAATATTGCGTACAGTTCTGGTTGCCACACCACCAAAATAATGTGAGGCTTTGGAGGGGGTACCAAACCAGGATGTTGCCTGACTTGGAGGGTATTATCTATGGAGAGAGATTGGACAAACGTTGTTCACTTTTACTTGAACATCGAAGGATGAGGGGCGACCTGAAAAACGTTGACAAAATTATGAGAGGCACAGATAGAATGGATAGTCTGAGTCCTTTTCCCAGGATAAAAATGTCAATTAGTAGGGGACATAGGTTTAAGGTAAATGGAGTCAAGTGTAAAGGAGATGGTAAATAGAGGATGGTAAGTGCCCAAAGCAGAACTGCCCGAGAAGGCAGATAAAATAGCAACATTTAAGAGGCATCTTGACAGATATGCGAATAGGTAGGGAATATGGGGAGACGGACCAGACAGAGGCAAAATATTCAAGTTTAGGATGGCATCATGTGTCGGCGCAGTCTTGGCAGGCCGAAGAGTCTATTCCTGTGCTGTACTGTTCTTTGTACCCAATGGAGTATAGAAGGATCGGGGGGGGGGGGGGGGGGGGATGGGTGGGAGTCTCATTGAACTTACTGAATACCCTAACTTATTACAAAATTGCACAATATATTTCACTTCTGAATCAACAGAAAACAGGTATAAATGACGTGACGAGAACTGACATTTCAAAAGCCTTAGGTGAAATGAATCAGAGATAACTAAAAAAACACTTGAAATATTCCACCACTGGTGGGAGTTTCTGATGATGAAAGCATCAGTTTAATTACTTTTCATTTTGTACCTTCAATCTTGAGTTTTCACCCACATCATCTTTAATGCGACTCAGCCACAATTCATTAAACCAAGATGGGTCTCTGCAAAGGTTGCAACAACAAAAGAAACTGGTTAAACCGATGCCATTTGGCCATTTACTTGGAGAGACTAGATATTATGTTTATGGTTCACTTGAACCATAAATAGAACATGAGTTAGACAGAGGGTAAACTTGAAAGGGGATTACTTTATTATGTATCCTCTCAGCTCCACAGCTGGTTTTAGACTGCCTCTCTAGCTCCAGGCTCCAGGTCACCTGACCCACCCTCAAAGGGGCAACACACTCTCAATTACAAACATAACGCAACTTTCCCTATTCATCACTTCTTTCCCTCTTACCTTTTCTTAGCTTTCATAAGAGAACAAGCAATAGATACAGTAGAACCCATCAGCATGCAGTGCTACATTAGCATTGCAAAAGTGGAACGAATTAAGGACAGATCAAGCAATCCTCAACTATTCATGAGGTGCAGAGAGCTATTAACAGCAGCAACTCAAGCTGAACAAGCTCAACGCAGCCACCCTTAAAAGGAATTGATAGTGCCGGAAGATTGGAGAGTGGCAAACGTCACTCCCTTGTTCAAAAAAAGGAATAAGGATAACCCCGGAAACTACAGGCCAGTTAGTCTTATGTCATTGGTGGGCAAGTTATTGGAAAGGTCTCTGAGAGATAGGATTTATGATCACTTGGATCACTTGTGTTAGCTTTCATTAATAGAAGGATTGAGTTCAAGAGCCGTGAAGTTATGCTCTAGCTATACAAAAGCCTGGTTCGGCCACATCTGGAGTATTGTGTCCTGTTCTGGTTGTCTCATTACAGGAAAGATGTGGAAGCATTGGAAAAGGTGCAGAGGAGATTTACCAGGATGTTGCCTGGAATGGGGGGAAGGTCTTACGAGGAAAGGTTGAGAGAGCTAGGGCTTTTCTCTTTAGAACGACGAAGGATGAGAGGTGACTTGATAGAGGTGTACAAAATGATCAGAGGTATAGATAGAGTGGATAGCCAGAGACTTTTTCCTAGGGTGGAGGTAGCTATTACGAGGGGACATAATTTTAAAGTGAGTGGAGGTAGATATAAGGGAGACGTCAGAGGTAGGTTCTTTACTCAGAGAGTGGTCAGGGCGTGGAATGCATTGCCGAGGCGGGTAGTGGAGTCAGCCTCATTATGGGCATTTAAGCGGCTATTAGATAGGCATATGGATGATAGTATAAGGTAGAGGCGGAGGTTGGATAGACCTTAGGATTAGGGTATAAGTTCGGCACAACATCGTGGGCCGAAATGCCTGTACAGTGCTGTACTGTTCTATATTCTAGATCACTGCCAAAAAGATAATGGCACATTAAAACTGTCAACTTCAGCTGGCAACATCATGCTTTTCTTCAGATTGCCTCTCCTCCTCTGAACACAACAATTGTTCCCCAACCCAAACTACTTAAGTCATTGGCTGGCTCACTCCCACCTACAAATAGTAAGCTGAGTCTGGGGCTGCAACCGGTACCCATAGCTGATTGTTTATTTCGTCATGAGGCCAGTGTATCAATTTGCATTAGGTACTTGCACAACACTGCGATCAATTCCTGATTTGGTAGGAATCCAATTTCTGTTACTTGGGAAATGTAAAAGTTCAGACACTTACATTTGGTGCAATACTTGTGCTATTGCAGCTCCACTAATCAAATCGTAAGCATTTTGACACGCTGAGGACACATCAAATGTCTGTAACTATGAAGAAAACGCTTAAATTACACAAAGCAATTTGTAAACTTTGTAGTCTAAGTTATATTAATATACTCAACCAACTTACGCATTTTCCATGGACCATTAGAGTTGGCTACCACAATATAACGTATAATTTAAACAGTCATTTCTGTTGTAGAATTTTCCATTACATCAGAAAGGTATAGTTGATTCTTATAACACAGTAAACAAGGGCAGCATTTTGTTTCATATTTCATGATAGATTATGGGTTTCTTTCATAACAAAGCTACTACTGTGTTATTTTTCTTTATAACTTGAGATTTTATCACAATAAGTGTGTTAGGTATCAGATTTTCCCATTAAATAGAACATATCAGACCTATACAACAGGTACCAAGGGAAGGTTTTCAACAGCCATTACAGAGTTTTGAGATTATATTACAGAAATAACCTGCACATTTGTTTTAAAAACCATCTGATTCCTCCAATCATGTTTATCCATCTTTATGGAAATACCCAGGCATTGATCATAAAATCTTAAAAAAAGCTAATTTCATATCGATAAAACATACTTTATATACATCATATCTCACAGTATAAACAGTCTTACTACTGAAAATGTTAAGTGAATTAATATTTTGTTGTAACAAACTATAGAAAATTAGTACTCGAGCCAATACGCGTAATGTTGGGCAGTATTCTTGTCTAATATTCTCACATCACCAACATTAATACCAATGCTTCACCCACAATGCATAGTTCAATGTTAAATAGCTGAAAATGCTGGAAGGATTGAATCCATTGTACTGACGAGTCCTTTCCAAAAATTCAAATTGACACATCAGTCATGCAGTAATAATTCTAGTGTGCCCATATTTGAGAGCTGTGTATATGTGCCTTCTCATTTAACACAAGGCAGAGTCCCATGGAAACTGATTCTTGAACCTCATTATTTTGGCTGGCAAAGTGAAGAACGTAAAGATAAGCATGTATTTATATAACATTATGCACAACCTTTGGTTGTCCCCAAGCACATCACAGTCTGTAAAGGATTTTTAAAGGCATTATCACTGCTGTAATGAATGAAATACACAACAAACTCCAGTAATGCAACAATAACAAGTAATCAGTCTGTTTAACTAAAATGAAAATAGAAAATGCTGGAACGCTGTAGGTCTGATAGCATCTGCTGAGGGAAAAACACAGAGCTCTTTCTCTCCCCACAGATTATGCCTGCCTTTTGAGTGTTTCTATAATTTCTTATTTTTATTTCAAGGCTTTTGCTTTTTGCATCAATAGTACTGTTGCCACTGGAGAGCTTCCCCATGTCTAAATGACCAAAGCGAAGGTTTTCTACCTTCTGCGGCTGAAATGGGAGATTCCCACTTTTTTCCCAGCTTCTCTGGATAAATCCCACTACTTGCAGCCTTAATAAATTACTTCTGCTTTTTTTTTGGAAAACGTTTTACTGAATAATTCTCTTTGCCTGTGACTTTTATAACGATGCCCACTTTAATGAAGTTTTTTTGGTTCTGATGAAGGGTCTAGGCCCGAAGTGTCAGCTTTCCTGCTCCTATGATGCTGCTTGGCCTGCTGTGTTCATCCAGCTCTACACCTTGTTATCTCAGATTCTCCAGCATCTGCAGTTCCTACTATCCCTTAGCCTTTTATTAGTTCACTTTCAATTAACTAGCTTAGGCTGCCAGCTCTTTTCTACAGAAAGATAGAAAAGGTAAAGAATGGCCAAGACAGAAGTTGATTTTAAAATTAATTAGGTAATTAGGCTTTTAAATGCCTGTAGCTTGATCGAAGGAGAAACATGGGCAAATGGTTAAGTCCAAAGGTGTTACAAGTTACCTTCGCTACTTTATAGTTCAACTATGTTTCATCCACCAGCAACATTAATTATTATTCAATTAATAATAATGTTTCTTTAATATTTGGGGATAAATCTTCCAGTTAATGGATTGATACAGATGATGAATTAGCACTCTGACAATGTGAACCCATGTGGAATTACCCAGGAAATTTAAATTTTGGATGGGCAATTCCTATACTTATCACGATTCTCCATAAATGTTTATGACTCTAAGTTGGAGTTAGAGACTTCGGACAATTCTGTGATACCTATCCAGGAAAAGTTAACCCTAGTCTAACACATGGGTAAAGCCAAATCTGAAGCCCCTGTATCACTTCCAAACCTCAGAACTATTACCTAAGCGATGTAACCTTCTGACCCACTAACACGCTGTACCTACCAAATCTTCTATCCATTCATTCATCTATCCACTAATGTTACAACTGGCCCTTTAGACTTACCATGTAACAACTAGCACCATAAAATAAAAGGAGAGGGTGACGTGTTCCCTCAACTATACTCCACTTGGACAGAGCTCTCTGATGGATATTATGACACACATTTCTGTGTAAATTAAAGGAATGCTGAACAGAGTCGTGTTAGGAGAATTTTCCAATCCAGCAGTGATCTGACCATCAATGCCATGGCTCAGAAGATGCGTCTTTTTAAAAAATGTTTTAGATAGTTTGCAGATTATTTTAACTTTTGAGACATTTTCCAAGGAATGTATTTACAAAGTTTGAAAAGAAAGTCATACAGGGTTCCATATATGATTTAAAGCTGAAAATATCAAATCTAAGAAATGAACATAGTTTAGCCCGATTCAGGATTCACTTAATTACTTTAGGACTATGGCTTTTTCAGTTCATTTATGATAGTCAGTTCCACAGGTTTTTGTTGAATACATAGATCAACACAAACACATAAACAGCTTTTTCCAATGAAATAGCAAATTTTGAATAGAGAATAAGTCATTTATTATTTCACTGAATAAGAACCTTCAAAACTTTACTATTTTCGACCAACACAGTTGGCTAAACATACTAAAAACACATTGAAATGACAATTGTATCTTATAGAAAAGGTTTTAAATGCAAAGTGCACTTGATACAAAAGTAGAAAATGCCATAGTTAATTTTAAATTTTCTGGACCATCCATCAACTCGTTACTCCACTTCTATAAAAGAATCTGTACAAATTTATTTGTATCACTGACATTAAACTAAGAACAGGAAAAAAATTCTTTATTCTTTAAAATGCGCAGAAATATCTGCACAAAATTCCTGTGATGGAACCACCATTTTGCTAGAACTTGTCACCACTGTGAATTCACAAATCATTTGGATTCATGCTACTTGTATTGCATTCATCGTGACAAGATAGTGAATGTATACAGTGGGTATAACGGTCTTCTATATTGGCATTGATAACTCCAAGAAACAGCAACTGCACTCTTAACTAACTGCATGATTTCATCGTTTGCAAAAATTAAAATTGCCTTGCGTATAGAACATTGTGGGAAGTAAAGGAAGAAATTGCAGGGCCCCTTGCAGAAATATTTGCATCATCTATAACTACAGGTAAGGTGCCTGATGACTGGAGGGTGGCTAATGTTATACTTTTATTTAAGAAGGGTTGTAAGGAAAAATTGGGGAACTATGAACCTGTGAGTCTGACTTCAGTTGCGGGTAGGTTGTTGGAGCTGATTCTAAAAGATAGGATTTATTAGCATTTATAGAGCGAAAAATTGATGAGGGATAGTCAGCATGGTTTTGTGTGAGAAAATAGTTTCTCACAAAATTAATTGAATTTTTGAGGAAGTCACCAAAAAGGTCAATGAGGGCAGAGTAATAGACGCTGTTTACTTGGACTTCAGTAAAGCTTATGGTAAGGTTCCACATGGTTAACTAATTAGTAAAGTTAGGTCACATGGGATTCAGGTTGAGTTTGCCAATTGGATACGTAATTGACTTAATGACAGGAGACAGAAAGTGGTGGTAGAAGGCTGCTTTTCAGTCTGGAGGCCTGTCATCAGTGGTGTTCCACAGGGATCAATTCGGGGTCCTCTTTTATCTGTCATTTATATAAATGATTTGCATGAGAATATAGAAGGCATGGTTAGTAAGTTTGCAGATGACACTAAAATTCATGGCACAGTAGAGTGGAGAAGGTTTTCTAAGATTATGAAGGGATCTTGATCAAATGCATCAATGGGCTAAAAAATGGTAGATGGAGTTTAATTTGGATAAATGCAAGGCATTGCATTTTGGTACAACAAAGAAGGGCAGGACTTATTACAATTAATGGTAGGGCCTTGAGTAATGTTGTAGAACAGAGGGACTAGGGGTAATTCTTTGAAATTTGCATCATATCTATATAGGATGATTAAAAAAGTGTTTAGCACAGTTGCCTTCATTGTTCAGTCCTTTGAGTGTAGGAGTTGGGAAATCATGTTGAGGTTGTACGGGGCATTGGCGAGGCCTCTTCTCAAGTACTGCATCCAGTTCTGGTCGCCCAGTTATAGGAAGGATATTATTAAGCTAGAGGGGGTTCAGAAGAAATTTACCAGAAATTTGCCGGTTATGGAAGGTTTGAATTATAAAGATAGGTTGGGACTTTTTTCACCGGAGCATAGGAGATTGAGAAGTGACCTTTATAAAATCATGAAGGGTAATGATAGGGTTAATGGTAGGTGTCCTTTCCCTAGGATGGGGGATTTCAAGACCAAGGAAGCACATTTTTAAAATGAGAGGAGAGAGATTTAAAAGTGACACAAGGAGCAGTTTTTTTTTACACAGGTGATTCATGTGTTGAATGAACTTCCTGAGGAAGTCATGGATGCGAGAATACAATGTTTAAAAGGCGCTTAGGTAAATACATGAATAGGAAAAGGTTTGAAGAAACACTGGCCAGGAGCAGGCACGTGAGACTAGTTTAGTTTGGGATTATGTACGGCATCGACTCTTTGGACTGAAGGGTCTGTTTCCATGCTGAATGACTCTAAGACTCTATGTGGTTCATCTCAAAATGAAGCTCTTCTTACCATAAACCATGATGTTAAAATACTCCTTCTTTCTTCTTTCACATTGACCCAAACACATTGGCTTTATGTGAATTTCAGGATACGCCTCAAACTCTCTTATAAAAACATAAGAACCAGGAGTAGGCCATCTGGCCCTTCAAACCAGCTCCACCATTCATAGAATCATGGAATCCCTACAGTGTGCAAACAGGCCCTTCGGCCCAACAAATCCACACCGACCCTCAGAGCATCCCACCCAGAACTATTCCCCTATAATCCACCTAATCTACACATCCCTGAACATTATGTGCAATTTAGCATGACCAATCCACCCACCCTGCACATGTTTGGACTGTGGGAGGAAACCGGAAAGAAGATCATGCTGATTTTTTTTGTGGCCTCAGCTCCACTTACCCACATAATCCTTAATTCCTTTACTATTCAAAAAAAAATCTTAGCTTTAAAAACATTCAAAGAGGAAGCCTCAACTACTTCACTGGGCAAGGAATTCTACAGATTCACAACCCTTTGGGTGAAGAAGTTCTTCCTCAATTTAGTCCTAAATCTGGTCCGCCTAATTTTGAGGCTATGCCCTCTTGTTCTAGTTTCACCCACCAGTGGAAACATCCTCCCTGCTTCTATTTTATCTATTGCCTTCATAATTTTATATGTTTCTATAAGATCCCCCCTCATTCTTCTAAATTCCAATGAATATAACCCCAGTCGACTCAATCTCTCCTCATAAGCCAACCCTCTCAACTCCGGAATCAACCTGGTGAATCTCCTCTGCAACCTCCAATGCCTGTACATCCTTCCCCAAGTAAGGAGGTGAAAACTACATACAGTACTCCAGGTGTGGCTTCATTAGCACCCTATACAGCTGTAACATAACCTCCTTGCTTTTAAACTCAATCCCTCTAGCAATGAAGGACAAAATTCCATTTGCCTTCTTAAATAATTGTTGTACCAGCAAATCACCCTTCTGCAATTCATGCACAAGGACACCCAAGTCCCTCTGCACAGCAGCATGCTGCAAATAATCATCCTTTTTACTGTTATGCCTATCAAAATGGACGACTTCACATTTATCAACATTGAATTCTGTCTGCCAGACCTTTACCCATTCACTTAAACTATGTATGTCCCTCTGCAAACTTTTAGAGTCCTCTGCACACTTTGCCCTACCACTCATTTTAGTGTCATCGGCAAACTTTGACACACTACACATGGGTCCGCAACTCCAAATCATCTATGTAAATTATAAACAATTGCTGTCCCAGCACTGATCCCTGAAGCACATCACTAGTTACTAATCACCAATCAGAAAACAGCTGATTTATCCACACTCTTTGCTTCCTGTTAGTTAACCAATCCTCTGTCCATGCCAATACACAGCCTGTAATACCGTGCACCCTTATCTTATGCAGCAGCCTTTTGTGAGATGACATAGATTGGCTTTCTTATGCACTATAACCTTAGATAGTTCCATGGAAGATACCCAATACCATGTGTGCTGTAGACTTCTGCAATCTTTCTCCATTTATAAAATATTCACTTCCATTCCGCCTGCCAAAGTGCATAACCTCACATATTCCCACATCATACTCTGTTTGCTAAGTTTTTGCCCACTCATTTAACCTGTTTATATCCCTTTGCAGACACATTGTGTCATCCTCACCACTTGCCTTCCCACTTATTTTGTGTCATCCGCAAACTTGGCTATAGTAAATTCACTCTCCTTATGTAAAACACGAATATATATTATAAATAATTGTCACCCCAGCACTGATCCCTGTGGCACTCCACCAGCTATAGTTTGCAATCTTGAAAATGCTACCTTTATCCCAAGTCTCTGTCTTTTATTAGTTGGCCAAAACTCTGATCATTTTGAGTAGCATAATGGGCAGTACTTTACGAAACACCTTCAAGAAATCCAGATATATTTTCACCCCTGCTTTCCTTTTATATCCTTTTTGTTATTTCTTCAAAGATTTCTAATGAATTCATCAGATATGATTTTACCTTCAGAAAGCTGTACTGATTCTGCTTGATTATTTTATGTGCAATACTAGTTATACCTATTTATCAAGAGATTAGAGAAGAATGTAACATGGTTGATACATTAATCATTGGTGGATTTCAATTTGCATATAGACTGAACACAAATGATGTACAGGATGAATTTCTGGAATTTGTTAGGGATGGTTTCCTCGAGCAGTATGTTGAGGAACTGACTAGAGAACAGGTTATTTCAGATCTAGTACCTAGATCTGGGGCTAATTAATAATTTTGTAAATGAACTATTATAGATGAGTGGTTATGGTGTGATTGAAGCTTACACTATGTTTGAAAGTGAGGTAATGTAATCTGAAACCAATGTGTTAAATTTGAATATCAGAAATTATGAAGACAGGTTGATCAAATTGGCTGAGGTGGACTGTGAAAAATATTGTAAAATAGAAGTCTATATCTAGATAATGGGTAATCTTTAAAGAATTGTTACACATTTATTTATAGCAACTATACATTTTTAAAGATATACTGACCCTCAAAATGTCAAAGGAATTTAAGGAGTGTTTGAGATTAAAATTATAAGAAAAAGGCCTATAAAGTTTCCCGAAATAGTAGCAGACATAAGGAGTGGGAGGATTTTTGAATACAGCAATGGAGAAACAAGAAAATGAGAATGGAATATAAATGTAAACTAGCAAACATAAGAACGGACTGTAAAATCTTTTATAGCTATGTGAAAAGGAAACATTTAGCTAAGACAAATATGGGTCCATTAGAGGCAGAGTCAGGGGAGCATTTACAATGGGGCACAGAGAAATGGCAGAGAGGCTTAATTATTACTTCGTGTTTGCCTTCACTGAACAAAACACAATAATTTCCCAGGATTAGAGAACTAAGGGACGACAAAGAATGAGGAATAGAAGAAAATTAGTTTTAATAAGAAGAATGTTGGAAAATTTAATAGGACTGAAGGTTGATAAGTCAGCGATTTGCATGTGGAGATCAAATATAATATTTCCAAGTTTGTTGATAAAACAAAGCTAAATAGGATCTGTTCTATGTGGTAGATGCAAAGGGGCTTCAAGAAGACTTGGAAGACATAGTGAGTGGACTAGAACATGTCAGATGAAATATAATGTGGAATGAAAAGTGTTATCCACTTTGTTAGGATGATCACATGTGCAGAGTATTTCTTAAATAGTATGAGATTACAGTGATTTCTAAATACCATTGACCTAAAGGGCTATGGATATTAGAACCCGAAAGAATTGCAGATGCTAGAAATCAGAAACAAAAACAAAAATTGCTGGAAAAGCTCAGCAGGTCTGGCAGTATCTGTGGAGAGAAATCAGTTAATGTTTCGGGTCCGGTGACCCTTCCTCAGAACTAATGGTAGGTAGGAAAATGTTGGTTCCTACGCAGAAGTTAGGGTAGGAGGAGGGAGTAAGGGGTAAATAATGTGTGAAGATTGAGCCCAAAGAGACAGAAGAACAGCTGGACAGACAAAGGAGTGGATAGCAATCAGCCTTGGAGAATAAATAGCTACCAATCGGGACAATTACTGACTAACAATGGATTATGTTTAGCAGCAGATGATGCGATTACAAATCCTTGTGTGGGAGGTTGGGATAAGGACATGGGAGAAGGTGCCTCAAGCCCTAAAAATGTTGAACACATTACAGAATCCAGGAGAAGAGGTATGGAGATGGGTTGGGAAAAAGGCACTGAAGTAAATGATCAGCCAAGATCTTATTGAATGGTGGAGCAGGCTTGATGGGCTGAATGGCCTACACCTACTCCTTTATCCCTATCCTCAAAGTACTGACATGAAGGACAAGCTATGTACATTGACTGGCCTCTAGTGTTCTTTATAAAAACCGAAGGAACTGCGGATGCTGTAAATGAGGAACAAAAACAAAGTTGCCAGAAAAGCTCAGCCGGTCTGGCAGCATCTGTGAAGGAGAAAACAGAGTTACCGTTTCGGGTCCGGTGACCCTTCCTCAGAACGCTCTGGTGTTCTTTGACTGGTCATTCAGCGTGAGACTTTTGCAAGACTATGGAGACCGTCATATCTAAAGTAAATGTCAAAACTCCTCAAGTGGCATTACAAGTAAATTCTAAATCAGATTTTAATTCTAATAAAAACACAAAGCGCTGAAGAAATTTAACATATTTTAAATGTTAACCCTGTTTCTGTTCCGAGTCCAATTGGACCCTCCTTATTGTCTCCAGATGCAAATAATAGCAACTTGATCTTACATAAAGTATACTCATTTGTAACAAATACCACTGATGATTGTTCACTTGACATTAGGGAAAAAAAAACAAGTTACATAAAAATTTGTTAATGAGTGAATTATGATCACCGTCCAAAGAGAAATATTCTTTCCCTCCCTCAGCTGATATTGAATAATTAAAGTGTTTTGAGCACAGCCTTTCATAGGCCAAAGAAAGAAGGACATTTCAAGGTGCAGACCTTTGGAGAAATCATTTAAACTACAAATTTACTATCCAATTGAATTATCAATAAAAGCAATGTTTTGCTGCAGAACATAGCAAAACACACAGCTTTATCTAGGTGTTAAATTACTCACACTGAAATCAGGTAAGAAATGCAAGGCCTCCAACAGCTGGTAGTTGAAAATGCTTCACTTCTCAAGCAAATTTTAAAAGTTTTAAAAACTTTTCCAGTGTTCTTAAATAACCTTCATGACTTATGATAATAAGAAAACCTGATTGTTATTTGGATACTAAAAACCATAGTATAGGGAAACACACACCACAATGTTTTCTGAAAAGTGTGGGGAAAAAGGATATACTTAACCTATAAGCCATCAGATTTCAAATCTGGATGTCTTGCCAGGCAATAAACTTGTTTGTTTTTGTGTTTCTTAAATAATCATAAGGAGTAGTTGATAATGCATTGGAATGAAAACAAGGTTATCGCCTGGAACATTTGCATGGTATGTCACCAGCAATTAAGTGTTTTTTGTGAACAGTAAGTGAATTCAGAGATTGTTGTTACAATCTGGTTGCCATTTAGTCTTTTTCTTTCCTTTCTGCTGTGTGGGCTCAACATATTGGCATCAGCTTTGCTGAGTGCTTAGAAGCACTTAGTTACGGAAATGAAATTCTGCCCTCTCACAACTCCAAATTGACCCGAGTTTTTAAAAATGTTAATTGCCAATGCAAATCACCTTTTCTATTTCAGCTAACAGTGAAAAACAATCTTGGGACAATCAGCTGTTATTCATCCATTCTCAGGACTTTTTCAGCATTGCCTCAGTTGCTTAAAAAAAGGCCTCGATGTTTACAAAAGCAAAATACTGGAAATGCTAGAAAACTGAAGGGTAAATTAATAAATAATGTTCAGAATGCTGAGCACAACAGGTAGCACAACAGGTGGAGAGAGAAGCCAAATAAACATTTCAGATTGATGCTTTGATTAAAGATGGAACAGGATGGACAGGATGGTGGAATGGGTGGACACATAGATGAAATTTAATGCAGAGAATGTGAAGAGAAACGTTTTGGGAGGAGAGGTGACATATAAGAAATGGTTGCAGGAAGAGACGTAGAGCTGTAGATGCACTAAATTTTGAAGGTGTCAGGACAGGTTCAGAACACAAATGCCAGTAAGCTTTAATACACTAGCTCAGAATCAGCTGGAGTAATTCCTCCACCTATATGCGTAATACTTGAGGAAAGATGAAAAGGCATTAGAAAGAGTGCAGAAATAATTTACAAGAATGGTTTCAGTGCGACGATACTATGGCTCGAAGGAGTGTATTTTGTCCTGGTTTCTTTTAAAATGAAAGAAAGGTTGAGACAGAGGTAAGGAGCAGTCTGTTCAAAGCCATTAAAGTAAACAGCTTATGAGGCCTGGGGTTGTTTTTTAAAATTAGAACAACAGAAGCATGGTGAATGGGTGGGATCATGGCTCCCACGGAACCAGGATTTTTAGTTTTAGCTTTCAGCAGTTGCTGGAGTCTTGAAGCTGGATGCATAAGCTCTTTTTCCTCTCTCTGCTTCAGCTAAAAGCTGGGGTTCTCTTCCTGCTGCTAGAATTGCATGTGATACAATCTATTTTACTGACTTTGTCTTTGCCAAGGGTATGTTTATGGAATGTTACTATATTGGAACAGTTAATGAGTAGTAGTTAGCATATCTATTGTTTTGTTAAGCATTTCAATAGTTACAGTTAAGCCATTTTTCAAAAAAAAATTTATGTGTATTTTAACCGTAGTATGAAAATAATGTGTGTTTTGGTTAACGTTGAGTAGTTTGACCAATCGAATGCAATGCCTTACACTTAACTTTAAAATAAGAAAAGGTTAGGATCTAGATCATCTTCTTATTATATTTTGTGGGGGCTTGGTCTGGTCCATAACATTAGGAAACGAGGCACTTCAGTTACACAGATAAACTGGAAAAGTCAGGGCTATTTGCCTTAGAGATGTGAAAGATTGAGAAGAACTGTGATAAAGTTGTTCAAAATTGTGAGGGGTCTGAACAGAGTACGTAAGAAAAGACTATTCAATTGCTAAAATGGCAAAAAGAGCCAGAGGTGACATGGGACATATAGGTGATATATACTAAAGTTTACCCAACATATTGTCATCATCTGAAATCCACTGTACAAGAGTGTGGTGAAGAAAAAAATGGAAGAGTTGTGGAGAAATGGTGAGGGAATAGATTAGCTGAGGTGGACACATGGGCTCACATGGATCCTCTGCAGAATCACAAAATAGTTGTAGCACAATGATTCATTCTATAATTTTGTATTTTGGTTGTATTCTTCACAAGTTTAGTCTCAGTGAAAATCTAAAACGTACCGTAATAATTTGCATGTGCTTAGACTAGTTAACAAGGAGAAACATTCCAAAGTACTTCAATGCAGTGTCATTAAACAAAATTTGATACTAAGGCACAAATTAGAACCGCGGGCCAAAGACTTGATCAGTGAAGTAGGTTTTCAGGAATGTCCTAAAAAAGAGGTTAGAGGTTAGAATGCCAGGACCAATCATTCTTGGATAGTCCTTTCTTCCCAGGAGAAAGTGCCTACCTGCTCAATATTTGCTTGGCTTTTTTCCAACACTGACAGCCCAGATCAGAAACTCAGCATTATGAGGAAAATGACCACATATTGCGTCCGTCTGTGCCATGACACCCAACTGGTTACTGCTCCAATGCATTGAACCTCTTCACTGTCAAACTATTGTTTAAAATTAACTTCATCAGAAACAGTATTTTAGGAATTTATTCATGCAAGTATCACATTAAGTCTTAAAACACAAAACATTTTGAAAGAAAGTTTTCCCTGTTTTAAGTCCTAAAGTGAAACTCAGATCTCATTTGCTACACTATGATGAAACTGGCATTTTCAATGTAAAACATCAGTAAATTAAATATGAGATAACAAGGTGTAGAGCTGGATGAACACAGCAGACCAAGCAGCATCAGAGGAGCAGGAAAGCTGACGTTTCGGGTCTGGACCCTTCTTCAGAAATGAGGGAGGGAACGGGGATTCTGAAATAAATAGAGAGAGAGGGGGAGGCAGATGGAAGATGGATAAAGGAACAGATAGGTGGAGAGGAGATGGACAGGTCAAGGAGGCGGAAGGGGGATGGGTCTGGGTGGGATGCTCTGAGGTTTGGTGTGGACTTGTTGGGCCAAAGGGCCTGTTTCCACACTGTAGGGATTCTATGATCTATATGCATTATTAAACAATGACTTCCATATCACAAGTTTCAAATGTTGTATCGATTACAGCATAAACATAAACGCAGTAGAAACATACATTGCCATGCAATCACATCTACATAAATCCTCAGAACTTTCAAAGCACATCTACAAGCCAGATGTCCATTCACAATCCCCAAGAAGGAGTTCAACACAGCATTAATAAGTCACTCAGCATATATAACTTTAATATTGCTGAAAACATACAAACATATAAATTAGGGACAGAAGTAGGCCATTTGGCTTCTCAAACCTGCATTCAACAAGATCACAGTCGATCAAGTGATGAAGAAGACATATTTTGCTGCAGCATTTCGGCTTCACTCATCAGGACAAATGCAAGCATTTTAAGTGGATCACATTTACACAACGGGAAAAGGGAATGCTGATTGATTGCCAAGTTGACAATGGCATGGTGGCTCAGCGATTAGCGCTCCTGCCTCACAGCACAATGGAACCCAGGTTTGATTCCACCCTTGGGCAACTGTCTGTGTGGAATTTGCACGTTCTCTCTGTGTCTGCGTGGGTTTCACTAGGTGCTCCAATTTCCTCCCACAATTCAAAAATATGCAGGTTATGTGAACTGGCCATGACAAATTGCCTATAATTTCTAGGGATGTTCAGGCTAGGTGGGTTAGCCATGGGGAAATATAGAGTTACAGAGATGGGGTGGGTCTGGTTGGGATGCTCCTGAGCAGGTTGGTGTCAACTCAATGGGCCAAATGACCTGCTTCCACACCATAGGGATTCTATGACTGACCAAAGTGTTGCCATTTAGAAAACAGTGGAAAACTGCAGGATTCTCAAACTCCTCGATGATTCAAAAAAATGTCTACTGCTTTATGAACATATTCATTTTGTTTGCAGAGAAGAAGCGCCTGCAAACACATGCATATCACTTCTAGCAAGCTCAAATAATTATCTTGAATTTGTTGTTCGTTTAGAGCTCACCACAAGATTGTTCAGCAAATGTTGCCTAATACAGAATCACATTTAATGGGTAGACTTTACAGTACCAACATGATGTCAGGCATGTAATGCGTACATCCTAATGACTGGCTGATTGAAGGAACATGCAGTTTAATTCAGTCATTTATAATGGGCAAGTACAGAATGTATTCAATCAACACATGCATTCACAAAACAAACATCTGATGTTGCATGTGATCCCTCAATTGGGTGGCATTAATGTTATCTTCAAAATGAATCTAATATTATAGGTGACCTGATCATCATAATTACTAATTTACACCTTACACCATATATTGAGCATACTAATCTCAATTGAGTTTACAATTAAATATTGATGTTAAATTTTAACTTTATTGCAGACCTCACAAGAAAATGAAATTAATTTCTATTTTAAAAAAAAACAAATTAAATACAGGATAAAACTACACCATTGGAAAAAGCAGAGAATACACAGAACATTGGTTTCACAGGTTGTAATGTTGCCTGATTTAACTTAAATATACTGTATTCATTATTAATTATTTTTAATCTGAACTCTATCCAGTGGCCAATATAGAGAAACAAAAAGAAAAGTACTCTAGATGCTAGAAATTTAAAATAAAAAAAAAGAAACTGTCAGAAATACTCAGGTCAGGCAGCATCTATGGAGACAGAAATAGTTACCATTTCAGATTGCTTACCTTTTATTAGAATTGACAAGATATCAACAAACTGAAATACTTACTCTGTTTTTCTCTCTCCACAAGAGCTACCTGAATTGACTGTCTTTCATTTTCAAAAAATATAATCTATTCTACAATTGAAATAAATGGATATTAAGAAATAATCTTTCTGTAAGCTATATTCTGCCATGGACAGTCAATTCTTAAAAGCAAGAAAACTTACTTTCACCCAATGGATTTAAACAACAACTGAAAACATTACTAATCTGTAATTTGATTTGTGGAATTAGCTAGTATTACATGAAAACTAATTTGCATGACTTAATTTTCCTCAGAATAGTATCCACACATTAAACTTTTAAAATCTAAAAGCATGTTCATAGTTGACAATGCGTGGCAAAATCGGCAATTCTGTGATTTTACTGTTAATAGTCTATTTCATTAATATAAAATATTTTAAAGTGTGAATGCTGCCATTGAGTTTGAGAATTCCCAAAAGCAGAGATCTATGTTAATTCTCAGCCATCTGCAGTTAAACTACATCTTCCTGTACAATACTTGGTCCAGGCACAGCATTGTCGAGGGGACCCGTTCAATGCAACTACCTATTTCGAATGTCATCGTTGTAATTGTTCTGTTTCACTGTATTTTAAATATATTTCAAGTACAATTGTTTTAAAATAAAGAATAAGCGCAGTATACGGTTTCATTAATATTGACAGTGGAGAAATTGGCTCCAGCTCATTTAAACATTACTTTAAATCTGTACAATATTTCCCGTGCAATAAGAGATTTATAAAACCTGCTCCTGTTGCACTGTTCAAGTTTAGACTGACAAAACGCAACGTAACCTCGGTTGTTGAGGGATCTTTGCAGTGTTTTCGAATAACACAACTGCTGTCGACAACAGTCGCTGTTTTGCTCGCTGAGGGCCATCATGGCTGTTTGAAAGCCTGACATTACACCTGTACTGGAGGACAGTCCAGGTGAGTCTCTCAGCACTGGGCTGCAAAGCAGCAAGCAGCCTCACTGCCCTTCAAGCAGTACTCACTTACCCAGATTATCAAACTGTCGCACAGATCTGATTTATTCACTTCCATCAGCCCTCAGTTCATTAGTTTAAAAAAATCACACACAACTTATTTTAACCTGAATCTTCGCTCTTCCGTCTGAGTCAAAGGGAAATTATGCCACAGATCGACAGCCCAATGGCTACTGAAAGCAACGACAGCTGGATAACCATTGGTCGAGTAGGGTGACCGACATTGCACTGTCCATTCAGGACCCGTGCTTTGTTTCAGCCCCCGCCCCCTAACCTGAAACGAAGCGTCTCTCACGTCCTGCCAGAGTTTCAGGTAACCCTGCTTTCAGAAGCGTCCAGTGTGCAAACTGGAGTTAAACAAAAAAAAGTACAAGGTATGCAGGATATGCAACCTCAATGTTTTTAAAAATTCCACTCGTTTTATATCTATTCCAAAAAGCACGTTTGGCATTTAAGATGTTTTTAAATTTAACAAAATTAAGGCTTTCCACTTATTTATGCTGTAAATGTAACATCGCATAATATTTTTATAGTATATACTACACGGCCATAACAGGAGTATTAAGATTTTAATCTGCGCTCAGGGGATTGGCTGATGAAACATTAACTGCTTTTGTATTTGATTGACTAACCAACTAACCAATCCTTGGAAGGTGTTTGGAAGTGGAGAACCAGCCTATAAATAGCGGCAGACACAAGTATCCTTATTCTATTATAACACAGTCGAGAGATGGAGCAACGTAGGAGGCCAGCAGCATCAGAGGAGTAGGAAAGCTGACGTTTCGGGTCGGGACCCCTCTTCAGAAAAAATTTTCCTCCAGATTCGCACTGTGCTACCTTTGACTCCAGCATCGGCAGTTCTTACTATCCTTACTGTATTGCTGTCCTGGCTGACTGGAAGTTTTCAGTTTGCCCATTATTACTCAAGCAGAAGTAGGCTGCTTCTCCAACAATTACATTTCAGTGTCCAGAGAGTGCAAATTGCTGCCATCGTTGTTAATAACAAAGAATGTTTCAAATACGTAGCAGGTCAGACAGTAACAGGAGAGAGAGAAACAAGAGTGAATGGGGAAGATCTGGACGCACTCAAAGGCTATCCATACGTCCATAACTAAATTAAGGCCCAAAGTTCTGAACAATGACATTTCCTCAGAACTAAAAGGAGATACAGATGTAAAATGTTTCAATTAAGGACGTCTATTTTTTCCTAAACATTTAATGCTATTCAGAAGAGGTTTGTACCCACGAGAAGGAAAAGTTTCACCTCACAAAAGAAAACAGCTGTGAACATTTAAGGAGGTTAAGAGACAGCATAAAATTCAAAGAACGGGCTTGTAAAACCACAAAGAACAGTACAGATTCTGAAGACTGGCATCTCCAATGTTGGTGGGTCCAGTGCTGGTAGCAGCATGGCCGTGGTGGAGGGGCATCTGCACTGATGGCAGTGTCAGCGAGGTGGGCCCAGTGGCAACAAATGGCACCTGAAGTGTAGCGATTCTGACGTTGGTGGGTCTGGACAGACAGCTGGGTGGCAGTGGTGGAGTGAAGCCTTGAAATTCCAGCGGATGAAGACCAAAGATGGACTCTCTTTCAGTTATGCTTTTTTTTTCTATTTTAAAATTATTTTAAGTTATTCAAAGTGGTGCTGAAGCTTTTCACTATATTTTCTCTTAAATACAAGTGAAAGTAAATCATTCAATCAATCAGTCAATATCCCACAGAAAGGAACAAATACAAAGACCAATATAAAGATCCACAAAGTGGCTTATAACAGCAGCATAAAAAGGACTATGAAAGGAAACTTGCAAGGGACACAAAACAACAATAAGAAGAGATTTTACTGTTATATAAAGGGAAAGCAGCTGGTTAAGAATACTATTGCACACTGAAGGGGTTATTATTAGTGACCAGAGGAAAGGGGCAGACATGCTGAATGATTATTTCGCTTCATATTCACAGCAGAAAAGGAGGACGGATGGCTGGAAATCCCAAATAAATTTACAGAGGATCAGGGACGGGGTCAAAATGAAATTAGATTAAGTGAGTTATCAATAATCATAGAATCCCTATAGTATGGAAACAGGCCATTCAGCCCAACATGTCCACACAGACCCTCTTAACAGCAGCCAACCCAGACCCCTCCCCCTACCCTTTCCCTGTAATCCTGCATTTCCTATGGCTAACACACCTAACCTACACATCCCTGAAAACTACAGGCAATTTAGCATCCTCTAGCCTGCACATCTTTCGACTGTCGGAGGAAACCGGAGCACCTGGTGGAAACCCACGCAGACACGGCGGGGGGGATGTGCAAACTCCACACAGACAGTCACCCGAGGCTGGAATTGAACATGGGTCTCTGGCACTGTGAGGCAGCAGTGCTAAAATTGAAGAGTGGAAAATCACTAGAACCTGATGGCTTCCATTCACAGGTGTTAACGGAGGTAGGACAGCACATTGCTGATGCCCTAACGATAATCTTCCAGTGTTCTCTGGGTTCAGGAGTTGTACCTCTGGATTGGAAATTTGCTCATATCACTCCACACTTTAAGAAGAGCGACAAAGGGAAACCAGGGAATACAGACAAGTTAGTCTAACATCTGTAGTGGGGAAATTGTTGGTGACTATAATCAAGGATATGGTAACCAATCACCTCCAAAAGTTTCAATTAATCAGGGAAAATCAGCATAGATTCATGAAGGGTAGGTCATCCTGTCAAACCCCATAGAGTTTTTTGAAGAAGTGACAAATGTGGTGGGCAGAGGTAAGTCAATGGATGTTGATAATATGGACTTCCAGAAGGTTTTTGATAAAGTCCCACACAACAGACTGTTTGCTAAGGTGGAAACCAACAGAATTACTGCCATGGATAGGAAGTTGCTTTGCGTGGCAGGAAACAGAGTTGGAATAATGGGTACATATTCACACTGACAGGAGTGACTTGTGATGTTCTGCAGGGATCAATGTTGGATCATCAACTATTCACAATATTCATTAACAGCATAAATTCAATAATGGCAGAATGTCTCAAATATCCAAATTTGTACAGACACAAAATTGGGCAGCATTTTAGACAGTGTTGATGCCAACATAAAATTGTGACAGGATATTGATAGATTAGGTGAATGGGCAAAGCTGTGGCAGATGGATTTTAATGTAAGCAAATCTGAGGTTATCCATTTCAGACCAGGAAAGGTTAGGGTATTTTTTAGATGGCACAAAGTACAGTAGATATCCATTGAGATTCAGGGTTTCAAGTGCATAATTCTTTAAAATGCCACAAGCAGGTGAGGACATAGTCAAGAAGACTAACTGAATGCTGGCCTTCATATCTGAAGGAGTATATATCCACTCAGACTACTGTGAGCAGATCTAGGCATCCACCTTAGGAAGCATGTTTTGACCCCAGAGGGGGTTCAAAGCAGGCTTTACAAGGATGATACCTAGACTTCAGGGGTTATGTTATGAGAAGAGATTTAAAAGGTTAAGGGGTGATCTAATCAAGGTCTTTAGGATATTAACAGGGAAAAACAGGGTAGATAAAGTTAAGAGATAGTACAAAGTGCCGATGCTGGAGTCTGAGATAACAAGGTGTGGAGCTGGATGAACACAGCAGGCCAGGCAGCATCAGAGGAGCAGGAAAGCTGATCTTTTGGGTCTTGACCCTTCTTAAGAAAAATCATTTCCACTGGTTGAAGATTCTAGACTCAGGGGATACAGTCTAAAAATTAGGACCAGGCCACTTAGGAGAGATGTTAGACAGCACTTCTACATGCAAAGAGTCATGGACGTTTGAAACACTCTTCCTCAAATGGCAGTCATTGCAAATTCAATCATTAAATTTAAATCTGATGTAGACAAACTTAATCAAGGGTATCAAGGGATATGGGTCCAAGGTAGGCATATGGAGTTAGGCCACATTATCGGCCATGACCTTACTGAATGGCAGAGCAGGCTTGAGAGGCTGAATGGCTACTCCTGTTCCTATATTTCTATGTTCCTAAATGAAAATAACAAAAAAACATTGTAAATACTTAACAGGCTGGGTACATCTGTGGAGAGAAAAGAAACTAACATTTTAAATCAATTGTGGGAATTCAAGTGGTAATGCTGTAGATGGAGAGGATGTGTTGTATTGGACTTCTCGAAGGCATTCAACAAGGTACCGCACAGAAGTTAATTCATAAGATGAAAATCCTGTTGTAGGTAGTATATTGGCATGGGTAGAAATTGGCTAATGGACAGGAAACAGCAGGGGTAAGGGTTGCTTTTCCAGGTTGATGACCTGTAACCAGTGGGGTTCCACAGGGATCAGTGCCACGACTGCAACTGTTTACAATATACATTAGTAACTTGGAGGAATGAAGTGAATGTACTGTATCCAAATTTGCAAATAACATGAAAATAGGTGTAAAGAAAGTTGTGAGAGGGATACAAAAAGTTGAGAGAGATAACAGTTGAGAGAGATATTGATAGTTTAAGGAAGTGGGGAAAAAGTTGGCAAATGGATTATAATGTGAGCAAACATGAAGTTGTTCATTTTGGAAGGGAGAATAAAAGAACAGATTATTATTTAAATGGACAAAAAAAAAGCAGAAAGCTGCAACACAAAAGGACTTGGAGGTGCTTGTGCATGAAACACAGAAAGCTAGCGCACAGATGCAGCAGGTAATCAGGAAGGCTAATGGAATGATGGCCATTATTTAAAGGGGTTGGAATATAAGATTGGGAAGTCTTATTGTAAGATATACTGCAAACTGTATAATGTGTTGGTGAGACCACATTTGGAGTACTGTGGGCCATTTTGGTCCCCTTATTTAAGGAAAGATATTATTTCATTGGATGTAATTCAGAGAAGGTTCACTGGGATGATCCCTGGTTTGGAGGGACTGTCTTATCGGAAAAGTTGAACAGACTGGGATTCTACTTATTGGAATTTAGAAGAATGAGCAGTGAGCTCATTGAAACAAAGAGGATTATCAAGGGGCTTGACAGGGTAAATGCTGAGAGGATGTTTTCCGTCACAGGCGAGTCAAGGACCACACCACATAGTCTCAGAATTAAGGCACCAATTTAAGACTAAAGTGAGGAGGAATTTCTTCTCTCAGAGGGTTGAGTCTTTGGAACTCCTTGCCAGAGAGAGCTGTGGGGGCAGTGTCTTTGTGTATATTTAAGGCTGAGATACATATATTCTTGATCAAGGATTCTCGGGAAAGGACAGGAACGTGAATGTGAGGATTATTGTTGGATCAGTTGTGCTCCTATTGAATGGGAGATCAGGCTTGAAGCTCCAAACAGCCTACTCCTGCTCCGATTTCAAATGGTCTTAGGTTAAATGTGAAGGGGAAATGGTTAGATTTTCTCCTGTTGGAAATGGTCATTTTCTGGCACTTATGTAGCAAAAATGTTACTTGCTACTTATCAACTGAAGCTTCAGTGTAGTCCATCTCTTGCTGTATGTGAGCACAGACTACTTCAGTGTCTGTGGAATTGCTAATGGTACTGAAAAATCATCAGTGAACATCCCTACTTCTTACTTTATGTATGTCAGAGGAAAGGTCAATGACAATGAAAAATCTGAAGATTGTTGGACCTAGGGCCTACCCCGAGGAACATCTGCTCCAATGGCCTGGGACTAAGATATCTGACCTCTGGCAAACACACCATCTTCTTTTGTGTAAATTATTACTCCAACCAGTGGAAAGCTTTCTCCCAGTTTTAACTGGCTTCACTTTTACTAGGTTTTTTCAATATCACATTTGGTCAGATGTTGCCATAACAGCAAGGCCATCGCTCATGTCACCTCTAGACATCAACTTTTTAGTTCAAATTTGAACCAAAGCTGGAGTTGAGTGACCCAGCAGACCCAAACTGAGCATCAGTGAGCAATTTGTTGCTGATTGAGTGCCAGTTTATCCTTGAATCTCTACAGTGTGGAAACAGGCCCTTTGGCCCAACAAGTCCACACTGACCCTCAGATCATCCCACCCAGACATATCTCCCTATAACCCACCTAATCTACACATCCCTGAACACTATGGACAATTTAGCATGGCCAATCTACCTTGCTTTCACATCTTTGGACTGTGGGAGGAAACCAGAGCACCCAGAGGAAACTCATGCAGACACAGGGAGAATGTGCAAACTCCACACAGACAGTCACCCAAGGATGGAATCGAACCCTGGCCCCTGGCGCTGTGAGGCAGCAGTGCTAACCACTGAGCCACCATACCGCCCATATGGCACTGTTGATGACAACTTCCAATGAAGTTTTTTACTGATGATTCAGAGTAAACTGCTTGAATGTTAATCAGCAGAATTAGATTTGTCCTGCATTTTATCAATAGGATGTGCCTGGACAATGGAAATGACTATTTTCATTTGAACAGCACGTGGGTTAGAAATAGATTTCCCATTGGTCCCATTGGAGAGCAAGATACACTCAACTGGTATCTGGAATGTATAAATAATTCTTGCCTATTGTTGGAAATAGAGTAATCCAAAGTCTCTGCATGAAGTAATTTGATCCTATTACTAGCAACATGACTTCCTCCAGAAAGGAGACAGGGCTCACATGCCGAATCTACGGGCAACCATTACAGCTTCAAATTCAGTGAGCACAATGTGCATACTGCCGAGTTCAGAGAACACATAGTGCCATCTTGAAAAATAAATAGTGCACACAGTACCGAGTTCAGAGAGTGTACTGTATTCACTGTATCAAGTTCAGTGATCACACAGAACTCACTGTACTGAGTTCACTGATGTTACAGTGCACAAAGTACCAAGTTCAGTTACTGTACAGTGGTCACTGTACCGAGTCTGGAGATCACACAGTGCACACTGTACTGAGTTCAGAGATCATACACAGCTCACTGTATTAAGTTCAGAGATCGCTCACTGCTCACTGTAGTGAGTTCAGCGAACACTCAGTGTTCAAGATACTGAGTCCAGAGAATGCAAAGCTCACAGTACCAAGTTTAGAAAATACACAATGCTCACAATATCAATTTCAGAGACGGGACAGTTTTCCACAGTCCCAAGTTTAAAGAGCACAGCACTCAAACTACTGCGTTTAGAGAATGTGTTTAGAGAATCAGCACACAGTACTGATTTCAGAGAAAATACAAAACTTACACTGCCAACCTCAAATAGGAAGTGGTGAGGGAAGGAGGGTTTTCAACACAAAGAACTTTAAAATTGAATTGTTGCTAGACAGGTGAACGAATACAGGAGTGATATGTGAGTAGAACATGTTGAGAGTTCGGATACATGCAACAGATTTTCAAGTTTACCAAGGTTGTAAGATGAAAATCTGACCAAAACATTGAAATCTCCGGAACCACCAGAACTCTTACATCTCAAAACCTATCTACCATAGACAGGATGTAAGTGAGGAACGTAAATAAAATACTCTCCACTTGCTTGAATTAGTGCACTTAAGAAGTTTGACACCATCAAAGACAAAGCAACCCACTTGATTTTCACCCCATCCACCATCTTAAACATTGATTGTCTCCACCAACAACATTGTGTACCATGTACAAGACTGCAGCAACTTAGCTCATTCTCTTTCAACACCACTTTAAATATTTGCGGTAATTAGCATTGTTACAAACTAGTTGATAACTAGTTGCCAGGGAAAGATGTACCATGATATTCAGTACTTTAATAGATTTTATCAATGTTGAAGCTGTTGTGCATGTTCCTCTCAAATTTTAATAGCACAAACCAGATCATTAAAATTAACATACAGTGATTATCATACAACATCATGATATAATGAAACATTCACTTGCTTCATTTAAGTAACACATATTGCAAATAACAAATAGTAAACAAAAAGAAATTATTCCCAGGAAACTGTAAAGAAAAGCTGTACAGCATTTTATAATGTTGAACATCACAGAATTTAAGCATTACAAAAATGTAATCTTTATGAAATAAACAAACTTTGAAATTTTGAACATTACACCTTAAAATTAAGTGCACTGGAGATCATATGATGATTCTGGTTTGGATAAGTGGTGTAAAACTTGTTTTGTACCACTAGATGTCACCAATTATTAAATTCTGCGCTGGAAAATATTTTTAGCAAGGTTAGGGAGACATTCTATATGCCTTTCTAGGTTGTAAGAAAATACATAATTTAGCATGCCTACTTTTAACAAAGACTATTACATTCCATGATCTTACCTAGGTATTACTAACCTCTTCATACTCAAGACAAGAGTACAAAGACCTGTGGCTAAAAAACGAGTGAAACTCCGTGCAGTATTGTGGGAGTGTTGCACTATTCGTGGTGTCGATTTTTGTTTTGGATGAGATGTTAATTAACACCTTTGTGCCCTCTCAGGGTGGATCTGAAGGATTGCACGGTACAATTTTGATGTATGATAGGAGAGTTTTCCTATGTCCTGACCAATATTATTCCTTGAGATGACATTACATACAACAGATCACTGTTGTGGGAGTTTGCTGTGACCAAATCTACTGCATTTCCTATATTACAGAATGACTACACTTCAAAAGTACTTCACTGACTGCATAGCATTTTTAGCCATTCAGCAATTGTCAAAGTTGCAATCAAAATGCATGTCTTCTTTCCACATTGTAAAGTGCCTGGTTAGTTCGGAGGAGTTCAACATCAAAATGTCAGTTCCATCTCTGAAAGACTACGTTGTGAAGCAATGACTGATTGCAGGGAGATAGTAGGAACTGCAGATGCTGGAGAATCTGAAATAACAAGATGTAGAGCTGGATGAACACAGCAGGCCAAGCAGCATCAGAGGAGCAGGAAGGCTGACGTTTCGGGCCTAGACTCTTCTTCAGAAATCCAGAAGGTCACTGAGCTTCCTTTCCCGGCAATGAATGGTCCAACCAGAGGTTCTTAAAGGGAGC
>JAHRHZ010000058.1:29775353-29851559 GCA_024137785.1 Ginglymostoma cirratum | reverse complement strand
CTTCTTCAGAAATCCTGCTCCTCTGATGCTGCTTGGCCTGCTGTGTTCATCCAGCTCTACACCTTGTTATCACTGATTGCAGGGAGGTTTGGCAAGTACTTTGTCAACAACGCTCATATCTGCAGCTATCAACTGCATAAATACAGGCATTAGTACTGGCACTGATGTTATGAAAACTTTGGGACCAAGATTAAAATGTAACAACTGCTGGCTTTAAAAAAATGAACACAGGGAAATATGACAGTTTGATTCCAATGTATATAGTTGTGCTATGCTCACACACTGGCATATGTGGAGTAGCACAACTGAAGCTGATTCACTCTCCAGAGATACTGACAAATTTGCTGTCGATTATCAGCATTTTGTTTCCATCCATTCTTGCTGTTCTGTACTTACCAAGTAAGAAATAATTTTATCCATGCCAGTAATCTCTGGTAGTTTTCCCATTACTGATGGAACACTGATAGTTACCAGGCTATCCTTCTATTTTATTTTAACATGGGTGTCATTTTGGTATTTTCCAGTCCTCTGTAATCATTTATGGAGAAGGTTACGGTGAGACCTTCTTCAATTTCAACCTAACTTCTACCAGCAACCTGAAATTGAAACTCATCTAGGATTTGTGACTTTTTAATTATCAATGATCCCACCTATTTAGTACCTACTTTCTATATGTGCAAATAACTTATTCACCACCTCACTCATGCCCTTCACCTCCATAGTTAACAATCAATCATCATTTGTAATTTCAAATTTTATGTCCAACCTTCTACCAATGGGAAAAACCAAAAGAACTGCGGATGCTGTAAACCAAGAGCAAAAACAAAGTTGCTGGAAAAGCTCAGCAGGTCTGGCAGCATCTGTGAAGGAGAAAACAGAGTTAACGTTTCGGGTCCGGTGACCCTTCCCCAGAACCGTTCTGAGGAAGGGTCACCGGACCAGAAACGTTAACTCTATTCTCTCCTTCACAGATGCTCCAGATCTGTTGAGCTTTTCCTTCTACCAGCGGTATTATTTTAAACAGGGAACTTACCTCATTGTAACATCCACCAGCAGCAGTGCTTAACAATACACAGTTTAAAACCAAGGAAGATATTTGCAATATCAAATTACAGTTCCATGACCATGAATAAAGAAATTCAGGGGCTTGGAATTTATTTTAGTTCATACGATAGCAAGTATTGGGCAGGTTTGTGCATCACTCAATCACCCATTTTACAGCAAACGTGGCTGCATGATAATTTAGATTGTTTGCACTGCTTTCACATGATTACCAAAACATCTGTTACTAATGTACAAATTTCCATTCCTCATGCAAAAGATATTTCCTTAATTTAGTCAGTCAAACAGTTAGGCACAAACATAGCCCCAGGTTGGATGATTTCCGCATAATTACTATTTGTGCCATTTGACAGTGGCTTTCTTCAAAAGATATTTTGAATTTTTAGACCTATACTAAGCTTAGCCAAAGACATAATCCGAGCGTGCACAAAAGATTTTTGAATATTTCCTCTCCAGTCTCTTTCAAAAAGACATTGGAACTGTAAAGGCATTCTTAATGATGATGAAGGGAGTAGATGGGATAGACAGGAAGGAACACTTGCCCTTGGCAGAGAGACCAGTGACCAGGGGGCAAGCATATAAACTAAGAGGCAGAAGGACTAGAGGGATGTGAGGGAAAAGGAATTCACCCAGAAGGTGATGGGAATCTGGAACTCACTACTTGTAAGGGTGGTAGAGACCATCATAACATTTAATAAGAATTTAGATATACATTTGTAATGCCAAGGCATCCAAAAGCTATGGGCCAAGTACTGAGAAAAAGAATTAAAATAAACAGGTGTTTTTGACTGGTGCAAATGCAGGGGCTTAAGGGCCTTCTTATGTGCTCTAGACCTCTATGAGTCTATGGCTAATACAGTCGGTTCTTCTGTTAACGCGTGTTCCAGCAACACAAATTGGCTGTAATGCGATTGACGAATAGGGAACGCTATTTCGAAAACATGAACTTGTGTTGGCTATAACATAATTTCATCGGTGTGCAGAGGAGTACATGTCAACATCACATGATCATTTCACAGGCTTTGTCGTAAATACGTACAACGGTAGCGCCGAAAGACTCTCCATGCCGTATCACATGATCATTCCTTGGGCTTTGTTATGAAGTGCTTTCTTTGTGACAGATACAGTACAACCTCCTCCACCATCAAGTCATCTTGACATTTTTTAAGGTAAAGTGTTAAATTTCCTTTTATGTCATTATTAGATATGAATTAAACATTTATTCAAATTGTGCTATCCTTTGCGTTAGGCTTTTGAGTGATTTTGAGTGCTTTTTTTGGTGGTCTGCCCCAACCCCACTTTTCCCATAGGCCCCGTTATTTCTATAGTGCGATTTTCTATAACGCGGTCGCACAGGAACGCAACTATTGCGTTATAGCAGAACCGACTGTAGTCTTATTGCTGGAAGTGGCCAGAGGCTCTTACTGCAAAAGATCATGACAAACAGCAGCTTATTTGTTATTCAGCTTTGTCATTGCTTTACACTGTTCTTAGTGTTAAGGAGCTAACAAAAGAGGAAAGTTCCCATCAGCAAGGCTAGCCCAAAAAACGGTATAACTGAGATGAGGAAATTCTAATAGACAGAGAAACAAGATTCACATATCATCTCCTACCAGAAAAAAAAATGATCTGCTGCTGGTTCTTTCTAATAAATGAAATAGTAAATGTTCCATCAGGGCTTTGCTTACTTTCTTAAGACAGAAGCATCGTTGAAATACAGCTAACTCCTGGGATGTATTCACTGGGTGATGGAAGTTTCATGTGGCAAAAAAATAAGGACAATGACAATTTTCATCGCCAATAATGGATGATTCACTCTATAAGGGATCAGTTAGCTCAGCTGGCTGGACAGCCAGTTTGCGATGCAGAGTGATGCCAACAGTATCGGTTTATTTCCTCCACTGGCTAAGCTACCATGTGGACTCTCCTCCTCAACCTCTCCCCTTGCCTGAAGTGTGGTGACCCTCAGGTTAAACCACCACCAGTCTTCTCTGTCTAATGAGAAAGCAGCCCTATGGTCTGATAGGACATGGCAACTTTACCTTTTATTTACCCTACAGGTCGTTATAGGCAGGATGCACACTGCACCCAGAATTTCCTTAGGTAGTTAAAGGCTATAATTGATCTAACACACCCAATAACTGACTAGACATGGACATGCTGTGTCAGAAATATCTACTAATGTTTGTAAGCCTCCAAAGATGTCTGTGCTCCAAAATGTTCTCTTCTAAATACTTGACAATATTCACAATTAGGTTCAGAGTGAGAAAATTTTGATATTTAGAAGTTCTCCATTTACTGAACTTTTTCAAGGCACAATAACTCATATACTTTAGGATGATCTGTTGAAAGATAGTTATCTTTCAGTGATTTAATACTTTCATTGTTTACTTACCTTTCAAAATATATATACAGGTACACTGGTGTTTAAATGCATAAATAATGCATAGATGATTAATCCATTGCAAACTTTCATCACATTTCACTGTTCTGAATGCGTAACTTCAAAGTAGAGCTTCATAAAGAGAGACAGTTGTTTGATCCTTAAATTAGTTTTGCTAATCTTAACTGCTCACAAACATGAGAACTTGATTTTCAATAAACCTCTAATCATAAAAAGTATAATGGCACAAAGCAAAGAGAAATGCTAATAGGTCAAATGGAGAAATAAAAGGTAGGCCTAGAAGATGTCTAAATGGAAATAGCAGAATAATTACCAACAGCTACCATCTAAAATAAAAATGCTTAGAGACTATGGTATGAAATTGAAGTCACTTTTGAGATCAGAGTGGCGAATCAAAAGATAAGTAAAGATAAGGCCATTCAGTCCCTCGAGCCTGTTCCACCATTCAGTAAGATCATGACTGATCTGTGGCTTAACTCTGCTTTTGACCCATGTTGCTTAATACCTTTGCTGAGCAATAAAGTCGGTGTTTGATTTTTGTGTCAGTAACATGGGAGTCTGCTATGTGTCCGAAGTTAATAAGTACTTGTAAGTATTTCTGCAGCCATGGTGATTTCCATAAAGGAAAACTAAGGCCTAACTTTAGAACTAAAAAAGAGAGTTCTTTTTAAGCTTATAGAATCATAGAATTTTACAGTACAGAGACCATTTGATCCATCGTGTTTGTCCCAGCTCCCGCCAGAGCAACCTAGCTAGTCCCAGTCTCCAGCCCTATCTCTATAGCTCTCTAACTTTATCCCTTTCAAATATATATCCAGCTCTCTTTTGAAACCTCCTTTGGAATCCGCCCCTATCACTCTCCCACGCAGCACTTTCCACATGCTAATAACTCTCTGAGTAAAGAAGTTTCTCCTCGACTCAGGAAACATCCATATCTTGGAGAAAGATTTAATTTTTAGCTTGATTTTAAGTTGTGCCACATGCTGCAAAGTCCTTTGATAAAGATGCATGCAAAGACTGCTACTACTGGAAAGGGAAGGATACAGTGAAACCAGATGACCTTTGAGTAAAGAGTTGGTGATAGTCCCAGACCAGAACATTGGGATAACCCCCTTAAAGCTGAGTTTGTTTAAGCCCAGATGTATAATAGCTTCAAGAAGAAGTGACATGCAGTTCTAGTCCATAAGTGAAATTTATATACGTGTTAGAAACTCAAGTAAAAGCAAAATACTGCAGATGCTGGAAATCAAAAACAAGCACAAAATGATGTACAAAAGAATTCAGGTCAATTTCAATTCTGAAGAAGTCATACTAACCTTGAAACCTTAACTCTATTTCCCTCTGCACGGACACTGACACCCAACTTTATTGTTTAGCAAAGGTATTAAGTGACAATGGACCAAAGGCAGATATATGGAGTTAGGCCACAGATCAATCATGACCTCATGAATGGTGGAACAGGCTCGAAGGACTGAATGGCCTATTTCTGTTCCTAGGGTCATTTATATCACAGTACTAAACTGAGTTTTTCCCAGCATTTTCTGCATTTGTTTTGAAGTGTTAGAGGTAGGGATTTTAAAGTGGGTACTGCACCGTGGTGGGTTTTAGGAACTATACAACAGCTATTGCTTTTCTTTTCAACTAATAAAGGAGAACTTTGGGATTAAATCAATTATTCTTTCAGTGTTTAAAAAACTTTGAAGTGGTGTTGCAAGTATAATGTTTGTTTACTCTTTCTTTTTTAAATAAATGTTTTTGTTGTTCAAGCAAAACTTGCAGCATTATGGGAAGAGCTGGAGGAAATGGGCGAGGTGAAGGTGAAAGAAATGCAAAAACAAAGTTGATGAAATTTTCCAGTTTGAGGTGTTGACAGGGAACAGAACAAATACAGTCATCAATTTACTAGAAAAGAAAGTGAGGGAGGGGACTTATGTAAGATTGGAACAAAGAGGGATTCAGGTACATGATTCTTTGAAGTTTGCGTCACATATAGATAGGGTGATTAACAAGGCATTTAGCACACTTGCCTTCATTGCTCAGACCTCCGAGTATAGGAGTTGGGACATTTTGTTGAGGTTGTACAGGATGTTGGTGAGCCCTCTTCTAGAGTATTGTGTCCAGTTCCAGTCGCCCTGTTATAGGAGGGAATATTATTAAGCTGGAAAGAGTTCAGAAGAGATTTACCAGGATGTTGCTGGGAATGGAAGGTTTTAGTTATAAAGAGAGGCTGGGACTTTTTTCACTGGAGCGTAGGAGGTTGGGGGGTGACCTCACAGAGGTTTATAAGATCATGAGTGGTATAGATAAGGTAACTGGCATGTATCTTTTCCCTAGGGTGGGGATTTCAAGACTAGGAAGCATATTTTTAAGGTGACAGAAGAAAGATTTAAAAAAGACATGAGGGGCAATTTTTTTTTAACACAGAGTGGTTCATGTGTGGAATGAATTTCCAGAGAAAGTGGTGGATGCGGGTACAGTTATGACATTTAAAAGACATTTAGATAAGTACATGTATAAAAAATGTTTGGAGGGAAAGGGGCCAAGCACAGGCAGGTGGGATTAGTTCAGTTTGAGATTGTGGTCGGCAAGGCCTGGTTGGACTGAAGGGTCTGTTTCGTGTTGTATGATTATTACGCTCTGTACAGGACGTTGGTGAGGCCTCTTTCTTTCTCGTAGACAATAAAGGGAAGACATTGCTATGCCCTTAATGAAACAGGTGATTGGAGTCAGAGGAGATGTTCAATGAGAGAACAAATGCAGCCAAGCCAGCAGTTGTTTTGCTTCTGTTTAAGGAGGAAGCTGTTACCTTGAGGCGGGACTAGATAGGGATAATGATCTAGAAGGTTTGAACATACCTGAGGACAGGGAGATACCTATTCGTATGTTGACCATGAACTAAAGAGGTGTTTTCCAGTTTTCCTTCTAATATATTTCAATCAGCTCCAGGCTAATTACATGTCAGTGAATAGAAAGTGACTTCGCTATCTTGGTAATGGTACGTTGTTGCTGTCAGAGGTGTTTTTAGTTAGGTGTCTTACAAACACTTGTACATGAAATCACAATTTTAAACAAAAGTAAAATTTGCGATGTTAAATGAAACGTATATATATTTTTTAAATTCTTATTTAACAGCGGTGTTCATTTGTTTCGCATAAACATTTCACATTACACACCACTATCATTTTTCTTGAAATGTTTTATTTTGAAGTACAGTAGCCACTCACTATAACTCTAATATATACATAATCTTTACTAATGCTCCAACATAAAGCTCACAAGATGCGTATTTTCCAACCATAGTCCAATTTGTACAAAGAAGTTCTACAGATAGAGAGGGGCTACTGTACATTACTTACATTATAAAACAACATTTCTGTAAATATTCTTACAAAGCTAGTTACACATAAGTTTAACAGGATAAACAGACTAAAAGCAATAAGTTCCACTATTACATAGCTCTTTTTGAAAAAGAACCTACAAATTCCAGTGATTTTATTTTGCCTGCATCAGGACGCGGTTTTTCGTAGCGATTCTCGCAGAAGTAGTTTTATCAAGTCCAAAACTACCTTGATGTTCTGAGGACCAAATCCATGTGTGATTAAATTATATGGATGTTCCTGCCACATAAAACTGTCCATGATTGTGTCAAGATCTTCAATCACCTTTCTGGAGAAAATAAAAGAATTTGGTAAGCCTACATGAAAACTTTGTAGGTTCTTTCACAGTTGCTACATTGGATGCACTTTTCTAAGACAAAAATCAAATGACAAATCGTGTTTCCTGGAATGTGGAATCACAACTCAAAGAAAAGCAATATCTTTCCAGTGTTTCAACCGAGGAATGATTTACTTGACATTGGAAAAAAAGGTAATAATAAACACTGAGCTTCACATGACAAAGGTGGATTTAATGCTTATGCTCATATGTGGTTAAAAAGTCAAAACAGATCCAACTGAGAAAACATTTAACAACACATTTCATTAATTTTACTTTTTCATATATCTGCCTTCTGCATGCAGTTTTCATGGCATATAGCTATTTGTTGATTATTATTTGTCATTGATAAGTCGATATGTCTTGATTAAGAATCTTAAATGGGGAGGGATAAAGAAGTGAGTGAGGGAATAATTAAATTGAGAAATATTAGCAATGTTTCGCCAAATCAAGTTTGATGGAAAGTTTCATGCATATTTGTCTGTAGTCAAGTGCAGGAATTGGGTTCTGATAAAATCAGAATATGCAATAAGATTTTTTTTGGTACACCTTTGTAATCATCAAGGTTAGGCATGTTCATACAGGAAAATTAAACATTTGATTTTTGTTTCATAGAATCATACAGCACAGGAGGAGGCCAATCAGACTACTGTGCCAATGTCACCTCTTAGAAACAGTTATCAAAATAGTTTTACTCCACTGCTCTTTCCTTACAGCTCTGGAAACATTTGCTTTTCAAGTATATAACCAATTTTCTTTTTGCAAGTTACCACTGAATCAGTATCCAACCTTTCAAGCAGTGCATTTCAGATCATCATAACTTGCTATGCAAATGTAAATCTCATCTCTACCCTTCCTAGAAGTGGATAAAATTATTGAGCCTACTACACAGAATGTATTAACAGGTCACTTAGAAAATATCAATGGGATTAGAAAAAAAATCAGTATGGATATATGAAAGGTAAATCATATTTGAAAAATCTACAGTTACTTTCAGGATGTAACTAGTAGAACAGAGAAGGAAGAATGAGTGGATATGGTCTATTTCGATTTCAGAAAGCTTTTAGTAAGGTCACACATCTAAAGTATGAAGAAACGCACACCAAACTTCAATGAACAAGATAATAAAAAAAACAAACTGTATCTTCCAATATGCAGTAAAAACAGATTACTAATTAATAAACTTAAACTATACCCCTCACTTTTAATCTAAATATACAGATTCATCTACACACAGGAAGGACACGGCAATGAGACAAACTGGATTTTTTTCTGGAAATATCACGGGCAACAACATTGGCAACAAGACAGAAAGTAACAGACCACTCTGTTTTACTTTTCCTTATGAGTTGTGAACAAAACAACTAATAATCCAAACTTCAATTTTCTGATTTTTATTCCCAAATTTAAAAAAATGCCACCCTTACATTGACATGGATTGAGAATCAGTCGCCATACAGAAACCAAAAGAGTAGCAATAAATGTGTCTTTTTGGTAGGAAAGATATTGCTAGTACCACAGGAATCAATGTTTGGGCCTCATCTATTCACAACATACATCATCAATTTGAATGAGACAATTAAATGCAATATTTCCAAGATTGTTAATAACACAAAACTAGGAGGAACTGAGTGGTGAGAAAATGGTTTCAAGATGATTTAGATAGATTAGGGTTAAGTTAACAAGTTAAGTTAAATACATGGCAGATGCAGTATAATTTGGTAAGTGTGAAGTCATCCACATCAATAGGGAAAGAGAATCACAGAATATTATTTAAACAGTGATATATTGGTAAATGTTGATGTACAAAGGGACTTTGGGTCTCCTTGTACACCCATCATTGAATGCAACTATGCAGGTGGATCTTGCATGCAAGGGATTTCAGTGTAGGAGCAAGGATGTTTCCACATAGCTGTGCAGGGCCTAGGTTAGACCCCGCCTGGAACAGTGCATGCAGTTTTGGTTTCCTTACCCAAGGAAAAGTTATACTTACCATAGACAGAATTAAGTGAAGGTTTACCAGGATGTAATGACAGCTTTGTTGTATGAAAAGAGATTGGATCAATGGGCCTGTTTTTACTAGAGCTGAGAAGAATGAAAGAAGGATCTCATTGAAATTGGATACAATTCTGAGAGGATGCAGAGATGATGTTTCTCCTATCTGGGAGGGGGCTCTAGCAACAGGGATTTTTGTCTCAGTATACAGTGTATATTATTTACGATTAAGAAGAGAAATTTTTTCACTGAAGTTTGTAAGCCTGTGGAATTCTTTACCATAAAAGGTAGTGGAGGTCAAATCAAATGAATATATTCAAGAAAGAAAGATAGATTTCTGGACACACCACAGGTATAACATTGAAATAGAGGATCAGCCATGTTCATGTTGAATAATGGCATAGGTTTAACGGGTCAAATAGGTTATTCTTGGTCCTACTTTCTATGTTTCAATCCCATATTCATCTCTCAGACTTTATCTCTGGATTCTCTTTCCTTGTCTCTTCATGTCCTCTCTTCACAATTAAGACATGTCGCAACTATCTCTACCATAGCTATGTAACCTGAATTTCCTCTTTAGCTATTCATGTTTGCCTATTACTCTAGAACTAAGATAAGTTAGTTCCCTATATTTTTTCCACTTTGATGCTCTCTAGCCCTTATTTTCATTCCCCTTCCTTCCTATCACCTCGTAATTTTACCTTACATTCAGTCCCTACCTCAGTATACCACGATACATCATTACCTTATTGCATTTCTATTTTCATGCCAGGTATGAATTAGCCATTGAAGTCGCCAACAAGTACCCCCCACAGCATCAACAAGATACTTGTCGTGCCTCATGGAGAGCAACCTCAATTGTCCCAACCTCCTTCTTCAACGACCTTGTGGGCTAATCTCACAAACTGTCTTCCAACTCCACTTACTTAACTCATTTGCACTCTGCTGAGAGATCAACAATCACTACCCTTCTCTCAATTTCCTTCTAGATTTGCAAATAAGGCTTTTGACACTCACAACCTTATGGTGAACAAGGACAAATGCAATGACATATTCTGGACCAAAACTTAGCTCATAGGTGGAGGCACCATGCTCTTTACTAACTTTTTGATTTTTCATTTTTATTACTGTCACATATACTGAGACACAGTGAAATGTATTATTTTGTGTGCTTTCCAGGCAAATCATACCATACAGATGTACATCAGGTTAACAGAACTGAATAAAGCATATAGTGTTACAGCTACAGAGAAGGTGCAGAGAAAAATCAACTTTCATGTATGAACGGTTATAGAGTCATCGAGTTATACAGCACAGAAACAGACCCTTCGGTCCAACTTAGATAACAAGGTGTAGAGCTGGATGAACACAGCAGGCCAAGCAGCATCATAGAAGCAGGAAAGCTGACGTTTCGGGCCTAGGTCCAACTTGTCTGTTCTGATCAGATATCCTAAATTACTCTATTCATGTACCCATTCAGATGCCTTTTAAATATTGTTAATTGTACCTGCTCCACCACCTCCTCTAGCAGCTCATTCCAGACACGCACCATCCTCTGCATGAAAAAGTTGCCTCTCAGCTCCCCTTTAAATCTTTCCCCTCTTACCTAAACCAATGCCCTCTAGTTTTGGACTCCCCTACCCTGGGGAAAAGACCTTGTCTATTTACCCTAATTACCCATGATTTTATAAACCTCTACACGGTCATCCCTCAGCTTTCAACATTCCAGGGAAAATAGCTCCAACCTATTCAGCATCTTCCTATAGCACAAATCCTCCAATCTCAGCAATATCCTTGTAAATCTTTTCTGAACCCTTTCAAGTTTAACAACATCTTTCCTATAGCTGGAAGGCCAGAACTGAACCCAGTATTCTAAAGGTGGCCTCATCAATATCCTGTTCAACTGCAACATGACATCTCAACTCCAATACTCAATGTACTGACCAATGAGGGCAAGCGTGCCAAATGCCTTTTTCACCACCCTGTCTACCTGCGACTCCACTTTTAATGAACTATGCATCTGCACCCCTAGGTGACACTCCCCAGGCTCTACCATTAACTGTATAAGTCCTGCTCTGGTTTGCCTTACCAAAATTCAACACCTCACATTTATCTAAACTAAACTCCATCTGCCACTCCTAAGCTCATTGGTCCGTTCAAAAGTCTCATAAACGTAGGCAAGAAGCTGTTCTTGAATCTGTTGGTGCATGTTTTCAAGCTTTTGTATCTTCTGCCCAACGAAAGTGGTGGATGTGAGTCTAACAGGTGTGAGAAGGGTCTTTGATTATGCTGGCTGCTTTCCCCAGGCAGCAGGAAGTATAGATGGAGTCAGTGGAGGATGGCTGGTTTGCGTGATGGGCTGGGCTGTGTTCACAGCTCTCTGTAATTTCTTGCAGTCTCGAGCAGAACAGCTACCACGCCAAGCTGTGATGCATCTGGACAGGATGTTTTGTATGCTGCATCTATAAAAATTGGTAAGAGTCATTGTGGGACATGCCAAATTTCCATAGCCTTCAGTGGAATTGGAGGCGTTGTTGTGCTTTCTTACCTGTAGCAATGACATGGATGGACCAGGACAGATTGTTGGTGATCTTTACTCCTATGAGCTTGAAGCTTTCAACCAGCTGCACATCAGCACCATTGACACAGACAGGGGCATGTCTTCTACTCTGCTTCCTGAAGTCAATGACCAGCTCCTTCATTTTGCTTACATTGAGGGAGAGATTGTTGTCTTTATACCATGTCATTAAGCTCTTTCTCTTTCATCAACTCCGTCACAACGTTTAAGATCCGAATCACTGCAGTGGTGTCATCAGCAAATTCGTAAATGGAGTTAGAACGAAATTTGACCAACCAGTTGTGAGTGTATAAGGAGTATAGTAAGGGGATGAGTTACGCAGCCTTGCGGGGCACCAGTGTTGAAGATTATCATGGAGGAAGTGTTATCACCTACCCTTACTGATTGAGGGTCAGGAAGTTGAGGATCCAGTTGCCAAGGGGGGAGCAGATCCTAGATCTCGGAGCTTGGAGAGGAGTTTGGTTGAAATTATGGCTTTGAAGGCGGAGCCAAAGCCAATAAATAGGAGTCTGTCATAGGTGTCCTTGTTATCCAGATGTTCTCGGACGAGTATGGGACCAGGGCAATGAAGGTTGCCGTGGACCTGCGTAGGGCTAGCGTGATGGCATTTGCCGTGGACCTGTTGTGACGATAGGCAAATTGTAGGGCCATTCAGCCCCTTGAACCAGCTCCACTATTAAATAGGATCGTGACTGATTGACGACAGACCTCACATCCACTCTCTTGCCCTTTTCCCCATAACTCTTGATTCCCTACTGATCAGAAGTTCATCTATCTCAGTCTTAAATGTACACAAATTTTGTTCTCCTACAGCTTTCTGCGGCAAGAGATTCCCTCTGACAGAACAAATTCCTCCTCATATCAGTCTTAAACTGGCATCCCTTTATTGTGAAACTGTGCCCTCAGATCCTAGACTCTCCTATGTAGGGAGACATTCTCTCAGCATTTGCCATGTCAAGCTTCTTAAGAATCCCATAAGTTTCAATGAGATCACTTCTCATTCTAAATTTCAATGAGTAGAGTACCAGCTTGTTCAACCTTTGCTTATAAGACAATCCAACTATGCCTGGGATCATCCTAGTGAACCTTCTCTGAACTGCTTCCAAATAAATAATATCTTTTCTTAAATAAGGGGACCAAAACGACCCACTATTATAACACCCTGTACAGTCTGCAGTAAATCTTACACCTAAGACTTCCCTATCCTTATATTCCAACCTATTTTAAATAAGAGTCAACATTCCATTATCCTTCCTAATTACGTGCTGCACCTTCTATATTTTAATACACCCAAGTTGCTTTGTGTTGCAGCTTTCTGCAATTTTTCTCCATTTAAATAATACTGTTCTTTTATTCTCCCTTCAAAAATGAACAATCTCACATTTTCCCACATTATACTCTATTTGAAAACTGTGTGCTCACTTCCTTAAATTCTCAATATTTCTCTGTAAACTGTCTGTACCCCTCTTGCAACTTGTCATTCCACCTATTTTTGTGATGTTTGATCACAGTACATTCACATCCTTCCTCCAAGTCATGAATCTATATTGTAAACAGCTGCAGTTCCAGCACCGATCCCTATGGAACTCCATCATTTATTGGTCGCCAACCTGGAAAAGAATTCTTTAGGCCCATTCACTGTTTCCTGTTCATTAGTAAATTCTCCATCTATGCCAATATACTACCTCCAACACCATGGGCTTTTATCTTTTGACTTAACCTTTTCTGAGGTGCCAGTCGAATACCTTCAGGAAGTCCAAATAAAACACATCTACTGGTTCTCCCCTATCCACTCTGGATGAGATTTCCCCGAAAAATTCTAATAAATTAGCTAAATACAATTTCCCTCTTATGAAGTCCTGCTATGTTCAATTAGATTACAATTTTCCAAATGTTCTACTACTTCCCTAATAATCAATTTCAACATTTTTCAAACAATAGATGTTAGGCTGATTGGCCTATAGTTACCCACTTTATGCCTCCTTTTTTGAACGAGGGTGTCACATTGGCAGTTTTCCGATCCTCTGGTACTTGTCCAGAATCCAAGGATTTTTGGAAAATTACAACCAACGGATCCACTATCATTTTGGTATCCTCTTTTCGGATCCTAAGATGCAAGCCAGGGGACAGGGGACTTAACTGCCTTTAGCCCCATTAGTTTGTCAAAACTACTTCTCTAGTGATGGTAATGGTACGTAGTTTCTCCCTGTATCCTTTAGTATTAATGGGATGTTTCAGCTATCTTCCACCGTAAACACTAAAGCAAACTGTGTGTTCAACTCCTCTGCCATTTCCTTGTTCTCCATAACTTTTTCAAACAAAGGGTGGTGCATATACGGAATCAGCTGCTGGAGGAAGTGGTAGAGGCGGTTTCAATTACAACATTTAAAAGACATTTGGACTGGTACATGAATACGAAGGGTTTAGAGGGTTATGGGCCAAACGCAGGCAAAAGGGACTAGTTCTGTTTAGGACACCTGGTCAGCATCGACGAATTGGACTAAAGAGTCAGTTTCCATGCTGTATGATTCTATGACTGTCTCCCCAAATTCATTTCATAAAGGGTCTATGTTTACTTTGACCTCTCTCTTCTTTTTTGTATATTTAAAGAGCTCTCTTGTCAGTTTTTATATTCCTCACGAGCTTGCCCTTGCAATTTATTTTCCTTTGTTCAGAGTTGCTCATGTGACATTATTGCCCTAATTTTCTGTTTACAATGCTCCTGAAGTAAGCCATAATGTTAACACGTGAAAAAAAAGCCCTATCCATGCACACATACATACATATGAGGTCCCTCACTGTTGAAAAAAATCTGACAAAGATTGCTTTTTGCAAATAATTTTAGTTCAGGAGGACTGGTAAATCACTTAAATAATATCCCAAACGTGATAAAATGGAAATGTATAGACTAGAACTGTACCAGAAATTTTGAAATCTTTGAAAATGCAATCAAGGTTGTTTTACTTTATATTTAAATTTAGTTCTAAAGCTGTGACACCAGTCCAAATTTCAGCTAAAGTAATTTCCACCTAAATACATCAGTCTTTACTCCCGCCAAGTGCACATCCACTTCAAAAAAAAGGTTCTGGTGAGACGTTATTAAAATCTAGTTATTTATCTGTTGACAAGAACAGTTTCATGTTTGACCTTATATGTATTTTTTGAAGGTTATCAAAGTAACATATGAACAATGGAGAAACAATATCCTTTGTGATTTGATTACCCAGTATCACATTAGGAAATAAACTCAGTTGGCTAGATTAAGTGCAAGAAGCTCTTCACTCACCAGTACCTCAGAAAAAAAAAACCCTAAGTGCGTCAGTATAAATTTTTCAGCTATTCGTATTAGCCATCCTAAACACTGACAGTGAGATTGCAAATTGTGCTATATAAGACAGTTATATAATTCTGTTAGCTATTCTAGTGCTGTAGAGCTGGTCATTCCAGTAAAGGCCCTAACAAAAGTTGGCGTTCAGATTATATCCAGCTAAATTCCATGTTTCTACTTGATTCAGTAGCTGTTCTTCCTTTAGGCAAAATAGTTGCCAAATGTTTATAAAAATGTGTGAAAATAAATAGGAACATAATTTCTGAGTGACATTGGTGTATAAGCCCCTACAAAATCGAGGAAGTCACTATAATTATTTGATGTGTGGCACAATTGAGTCACTAACTTGCCTTTGTTGGATTGTATCTGAGGGAATTTTAAGAACAGAAACTGCTATTTGATGCTACTATTTCTCCAATCAGAAAGATCATAATTGATATGAGCCAATCACAACGTGCACATACAACCAGATCAAAAAATACAATCAAAAATGTTCCAAAATACAAACTCAATTTGTATTTAAAATAAAAAATCCCATCACTTTAATAAAATTAAAAATGGTTCACTTGAAGTAATTTGAAATTGGACAACTAGGATGCCTGAACTGCTTCATTCATTTGCTGAAGGAAGGAAGGAAGCAGGTTCAGACACCCCAATAAATCAGCTTTGCGAAGACTGAAGTTTCAGCTGGAAGCAATCGTGCAGAAATTGGTTTGTTTTCATTAATAAAACAAGTTCTGATGTTAAATATAATTAGAACACCTTATTCAAACTATCACACAAAATACAACACAACTCAGATGTCCCAATCAATTTTGGAAGCAGTATATAGAAAATATTTGTTATTTTGAAAATTTCACTATTGTAAACTGCGCATAATAATTCAATATTTCATTTGCTCATAAAATGTTAACTTGTACATCTTTTATGAATTCTAGAAATTTACTTTACAGTAATAGTATTAAAAAAAAACCTGGTTGTGATTAAATAGATAAAAGTGAATAGTTTTAAAGGGCTCTTCATCTTTCCAACTTATTCCAGATAAAATTTAGATCAAGAAAATGTTAAACTTTGTAGCGTTTAATCATCTGTATTTAAAAATTATAATATTTTCAAATTATATTTGACACTCTTTCAACTGAGCGAAGGCTTAGAGGTCTGCTGGGTGCCATCAATCCAAATCTTTCAGCACTTTGCATGAATGTAAGGGAAAACAAAAGAAGGACTTCCACTTCTCCACCTGCCAAGAACAGTTTTCACTCCCACTTTCCTACTAGGGAATTAGCTATATATGATAAAACTCACCTCCTGAGTGAATAAAAAAGTCAGCCAAGCTTGGGATTCATACTCAGGTCTTCGTGTGATGGTCCAACACTGAACTCACATTAGCTAATTACCTTGAGTTGTTCTCAATTAAATACAGAGATTTGCCACTTGCCTTGCTGCATATATTTCTGAAGCTGCAGCGTGCTCTGCTATCGTGCTGGCACATTCATCGACAGGAAAGTACCCAAGGTTGAGCTGATGAAAATTTTCAGTCAGTGTTTTTGCTTCTCCTTCACAGAGTCGAGTAAATGATGTGTGTAGAGTCCGGTCATAGCCAGTCACAGGCAGATCCAGAAGCTGGCGAATGTCAAAGCGGTTATCTCTCCTTAGCCTTAGGTAGCTTTTAATGACTGTTTTAGACATTTTCTCAGGAGGGATAATACGTCTCCTAATCTCCCCCTTAGTTACAGGATATTTAACTTTTCTCTTTTTGTCATCAGCTGAGGGGAGCAAAGCAGGTACATGGGCAACAACAATTTGTTCTGCAATAAAAACAAAGCAATGGTGTTAGGTATTTTCTGATTTTCAACAGAGGAAGCAGTAAAAAACTACAACTGACTAAGATGGGATCATGAAATCCACTTTTATTTATCTTTGAACTTGGTAATCCTTGACTCTCATGAAATGAATGGAAATATGAATCAGTATGTGGGCCTGCTGGAAAACACACTCATATCTACAATACATTGTGGTGACTTCATCTCATTAAAATATGACTGAAGCTCAATAGGACTAAAGTTCCAGTGTTCCAGTCTCTCCCCTATATTCTGATTATTAAAAATAATATTATACACAACCATCTGTCTCATCCAATCAAAATTTACTTGAGAAGGGAACGGTCATCAACATAAGTGTTTTAATGATTTCTCCCATATCTTCCTATATGTGATCAGTACTTAGTTCAGTGTTAATAAAGCAATTTTAAGCAACGTTGCTAATCTATACAAATTAGATATTTTTTAATGAGGTTTGATTGTGTTAATAGTACAGTTTAATCACTTCAACATATTAATAAGCTATATAGTTTATTGTCAGAATGTTAATGCGAAAGTAAAATGGACAATTACAAAGTTGCAGATGCCTGTTAAAATATTATATAAAGGTTAGTGATACAAGACAGACAACAAGAGTTCTTTAAATATATAAAAAGAAAGAGGGAAGCCAAAGAGAACAAGCTCCTTAGAGAATGAGGCTGGTGAAATAATAATAAGGAACTGGAAATGGCAGAGGAGTTGATTAAATACAATGCATTCGTCTTCACAGTAGAAGATACTAATAGCATTCCAAAATTATTAAATATTTCAAGGGACAAAATGTGAAGAGGAAATCAATACAATAATTAATACTAGAGAAAAAGTGTTAGGGAAACTGACGGAGCTAAAGCCTGATAAATCCCCAGGACATGATAGAATACATCCTAGGATATTAAAGGAAGTAGCTACAGAGATGGTGGGTGCACTAGTTAGTTATCTGACAAGAATCTCTACAGTTCTTGAAATGACTCAGAGGATTGGAAAATTGCTAATGCAGTACCTTTATTTAGAAAGGGAAGGAGACAAGTAACTATAGGCCAGTTAGTTTAATGTCTGTTATTGGGAAAATGTTACAGTCTATTATAAAGTAATAACACAGAAGTTAGAGATACATAATATGATCACAGTCAGCATGGCTTCATGAAGGGCTTCTGTTATTTGTCACACCTGACAAATTTTCTAGAATTCTTTGAGGAATTAACAAGAAGGCTAGATAAGGGGGAAGCAGTAGATGCAATATATATCTACTTTCAGAAGGCATTTGATTAGGTATCACACATTTGGCTAGTGAATAACAGGAAAGGCCACTGGAATGTTGGCCTTTATTTCAAAGGGAATGGAGTATAAAAGTAGGGAGGTTTTGTTAGAAATATACAAGGCACCAGTCAGACTACAGCTGTAATACCGTGTACAGGTTTTGCATCCTTATCTGAGGAAAGCTATAAAGGGTTAGATGTAGCCCAAAGGAGATGCACAAGACTGATCCCAGGTATGGAGGGCCAGTCTTATCAGGAGAGGTTGAATAGACTGGCCTGTACTCATTGGAAAAGAAGAATAAGAGGTGACCTTCTTGGAACATAGAAGATTCTTCGGGGACTTGACAGGGTAGATGCAGAAGGGTTGTTTTCCCTTGTGGGAGAGTCTAGGACCAGAGGGCAAAATCTCAAGATATTGGTTTGCACATTTAACCAAGTGATGAGAAGGAACTTCTTCTCTCAAGAGGATAGTGAATCTGTGGAATTCTTTATGCAGTTGGGTATTGAGGCTGGGTCATTAAGTACATACAAGTATAAATACATACATTGACATAGACAGATTTTTAATCATTCAGCGAATCAGGATAATGGGGAAAAGCGAGAGATGAAGATTATCACATCAGCCGTGATTGCAATGAATGGCAGAGAAGATTCAGTGGGCTCAATGGCCTACTTCTGCTCCTGCATCTTATGGTCTTATTTTGAATTTGACATAAATTCTACCTAGGATAAAAGAATTGTATCAAACAAAGATGAATTATTATGAACAAATTATATATTTTAATTGGGAAACTAGGTTTACCAAGCACATCAACGACAAAGAAATCCTCTAAGGGTAAATTTTCCTCTTACTATTTAACCTTACATTTCTACCAATATTATGTTTATTACTGCTGATATAATCTCAACCTTCCTTCTTAAATGGATTCACGTACAAAAATTTAACAAAATAAACTTAAAATATAATTGTAAATATTGCATACAACATTCTGAAAAAGCAATTACTTTCAGGTACCTTGATAGATTTGTGATTTTACAAAATTTTTGAAAGTAGAAAAATATTACAGGATTGCCATAAATTAACTATATTATTAAATTTGAAACTTCCTAGTTGGGTGATTTTTAAGAAATAAACTGTACCTTCATCCATTGCTGCTGCATTGAGCATATTACAAGATGGATATGGATTCACAATCATTAACTCTGGTCCTGAATCTGAAACTTAATTTTAAAATAGTTAAAAACTAATGTAAGGAAATTGTTCTCATAAAATATTCACATTTTCTAGAAATATATTGCTATGTTAACATAAAACCCACTAAATGTGGGTACACCCTTCCTTTTGCAACCAAGACTCAGAAACCAGAGCACTGAAGAAAAGGACTTTAAGCAAAGCAACGTAGTGCAGATTGAATATGGCCTCTTTGTTTATATCAAAAGATCCACTAATGTATAGATCTAAAATTATACTTTGTAATAGGAGCATTTTTAAAACTATATCTTCATGGGATATCACCACTTGTTACTCATCCTTAATTGCCACTAAACTTAGTTGCTGGCTAGGCCATTTCAGAGGTTGGTTAAGAGTTAACCACATTACTAAGGATCTGAAGTCACATGTGAGCCATAAGGATTTTTATTCCTAAAGAACTTTAATGCGAACCGGATGGGTTTTTACAACTATCTATTACTGAGACTAGCTTTCAGGTCCATTTTCATTGTATTAATTGAATTTAAATTCCATTAGCTGCTATGGTAGGATTTGAACCCATGTCCCCAGAGCATTAGTCTGGGCCTCTGTCCACTAATCTTGTGATATTACCTTTACTATCTCTCTGCATTCCTTTTTTTCAAAACTTCTGTCATGGTGTTAGCAGAAATAATACTCAGAGTCAGAGTCATCCTAATGTATTTGTTTTAAATGGAGAAATATCTCCATTTACATCAGAGTTTTTTAGAGAAACAACTATCTATAAATTCATATTCCAAGGAATATCCAGGACACAAATTTTCTTCTCAGCTTTACAATGGGTAAGGCAAGGATAAAACTGTCGCATTAGAACAGGAAATACTGGAATTAGCAAATTGGTAAAGAGTAAAGAAATCCCAACTTCCTTCATAACTACATCTGCACGATCACTTCCTCTATTACCAACACAACATTGCCAACTGCATAACATTTCTCCCTCAGAAGGAAGGCTTAATGTTTGTGGAAAATCTCATTTATGCTCCAGGCATGATTAGGTAGGCTTTCCACAAATACAATGACCTAAGATCAATAGTTAGGGTGATTTACAAATTGTATTATGGCTTTCTTGCAAACCGTTCACTCCATGGGCAAGTAGTTGTCATGTAACTCCAGCTAGTTGTGTGTAAGATCAACAGCACAAAACTGTCTCTTAACACCAATTCTCAAACACTAGAGTTGAAAAACCCTAACCACTAAACCAATATGTTGTAAAAATCCTGCACTTTGAGGACATTATAAAATCCAAATAAAGCTGGCTAGACCAGTTCATTTGATTTCTGCTGCCATTAAATCATTTACAACTCAATAAAAAAGCAGGAAGTCCTGAAGGACTTTTGTTATTCCTTCTACAACCCCTAGACTTTCCAAGAGGATTCACAGCTAACTAACAAGTACTTTGAAATGTGAACTCTGCTCTAATATAGGAAATGTGGCAACCAATTTGAACATTGTAAAGTCTCACAAACAGCATTAAAATGTTGGTCTGTTAGCCAGGATAGTGGGGAGAATGCAGAATTCAACCAATCTACTTATGAAAACAAATCTTGCAGTTGAAGATGCATTTTATTTTTTAAAATTAGATACCTTCTGTTATTCTGTCTTCCATATCTTGCTCACTTTTGCTCCTTTCCAGCGCTGCTGTTATAAGGAATACTGTTATCAGAAAAACTACCATCTTGCATATTTTTCTTTAACCTGAGAAGTTTTTTTATACAAAGGTATCAAATGCCTTAACTAATTTATGCAATTTTTCAACCAGGCTATTCATGAGGAAAAAGTGAAATAGATTTAGGTTGAGACTGATATGAGCTCAAACCTTTGTTGGAGATATCATATGGATTTTTAATGATCGAAAGCAAGAGTACAATTTAATAAATCTGCAGTTCTTTTAAATTTCCTTTAAGGCAGTAAGTTTGATTTTTCCTTTCAGCGCCTCATTCAGCCAGAGTGCTCAGAAGCATTCGTGTCTATAATCGTGTGAAAAATGGCCTGGATTGATTGAGGTTTCACACTGGCAACAGTCAGAAAATCAGCCCCGTGATCCTCAAGTTATGATTTATAAAACTTCTCACTAGGAATAGTACTTGTATATGACACTACACAAGAAAATTATATGCAGGGAAACAGTAGAATATTTAAATTATTAATACAACAACTGCTTCAGCAGGAAGGTTTTGCTAAAACTACACAAGGCACAAATGAGTCCACAGCTGAAATACTGTTGAAAACAATTTTGGGATCCTTAGCTAAGGAAAAATATTTCGATGTTGACGTTGCAGGCAGTTCATGGAAGGATCACAGGTATGGAGTCAAGAAGATACAGTTTGTATTTGTTGGAATTAAGAATGAGAGGTGATTGTGTTGAAATATACCAGATTCTCAGGCGACCTGACAAAGTAAATGCAAAGATCGTTTCCCCTTGTAGGAGTGTCTTGGACTAGAGGGCATAATCTCAGAATAAAGGGTTGCACATTTAAGATAGTGATGAGGAGGAATTTCATCTCTCAGAGGGTAAGGAGTCTATGGATTTTTTTAAAAAACCACAGAAAGCTGTTGAAGCTTGGTCATTAAGTATATTCAAAGCTATGATAAATGGATTTGTCATCAGTAAGGGAATCATGGCTTATGGGGAAAAGACAGGAAGTGGAGTTGTGGGTTACCTGATCAACCACAATTTCATTGAATGGCAGAACAGACTCGTTGGGCGGAAAGGCCTACTTCTGCTTCTGTATATTTTGGTTTTAATGCAATACCAGAGGCAACAAACCCACAGAATTTCAGGATTGATATTGGATCAGTCAGTCTGATGATCCAGAGACAGATCATCACAGGGACCTGGGATTCTTTCTCCTCGCCGCAAACCTTGCAAGTCGATGCCCAAATATTCCAGCTTGGTGCATAATTGTAAAGTCCTTAACAAACCAAACTCCAGTAGTACCCCCAGTTAGCACTGGACATCTCTCAGACTTTTCTCCTGTCAACATGCAACCAGATTCACTGGGCCTAGATAAGTTGGTTTGTTACTATAGATAATGAAAGCATACATTATATCAGGTAAACAGAATAGTTTGTGCTAAGAGTATTCCAAATAATTTAGTCAGGAAACTCTTAAGTATATTGATTAGATTTTTTTTAAGTATACATGTAGAAGGATTTTTAAATCAGTAAAGGAATCAAAGTTTATGGGGAAATGAAACCAAACAAAGTAGCCTCTCTGTCTACTGACACTGACCCATCAGCTTAACTCTACTTTCGCAACTCAATAGTATTTATCTCCTTTTTGCCCTGCTTCTCGACCATAACATGAGGTCAATTCACCAGCCACTGAATGACAGAGCATTAGTGAGAAAGTTTGGAGAATTGTTTGCAATTAACTGTAAGGAGATTCCCAACATCAAGAGCAAAATGTCCCATTTTCGAACCAAGTGCTGAACAACAAGACAGAATTCTTGCTAGGCAGTGGTAAGAAGCTTATTTGCATTTATAAGCCTGAATTTACATCCTCATTACTACATCCTCTCACTTCACTGTTATGCAGTTTCCCATTTTCCCACCCAAAAATAGACACTGGACGGTGGAAATTCCTGACAATGAAAGTGAGTATAGAAACCTGGTGACTCCAGCTTACCACCTGCTCCTCAGGCCATCCATCTTTAACAACAGGCAATCTTTAAACCAACATCTCAGGGCATCTCCATGGGCAGCAACCATGGATGCCTTCTATCCACCTGGCTTGGCAAAGTGAGGTACAAATTGGCAAAGTGAGGTACAAATTTCCCTTTATCCAACATGTCTGGAGGGACTGACAGAACAGTGCACTGTAACTGCATAACTGCCAGCATTTGAACAGGTGCACGGCTAGATATTAAAAATGGTGGTAGTGCCAAGACTCTTGGAAGATTCCAGCAGTGTATTTCTGCCTGTGGAGAGTGGGAGAATGTGACAAGAGGAGAGCCATTTGGGTGTAGGACACAGGTAATCAAGCAAGATTGGGATAGCATGATAAAACTCATGGGGGCACAGAGAGAAATTCGCCAGAATGACAATTAGCTGATTTCTGATAAAATTCAGCACATAACATATGACTAGTATTTGTTCCTCAAATTGCTGTAATGACAGTGAATTTTGAAGTAATGCCTGCTTAAAGCTATGGCATCTAAATGTGCACTTAGGAGTCAAAGACACTCCAAGCAGAATTTTACTTCATCTGCAACTTTCACGCAAGAGAAAATTTGTACTGTACATTGAAGACAGAATGGTTAGAAATCATAATAAACGTGAAGGCTCACTCACTTCCCAACACTTCAAGTGTTGCCAAAACTGCTGCCCATCCACCAGCACTAAAATACAACCTTGCATTAGTTTGGATTCCAGAATCCAGTAGCAAGTCTTCTTTTCCACTAAGATTCTCTGTCAAAACTTCGACATCAGATTCATTTGCTAAACGAACATTTGAGAAGATTTCATCCACTACATCAGCTTTCAAAATAGTGTGCAAGAACTCTGGCAATACAAAAATGAGGCTTTGTTAGGGCCATTTTTTACATTATTTACTATACTTGTTATACATCAAAAGTATTTTTAAATCTAGGTTTGACACGAACTATTGATCAGAATATTCTACAATTTTCAATCGCAATGCTGTTCTACATTGTCGACTTCAGAGCTTCACATTAGTTTAAAAATGTAAAAATACCCACAATTCCTCATCAAAATGATAAGTTGTGGCCTGTGACAAAAATTAACTGAATTGATTTTGCTTCTATCCCAGAGCTCTGATGAAAGTCATCTAGACTCGAAACGTAGGCCTGCTCTCTTTCCTCGGATGTAGTCTGACCCACTGTGATCTCCAGCAGTTCTTGCTTTTGATACAGATTCTAGCATCTGCAGTAATTTGCTCCTACATTACGAACTGAACTGTTGGCATCACTCTGCATCACAAACCAAATGTCCAGCTAACTGAGCTAATTCAGAATAGCATATGGGAAACTACATTGTTTAAAATTTTAGCCGATATTTCAAGTCTCAAATTATAAATTGGTAATGTCGATTGCAGCATTCACACTCAACAAATTTAGGGAACAATTTATATCAGAGTAATGTTAAGGTTTAATTGCACATTAGTTTGCATAAGCACACAAACTATCTTACATCGTGCTCCCACGAGGAGCTCGAACAGTTCATCCACTTCACCAACACCTTCCACTACAACCTTAAGTTCACCTGGACCATCTCTAATACCTCTCTCTCCTTCCTGGACCTCTCTGTCTCCATCTCCGGCAACCACCTAGAAACCAATATCCATTTCAAGCCCACCGACTCCCACAGCTACATAGAACACACCTCCTCCCACCCACCTTCCTGCAAAAATGCCATCCCTATTCCCAATTACTTTGCCTCCGCTGCATCTGCTCCCAGGATGAGGCATTCGACTCCCGTACATCTCAGATGTCCTTGTTTTTCAAGGACCGCAACTTCCCCCTCTCAGTGGTCGAGAACGCCCTTGACTGTGTCTCCTGCATTTCCCACAACACATCCCTCACATCCCCTCCCCACAATAATAACCAAAACAGAATCCCCCTCGACCTCACGTACCACCCCACCAACCTCCGGATCCAACGCATCATCCTCCGACACTTCCGCCATCTGCAATCCGACCCCACCACCAAAGACATTTTTCCCTCCCCACCCTTATCTGCTTTCCGGAGGGACCACTCTCTCCGAGACTCCCTTGTCCGCTCCACACTCCCCTCCAGCCCCACCACACCCAGCACTTTTCCCTGCAACCGCAGGAAGTGCTACACCTGCCCCTACACCTCCCCCCCACCCCCATCCCAAGCCCCAAGATGACTTTTCACATCAAGCAGATGTTCACCTGCACATCTGTTGATGTGGTATACTGCATCCGCTGTTCCCGTTGTGGCCTCCTCTACTCTACATCAGGGAAAACAAGCGGAGGCGTGGGGGCCGCTTTGCAGAACACCTACGCTTGGTTCGCACTAAACAACTGCACCTCCCAGTCGCAAACCATTTCAACTCCCCCTCCCATTCCGCAGACGACATGTCCGTCCTGGGCCTCCTGCAGTGCCACAACAATGCTACCCGAAGGTTGCAGGAACAGCAACTCGTATTCCGCTTGGGAACACTGCAGCCCAATGGTATCAATATGGACTTCACAAGCTTCAAAATCTTCCCTCCCCCGACCGCATCCCAAAACCAGCCTAGCTCGTCCCTGCCTCCCTAACCTGTCCTTCCTCCTACCTATCCCCTCCTCCCACCTCAAGCCCCACCCCCATCTCCTAACTACTAACCTCATCCCGCCCCCTTGACCTGTCCATCCTCCCTGCACTGACCTATCGCCTCCCTACCTCCCCACCTACACTCACTTTTACTGGCTCCATCCCACCTCTTTGACCTGTCTGTCTCCTCTCCACCTATCTTCTCCTCTATCTATCTTCTATCCACCTCCCCCTCTCTCCCTATTTATTTCAGAACCCCCTTCCCCTCCCCCATTTCTGAAGAAGGGTCTAGGCCCGAAATGTCAGCCTTCCTAGTTCTCCAATGCTGCTTGGCCTGCTGTGTTCATCCAGCTCGACACCTTGTTATCTTACATCTCTCATATACTGAGCACAATCAATGCAGATTAAGACCTTAAAATGCTTCTTGATTTAAGAGTACATATATTTATTGGAATTTAAATCAATTTCAATCATGCTATTTCTTTCTGACAGTAGTTCGGTTTTCTAAATGAGACCTTCATTTAAAATAATGGTTCGGTTACTCCAGACAGGAGCCAGGTAAATGCTAGCCTAGCCAGTGGCACTTACATCCCCGAAATATTAAAACAAAAAGTGGCAGAAATTGAGCATCAAGTTACGCTTTTCCCCTTTCAGTTATTTTTCAACATAAAGCCAAAGGTAAAATCCTGCACCTTCATACAGGTCCACCATGTTTCATCAGCAAGGAATGGCTATTTATTACTGTGACTGTTTAAACATCTAACCTTGCTGGCAGCCTAATTCTGCAGTCGGCATGTCATCAGTGTTGCATCTGTTTGATTCTAACACTTTATCAGCTCATCGAATAAACAGGGAAATGTGGAATATTCCACTTATTTCTGAAAGAAATAAAATCCTTTCCAACTGAAATAAGGCAAATAAGCAGTTTACCCAAAATAAAAAATGTAAAGTAATAAAATGTCAATGAAACTTTATTTACTATCAGAAAATTTGACAGTGGAGTAACAAATGAAATCATGTTCCACTTCGGTCACTTTGACACGGTCATTATTTTTGTAAAATATACATTGCAGGGTAATATTCTACCTTGATTAAATATACTCATGAATACAACAGTTTGCATTGTTCTATATACATTGCAAACACTTCTAAGTCGGGCAACACAGTGAAGGAGGCGGTGTTGCAATTTTGATCAGGGAATCTATTACTGCACTAAGGAGGGATGACACCTTAGAATGCTCCTCAAATGGGCCCAAATGGGTGGAACTTAAAAACCAAAAAGAAGCAATTACATTGCTGGGAATGTACTTTCAGCCTCCTAACAGTCAGAGAGAAATAGAACAGAACCGTACGCATATCTCAGAGAAGTGTAAAACTAATATGTTTCTGTTGGGGGAGATTTCCAATTCCCCAACATTAACTCGGGTAGTCACAACGAGAAATGTTTGGAGAGAGCTGAATTTTTACAAGGCATCCAGAACAGTTCTTTAAGCCAGTATGCAGAAGGCCTTACAAGAGAGGGAGTGGTCCTCAACTTAATTTTAGGGAATGAAGCTGGGCGAGTGGCTGAAGTATCAGTGGGGGAGCATTTTGCAGACAGCAATTGTAATTCTGTTGGAATTAAGATTGCATGAAAAAGGACAAGGATGGGCCTGAAATAAAAGTTCTCACCTGGGGTAAGGCTGATTTTGAGAAGATCAGATATGATTTGGCCAGAGTGAACTGGGAGCAGATACTTTCAGGTAAAACTGTCTCAGAACAGTGGGATGCAATCAAGAATGAAATATAGGCCAACACATTCCAATTAAAAAAAAGGTGAGACCATCACATCCTGTGAACCTTGGATATCAAAGAAATGGATTAAGAGAAAAAGGGAGGATTATGGAAGATACCTTGGACTTCTGCTCTTTTGAACTCTCAAGGTGTACAGGAATGTGCAAGAGGGAACTTAGAATGGAGATTAGGATAGGTAAAAGGGGATATGAAAGGATACTGATAAGTAAACTAAAGGAAAAACCTAAGTTGTTTCACATCCCTCCACCACCAATGCTCAGTATCAGTAGAGTGTGCTACCTACAAGGTGCTCTGCAGAAATTTACCAAAGATCCTCAGACAGCACCTTCCAATCCCACAACCTCTTCCATCTAGAAGGACAAGGGCAGCAGATGTATGGGAACACCACCACCTGCAAGTTCCCCTCCAAGCCACTCACCATCCTGACTTGGAAATATATCACAGTTCCTTCACTGTCGCTGGGTCAAAATCCTGGAATTCCCTCCCTAATGGCATTGAGGATCAACCCACAGCAGGAGGACTGCAGCAGTTCAAGAAGGGAACTCACCACCACCTTCTCAAGGGCAACTAGGGACAGGCAAGAAATGCTGGCCAGCCAGCGACGTCCACATTTCACAAATAAATAGAAGAAAAAATGTACATTCAAGTTAAAAGGATGACAAGAGAAAAAGTAGGACCCATTAAGGACCATACTGGTAATTTATGTGTGGTGTCACTTACACCACTTGCCCAGCTTCATTACCTAAAGTTAAGATGAGGGTTACTCCCTCTCTTGTAAGGCCTTCTACATACTGGCTTAAAGAGCCATCCTGGACGCTTTTTAAAAATTCTTCTCCCTCCAAATCTTTTGCGCAGTGACTACCCCAGTTAATGTTGGGGAAGTTGAAGTCCCTACTATCACTATCCTTTTATTTTTGTGGGGGTAGAAAACTCAGGGAGAAGGTCTGAGATACTATTACAGAAATTAACATAGACAAAGAGCAGGTTGTGAATGGTCTGGCAGGCTTAAAAGTAGAAAAATCTCCAGTGCCGGATAAAATATATCCAAAGGTTGTTGAGTGAGGCAAGGGAGGATATAGCAAGTGCGCTTGCATAAATTTTCAATTCCTCTCTGACCACAGGAGAGGTGCCTGAGAACAGTTAGTGTGGTACTGACATTCAAGAAGGGAGCAAGGAATAAACCGGGAAATTCAAGACCGGTCAGTCTAACCTGGGTGGCGGGGCAATTACTGGAAGCAACTCTGAGGGACAAACTTAATCTACAATTGAAGAGGCAAAGATTAATAAAGAATAGTCAGCATGGTTTTAGTAAGGAGGTAATGTCTGACCAACTTGACTGAATTTTTCGAACAGGTGACCAGCTGTGCACATGATGGCAATGCTTTTAATGTAGTCTCTACTTGGGCTTCAGGAAGATTTTTGATATATTCTCACATGGGAGATTGAAAGCAAAGATAACAGCCCATGGTATCCAAGGAAATTTGGCTAATTTAATGGCAGGAAGCACAGGGTGATGGTCGAGAGGTGTTTTTGTGACTAGAAGCCTGTGACCAGTGGGGTTCCACAGAGATCAGTATTGGACCCTTGCTATTTCTGCCTTATATGAAGGATTTAGACTTGAATGTAGGAAGGTTCATCATTGCGTTCTAGAACAATACAAAAATTGTTGGGGTGGTAAATAGTGAGGAGGACAACTTTAGACTACAAGAGGATACAGATCGGCTGATCAGAGGCAAATAGAATTCATCCAGATAAACATGAGGTGATGCAATTGGGTAGGACAAACATGACAAGGAAATACATGATGAATGGTAGGATTCTGGGAGGTACCACACATCAGCAGGACCATAGTGTGCATGAACACCAGTCCCTTTCAGTTATCAAAACAGGTGGATAAAATGGTTAAGAAGGTAAATGGTATACATGCCTTTATGAGTTTACTGAGTTTAAGAGCAGGGAGGTTATGCAGGAACTGTATAAAACATTGGTTAGGCCACAATTAATATATTGTGGCCAGTTCTGGAATCCACAATATAGCTGGGATATGACAGCACTGGAGAGGGTGCAGAGGAGATTTACCAAGATGTTGCCTGGGTTAGGGACTTTCAGTTATGAAAAAGTGATTGGGTTGTTTTCCTTAGAGCAAAAGAGACTGTGAGGGGACATGACTGAAACATATAAAATTATGAGGGGCATAGATAGGGTAGATAGAGAAAAACATTTCCCTTTGATGCAGGGATCAATGACCGGGGGCATAAATTTAAGGTAAGGGGCAGAAGGTTTAGAGGAGATGTGAGAAAAAAACATTTTCACCCAGAGGGTGGTGGGAATCTGAAACTCACCGCCTGTAAGTGTGACAGAAGCAAAAATCCTCACCATTTAAGAAGTACTTAGACGCGCACTTGCGATGCCGAGGCATACAAGGGTACTGGACAAATGTTGGAAAATGGGATTAAATGGGATTAGGAGGCTGTTTATACTGGATGGATGCAATTGACTAAAGGGCCTTTTTTCTGTGCTGTAGTTCTCCATGACTCTATAAATCAATATAAAAACAAAACTTTAGTTGCCTGTCTAACATCATAGCATAAATCTTTTTTGAAGATAAAACTATCAAGAATGGATGAAGGCTCACAAATATGTTATGTGTTTTTTGAAAATACACTATTTTGTCAATTAAAAAGAAAAAAAAATACAAGATGCAGTATACTTGCACCGTTACTAAAACATCAAGTTAATTGAAAACACAGGAACACAGAAATTAGGAGCAAAAGGTTGCCATTAACCCATTAAGCATGCTTCACCATTCAACTAACTCATGGTTGATCTTTATATCAATACCATTTCCAACACTATACTCATATCCGTGATGTCTTTAATACCTATAAATTTATTGATCTCTGTCTTGAAAGTACTCAATGACTCAAAGTTTTCACAGTTCTCTGGTGTAGAGAATTCCAAAGATTCACTGCCCAAGGTGGAGAGATTCCTCTTCAATTCAGAACTAGTGATCTACCCCCTTATACTGAGACTTTGTTCCTGATTTTGAACTATCCTACCACATCCCCACTCTACTGATCAGCCAGGGAAACACTGTTCATCAACCTTGTTGAGCTCTTTAACAGTTTTGTATGTTTCAATGAGATTATTTCCCTTCTCTAAACTCAGAGAACATGGGCCCAGCCTCCTCAAATCTTCCCTCACAGGGTATTCCTGCCTGCCAAGGTGTAGGCTCGTGACCTTTCACTGCAACTCCTCTGTGGTAAGTATATCTTTCCTTAGCTAAGGAGACCAAAACTGTACACAATAACTCAGAATTACAAAATACAGAATCACTCATGGAAAACTTTGGCTCAATAACAGAATCTTAAAAATGTTGTTACCTAAAACTCCCTCTTGCCCAGATGATTCTGAAGGATGATACTGTAATTCAGGGTTGTCAATGTCAGAATTTACACGATTATGGGTTAAGGGCCTGACACATTCAGAATCTAAAAGTGGTCCTAGATTCGATCCATTTTGGTCATGATTTGCCAGCTTGGCTGACCCAGTGCAGTACTCTCCAGGTGACACATCTGATGGTTTCATGGTATTCTCTACCAAACTTTCAGTTAAGCAAGATCCTCTGGATATAGGATGGGGGGAGTGGTGTAGTTCTGCAATGTGAACTTTGCCATTATTATAATGAGACATTAACGATGAACCAGAACATTGATCATCAATTGATGATGTCCGTTTTCTGTAGCCATTTGATATACTGCATGTCTCAGTTGGAGACAGATTGTGTCCAGTTGATTGTCCTACAACTAAGGAGCTATTACCCAAGTGATATTTTTTCAATTCTCGATTTTGACTTCTGTTTTCATCTTTCATTACACATTGGTCATTAAATTCTGAGATCTCCTCTTTTTCAGTTTTTATATGCAGGATATCTGGTTCCTTGCCAGCTTGTGTTTCACCCATTGTACCATCAGCACCTAATTTCCCTTTGTCACTATCGAGCATATCAGTTTCTCTCCAAGACTGATGGGTCAAAGGAAATTGAGCAACTGAAGCTCCATTCCGGACTGTTTTATCGTCAGTAGGTAGAAAAGGCTTACAAGATCCATCAAATGAATTAGTTTCTTTTGTCAAATCACCATCTGTAGTCTTAATTTTATGTGGTTTTCTTATTTGAACAGCTGATGCTAAGACATCTTCTAACTGCTTGGATTTCAAAGGCAGCTGGCCTCTGGATTTATCTTGATCACAAGGTAATTGACACATGCCTCCAGTCCACCAATGGTAGGAATGGCCAGCTTCACATTCCCATAAAATAGCCAGGATTCCATTTTGGTGTTCTTCAACAATCTCCCTCCAGGTTGGGGTAAATGAGCATTGGTTACCATGACAATGTGACCAAATCACCAGCAGTTCAAGGTGTTCCCGGGTCAAGTGAAACACTGAATTGGAACAGTTGTCCTTCAGGAATGTATAATCTTAAAAAAAAAGGAAAAATTGTTTAGAATTTCACAAAAAATGTAAATGCTTGCCAGAATCTTTCAAACACACATAATTCAACTCACCTTTGGGTTTGACTTCCATATTTCCAATGTCAAATTCTTTCTTGTATTGCCTATAACAAATAACAAATTAGAATGCAAATTTGCTGGTCTCAACCACATTTTAAATGAAAAAAATTAGTCTTCTGCTCAGAAAAAGAAGAAAACCATCATAAAATTGGCTGCTCCCATCTCTGAAACATCGCCCACCTTGATCAAAGCTAAAAGGACAGAATGAACTTTAATTCAGAGTGGTAAGTACCACTCACCCCACATATTTGATGCAGATCTAAACTGGCTCCCAGTCTCCCTTTACTAGAGAATCTGAAACTCTTAACTTGGGTTTAAGTGTGTTTATTGTCTCTTCACTCCCTACGTCTAATTTCCTCCAATGTTTGAAACTCTTGAAGAATTCTCATTTTCCCCAATGCTGCATTTGTGCATCCCAACAGCTGCATACTCAGCATCTAGACCCCAAGCCTTTGGAGCTTTCACTTGACCTCACTACCTCCTTCCTCCTGAAAATCCATTTGCTTGATCAAAAGTTTAGTTACCCTTCCCAACATGTCCTGCTTAAGCTTGATGTTAACTTTTGTCCAATTACTGTACACTTCAGTGAAGCACCTTGGGCCATACTTCAACATTAAAGATGCTATATAAATGGAAACTGTTATTGTTGATATGGCCAAATCATCAGAATTCAAACTGTCTGAGGAATAGATGATCTAGCCTTCAACATCACAAGCCATTTTCAGAGATCCTGATGTTTAAATAGAAAACTAGGCTGTAACTCTGATAACTGGAGGCAGATGTTTGAGCTTCCACATACCAACAGCGAATACACACGCAGTCATCTCCTCTCTCCATATTATAAGAAACAGACTCAACATTAAGTTTGGACCATCAAAGAGTCAGTCAACCATTAGGAAACCAACAGATTATCTCCGTTGGTACGCCACTACACAATCCAAATAAAATCTTGATTACTAGTGACTTGAACATAGGCATTGGATTCTTCCATTACAGTAAATTTTTTTTATTTTGAAAAATATATTTCTCCCTGAACTCAGTTGGTTATTCATCTAACTAGTCTGATAATAAACTTCAGGTCCAAATTCCACAGTAAAAATTTAAATACTTGTGGTATGGAATACAAAATTCATGAGTGCCAGTAGGGAATGAAGCAACACACTTCCAAGTTAAAACTCTCCATAGAAGACAAACATTGAGAAAGCCAACTTTGAAATAAGTTATTTCTCAGTATGCAATTCATTGGTTAGCTTCTAATTTGCACGTTCAGATTTGTATGTTTGTGTGAAAATGTTGAACATATGACTGCTTTAGTTGAAAGAGAAATTTCATCCTCAAAATTTGTTGTTGACATTTTGCTTATATTCTGATTAGAATATATAATACACAGATGCAATTACCATCCTCAGCTGAAGAACCATCTTGTTTGACAAAATAAGTTGCTTGACTGCTTGGTTCTCATAAGCCATCAGTAATTTTGATGGCGTGTCTACTGCATCTTTGATTTAGATGAGCCCACAGTGTTGGAGATAGCATGGTTAGAGAATTGGCTAATGGGCAGGAAACAGCAAGTGGGGATAAGGGATTCTTTTTCAGACTGGCGACCTGTGACCAGTGGGATTCCACAGATATCAGTGCTAGCACTGCAACTGTTTACAATACATACGAATGATTTGGAGGAAGGAAGCAAATGTACTATAGACAAATCTGCAGATGACGCAAAAACAGAGGGAAAGGAAAGTTGCAAGATGGATACAAACAGTTTATGACGAGATACTGATAGGATAAGTAAGCAGGCAAAAAATTGCAAATGGAGTATAATGTGGGAAAATATAAAGTTCTTCATTTTGGAAGGAAAAACAAAAGAAAAGGTATTACTTAAATGGAGAAAAACTGCAAAAAGCCACTACACAAGGGGACTTGGGTATGCTATTGCACGAAACTGAGACAACGAGCACACAGATGCAGCAGGAAATCAGGAAAGCTAATGGAATGTTGACTCTTATTTCAAGGGGTTTGGCATAGAAGGGACATTTTACTGCAACTGTACAACATGTTGACGAGACGACATCTGGAGTAGTGTGCACAGTTTTGGTACCCTCATTTAAGAAAAGCTGTATTTCATTGGAGGTAGTTAGAGAGGGAACACTAGGATGATCCCTGGTATTGAGGGATTGTCTTATGAGCGAAGACTAAAGAGGATGAAACTCTACTCACTGCAGTTTAGAAGAATGTTAAGTGATTCTCATTGAAACATATATGATTTTTAAGGGACTTAGGGTAAATGCTGAGAAGATACTTCCCCTTGTGGGACAGTCTAGGACCAGAGGCCACAGTCTCAGAATTAAGGGGTACTAATTTAAGATTGAGATGAGGAAGAATTTCTTCTCTCAGAGGGTTCTGAGTCTTTGTAACTCCTTTTCACAGACAGTTGTGGGAACAGAGTCCTTGTGTATATTTAAGGCTGAGAGAGATTCTTAATCAGTAGGAGAATCGAGGATTATAGGGAAAGGGTAGGAAATTGTACATGAGCAGTGTCAGATCAGTCATGCTCCTGTTGAATGCTGAAGCAGTGTAGAGGGGCCAAACAGCCTACTCCTGTTCCTACTTTTTTAATGGTCTTATGACATTTGAAGACCACACAATAGAAGTCAAGGAGCTGTCCAGATACCAATCCTCTCTCGGATAAAACAATTAAAATTAATTAACAGGTTATTAATCTCACTGCCTTCCAACACATCGCTGGTGTACTTCCTATGTAGGTGCCACTGTAAAGGAATGAAGCATGGCAAAAGTTTGATTATTTTGGGTCATTACTCTCTTATAGAAGACAGAGTGAATGTAATATGAATCTTTTAAATTATCACTTATTTGGATAGATTGAATCCAAATCAGCTTTCTGACACTTACAGAAGTTAAGCACAAAGAGTCACAGTTACAAATTAAAGTCAAAACATGAAATGTAGGAGATTTTTCGTGTACAAGGATATGCAATAAATTATTTTCATACAAGGTGCAATAAGAAGCCTTCGTGACTTTCAAGGAGCAATTAGACATGTTCTTCTCAATAGAATTCAGTATTACTGGAATTCCATTAAAAGAACAGGAAATTAGGGACTAAAGTAATTTAACTGTTTCAATTTATGTGGTATCCTACAGTATGGGTCCAGGAAATTAACTGTATTGCCAAATTCACTGTATGACAAACCACTCAACTAAAGAATGTCTAAATGAGTTCAGCAGGATGAAGGCAAACTCAACAACCTTATTGCCAATCCTTAACAAAAACAGCAAATAAGACTATAAATGCACTGCCTCATCGTCAAGCCACTGGATAAAAACATCCAGTGTGAACCTGTGTAGATAAAAAGACAAATATAAATATGCAAAATATCACATCACTCTACACAGTTGCTCGTTTTTTTTAAACACTATATTAATTAAGCAGAAAACATTAGAAATACTTAGAACGTCAAGCAGCATCTGTGTGACAAACACAAAATTTAACTTTTGATTTTCTCTCTCCTCAGATGCTGTCAAACACGTTGAGATTCACAGTGTCTTTGGTATACAGTATATTTCAAACATTCAACATTTTCGCTCTGCTTTGTGAATGGCAATTTTTTTTAAGAAAGCATGTTTACAAACATGAAAGTGTAGACCTTACACATACAGTTTTGCATTTCTGACATTCGGTATTTGTTCTTGACCGATTCAACTTGGGCAGCTCCATCGCTTACCCTAACATCAGGACCATGCTCCATAATTCTGACCACAGTCACCCCTACACATCCAAGTGCCGGCCCATATCCTCCGCTCGACAGCCCAGTGCCCGCCTGCATCCTCCCCTCACAGCCTAGTGCCCGCCCGTATCCTCACCCCTACAGCCCAGTGCCCACCCGTATCCTCCCCCCCACACCCCAGTGCCCTCACCCCGTATCCTCGCCCCCATGACCCTGCGCCTGCCCGTATCCTCCCCCCCCACACCCAGGTGCCCTCACCCCGTATCCTCGCCCCCTACAACCCAGTGCCCGCCCGTATCCTTACTCCCTACAGCATAGTACCCGCCTATATCCTGCTTCCTAAAACCCAGTGCCCACCTGTATCCTCCTCCCTATGGCCCAGTGCCTGCCCGTATCCTTCCCCCCACACCCCAATTCCTCCACCCCGTATCCTCCCCCCACCCCCCCCGACCCCCCACCCGTATCCTCCCCCCAACACCCCAGAACCCCCACCCGTATCCTCCCCCGAACACCCCAGAACCCCCACCCCGTATCCTCCCCCCACGCCCCAGTGCCTACCCATATCCTTCCCCCCACACCCCAATTCCTTCACCCCATATCCTCGCCCCCTACAACCCAGTGCCCGCCTGTATCCTCTCCCCCTACAGCATAGTACCCGCCTATATCCTGCCCCCTACAACCCAGTGCCCACCCGTATCCTCCCCCAACATCCCAGTACCCCACCCCGTATCCTCTCCCCTACGACCCACTGCCCGCCTGTATCCTACACCCCATACCCCTGTGCCCTCACCCCGTATCCTCGCCCCCGACAACCCAGTGCCCGCCTACATCCAGCCCCCTACAACTCAAAGCCCACCTGTATCCTCCCCCCTTCAGCCCAGTGCCCGCCCGTACCCTCCCCCACTTCGGCACAGTGCCCCCCTCTCCCGTATCCTCCCCCCCACGGCACAGTGCCCCCCCACCACCACAAATCCTCTCCGCCAAACCCCGATGCCCCGCCCCCGGGATCCTCCCTCCAACACCCAAGTGCTCCTCCCCGCTACGGCCCAGTGCCCGCCCCTATCCCCCCCCCACCATTCCGGGACAGTTGTGGGTGGGATTCAGCCCCAGGTCGCTCTGGTGTGTGACGCCCCGCGGACCTTTTGGCCGGTGGAGACGCTGAGGAAAGTAGCTGTTCACGTTCACCCTGAATCTTACCGGGAACGGGAGCGGGAAGGCTCAGGCTGGGGCCGGACACCAACACAAGGCCGCACGGTTCGGCCACGGGTGGGGTTACTGCTGCTGGGGGCTGATCCCGGGCCTGATCTTGGTCCCGGGTCCCGGGCTCTGGCTCTCAGCAGCAGGAGCTGGATGTCCGTGGAAGATGGAGGATGGTCCCGTCAGGTACAGTGTCTGCTCTCGGCCAAACTGCACGACTCAAACCAAACGCAACTTTCGAAATGTTGCTCCCTGTTACAGACGGAAGAGGAACAGCACCTTTCGCCCTGTCAATGACCAACTTCTTTCATTATTAAAATAAATAAATACAACTCTTGTTCAAATAAGAGTCAACTCCTTTCTTCCTCCTAGATGCTGCCCAAATTGGTAATTATTTCCAAACTTTGGGAAGCTCTGAAGGCATTCGAGATGAGATCAATGGCTAAATTTGCAGGAAGATAAAATGTTGTAAAGACAATATAACAAGTAGGTGAAACAACATTGGTAGGTTTTGAGCGGGCAAATGTGAAGTTGTTCACTTTGGTCAGAAAAATAAAAAGAGTGGAGCTTTATTTAAATGGTGAATGACTGCTGAATTCTGTAGGATGATGAGCTGTTCTTGTGCGTGAGCAACAAAAAAATTGCAGTTACAACAAGTGAAACTAATGGAATATTATCCTTTATTTTGTGAGGAATTGAACATAAAAGTAAGAATAAAAACCAAAAAAAACCGTGGATGCTGAAAATCAGAAACAAAAACAGAAATTGCTGGAGAAGCTCACCAGGTCTGACAGCATCTGTGGAGAGAAATATGTCGGGTCCAATGACCCTTCCTCAGAATGGAGCTTTTCCGGCAATTTCTGTTTTTTATTTCTGATACAAGTAAAAGTGTTATGCTTCAGTTATTGCAGAACAATAATGATATCAAAGCTGGAACATTGCGTGCAGTTTTGATGTCCTTATTTAAGGAAGGATGTGAATGCATTGGAGGTGGTTCAGACAAGATTTTCTGCATTGATGGCTGGAATGAATGTGTTGTCTTATGTGGGAAATTTGAACAAGCTGAACTTGTTTCGACCAGAGGTAGAAAGGTGAAGGTGATTGGTTGAAGTTCATAAATAGCTGAATGGTTTTGACAACGTGGACATAAAAGTATGTTCGCTGTTGGCAGTAAGTCCAAAAATAGGGAATTCTGTTTTAAATGTAAGGGTCATCCATTTGTGCTAAAGATGAGGAGAAATATTTTATCTCCAACAATTCTGTGTCTTTGGAACTCTCTGCCTTGGAAGACAGTGAAGGCATGCCATTGAAACATTTTAAGGCAAAGGTAAATAAATTCTTGTTAGGCAAGGAAATCAAAAATTATGAGGGGTTGATGGGAATTTGGAATTCAGAGCAGAAACATGTTGAAGGACCGATTGGCCTACTTCTGCTCCTAATTCATATATTCAAATTTCAATTGTATCAACAGTATAGAAAAGTTAGGATTGTGTTTCTTGGTGAAGAGTAAGTTGAGGACAAATTCGATGGAGGTGTTGAAAGTCATGAAAGGTCATAACATCATAGTCATAGAGATATTCATCATGGAAACAGACCCTTCAGTCCCATGAGTCCATGCTGACCATGTTCCTAACCTAAACTAGTCTCACTTGCCTGGGTTTCGCCCATATCCCTCCAAATCCTTTCCTGTTCATGTACTTATTCAAATATCTTTTAAATGCTGTAACTGTACCTGCATCCACCACTTCCTCTGGCAGTTCATTCCACACATGAACCACTCTCTGTGTAAAAAAGTTGCCCCTCATGTCCTTTTTACAACTCTCCCCTCTCACTGAATTTTTAGTCATGATAGAGGAAATAGAAAGAAGCTGTACATTCGGAATCAAGAGTCAGAGAACACAAATTTTAGTGACTGTGAAAAGAAATAATAATGACTCAAGGTTTTTTACACTCTGAGAGGTTAGGATCTAAAATATAAACACTGAGAGTATGGTGGAGATAGTCAAACATCTTTCTGAAGAGAATTGGACTGTTACTTGAAGAGGAAAGATTTGTTGATCTGTGGGGAGAAGTTGGAGGAGTGGTACAAGGTGAGCTGCACTTGCAGATAGCTCATTCGGATCAAAGGGACTTGTTTTATGCTGTAACAATTCTATGATTTCTTTTCATTTTACTTCAAATAAACAAGGACATGCATGGGACCATATTTTGCAATCAGCAATAAACCCTCAATTTACACTTGCACTTGTACACGTACGTGGATTTCTACAAGTTGAAGTGCAAATTGCTACCAGCCAATTATCCAAAAGCCATAGCACTTTTTACAGGAGATAACCAATCGGATTGTGGAATAATTAATGAACAATACAGAGCATAAACTATTAAGTATCAGTTGGAACAGAAATCTCAATTCAAATGGTGTACAGAATGTGAGATATATAAAGAAAGAAAGAAAAATTGAAATAACAGAGTCAAAAGAAAGAAGCACTATAAGAAATCAATAATTAGAATATGAAGGAATGATTCTCCATAGAAATACCCATAATATACAACACAAATCCATGTGGTGTTAATGTTCCACTTGAGCTTCCTCCCACTTTTATCCCCTAACTCTATGAGCATTAGCTTCTATTCATTTGCTTATCCAGTCTCTCTTGAATATATCCATAGTATTTGCTTTGACCATGCTCCATGGCATCGAGTTCCACATTCTCAGCATTAGGTAAAGAAGCTTCTCCCGAAATCCCTGTTTGATTTCTTGTTGACTATCTTCTAGGTGACCTCAGGTTTTGCTCTTTTTCCTGAATAAAATACTCTGTATGTTGTGTCAAAACCTTTAAAGATTTCTATTAAGTCATATCTCAGCTTTACATGTCAAGAGAAAAGAGACACCTATCTGTTCATCATGTAAAGAGTAAGGGCTTGACCTGACACCAAAAATACCTTGAAAGTTAGATGCCTTTTTCAAAATGAGTGCTATTTTTTAGAAATGAGCATGTAAGAAGTCCTAGTCTCTTAAATGACTGTAAGGGTTTTTCAGTACAATGTTTGAGCAGTCAATTTATACCGTTACAAAGGTTTATTTGACAAACTGTTTCATTCATTACATCATCCTTGCACCTGTCATCTTTGATCTGTTATCTCTCAATTTGGTTATTCTTGTGCTTATTTTGTTTAACAGGTAAGTTTTCAATCTCCTAGGTTTGGTGCCAAGTCTCCCTTGAGATCTTTTTATCCCAAAACATTCTTTAGTACATAATTTTTTAAAATATGTATTATGTATCAGTTGAAATTTCATATTACATAAAGTGTGATACAGATTATTTTATTTTCCCCCCGTACAGTACATGAAGTAGCTCATAACACTTACTGTTATGAGTTACATTTACAATGCACATTTAAGTTTCATGTCAAACATTCTCTGTCATGCACAGCCCAAAGGTTTCAATATACTATGGTAGAAGGGCCTTGAACAGTGACCTTTCCATTTGGTGCCTTTGCGATAGCTGACCTGAACTTCAGTGCATTCCTCAAACGTAATCTTGTTCTTGAAAATGTGCCAATCTGCACCACTTGGGCAATGGAAGCTTTTTGTCCTGAAAAACCAGCATTTTTCTGCCTGACCATTGAGTAAGCCAGCCTGTTCAACTTTATAGGCATAACACCACATTTCAGTCGCTATTATAAATCTGTTTTTCACCCTCTCCAGTGACTTTATACTCCTTTGATAATATGGAACGTAGAACTGTGCATAGCACTCCAAGTGTAATCTAACCAAGGTTCTTTGAGACAAGCTTAGAATAACTTCTCAATTTGTCAATTCCAGCCCTCTAGAAATAAACACCAGCACCCAGACTGTTTTTGCTATGGCGTCGTTAACCTGTGTCACAAATTTTATTGATTTGTGCATTTGTATTTCTAGATCACTTTGCTCCTCCACTATTTAGATTTTTATTTTCCAGTATTATGTGGTGTTATAGGCCCATTCTGGAAATTTATTGATGTCTTCTTGTAACTTCTTGTCTTCTATCCATCTTCATACAGGTCTTCTCAAGATTGACTTTCGACTACAATTTGATGTCATTCCAAAAATATAGAAACTATTTTACCAGAATTTTGCTTTGAGTGAGCTATGTTAATTTGGGGGAGTTTTGTGGAGTGTTTCTCTCTGTCAGCTCTTGTGAGTTTTCTCATGTGATTTTGTCTTGCTCACCTCATTATGTACGCAGCACACTCTATAGTGGGCATTTGTGCTTTGGTGCCTCACCAGCAATGACAGTATTTTCTGCTGTGTGGACAGTGCCATATTTAAAGCCCAGCTATGTACCAGGTGAATTGCTGCCGGCACTGAATAGCCTTTCATTGTACATAGTGGGAAATAAATGAAAAAAAAGCTCTGAGGGTACACAGGTGGCACAGTTGACATTTCATTACAAAAATGAGCTCACACTCATAGAAGTATTACTATTTAACATCATTGCCTGTTTGATCTACTGTCATTGTAACTAAAGCTGCAAGATTCAAGTTACACAGACTATCCATACTTAGCACCGTACCATGTTAGAACCCTGTATAAAGGAGTGCTACTCTTTCCCTGGTACTCAGATTGGCTTTTCAATTGCCCAATCTGAGAACGTCACATTGCTGGAAAGCCTTCAAACAGTGAAGACATTAACTGTTATTAAAAACGTGCAAAAGCAAAAAAATAAAAACAACAAAAGTGTTGCAATTGCTTCTGGGAGCAAACAGGGACAGCTTGGCTTGTGAGCAACAATAAGATCTCATCTATTGGAATCATGTGTCAATTAAGTCCCAGATGCCCTCCTATTTCAAAGACCGTAACTTCCCCCTCTGATGATCGAAAATGCCCTCAACCGCATCTCTTGCATTTCCCGCACTTCTGTCTGCACATCCCCTCCCCCTCAACAAAAATACAGACAGAATCCCCCTTGTCCTCACATATCACCCCGCTAACCCCTGCATCCAATGTATCATTCTCCGCCACCGACAATCTGACCCCACAAACAAAGAGCTATTTCCTCCCCAGCCCTATCTACCTTTCAGAGGGACCACTCTCTCCATGACTCCCTCGTCCGCTCCACACTCCCCACTAATGCCACCACACCCAGCACCTTACCCTGCAACCGCAGGAAGTGCTACACCTGCCCCCTCACCTCCATTCTAGGCCCAAAATAAACGTTTCATATCAGACAGGGATTCACCTGCACATCCTTCACATGGTCTACTGTATCCGTTGCTCCTGATGTGGTCTCTACATCATTGAGACCAAGCAGAGGCTCGGAGACTGTTTTGTAGACCATCTGTGCTTTGTACCTGACAAACGGCAACATCTTCTGGTCGCCAACCATTTCAACTCCCCCTCCCATTCCCTGGGTGACATGTCCATCCTGGGCCTCCTCCAGTGCCACAATGACACCACCTGTAAACTGGAGGAGCAGCACCTCATATTCCGCCTTGGGAGCCAACAGCCCAATGGCCTAAACATGGATTTCATCAGTTTTAAAACCTCCCCACCCACAGACTCATCCCATACCCAAACTTCCATCTCACCCCTGCCTCCTTGACATGACACAACCTGTCCATCTTCTCTCCCGCCTATCTGCCCCACCATCCCACCGACCAATCCCCACTATTCCCTACCTACACTCACCTATCACCATCCCACCCACCTTCCCCAGTCCCACCCCTCCTCTCTCTATTTATTTCCCAGTTCCCTTCCTCATTCCCATTTCTGAAGAAGGATCCAGACTGGAAATGTCAACTTTCCTCCTCCTCTGATGCTGCCTGGCCTGCTGTGTTCCTCCAGCTCCACACTGTGTTGTCTCTGACTCCAGCATCTGCAGTTCTTGCTATCTCTAAGTCAATTAAGTCCAGTCTGCTTGTTGTGTCTGACTCTGTACTGCTTTCTCATGCTGTAGGTGATGTTCCTACAGCTCAGTGTCCTTATCTTCCTACTTGGAAGACTGCTGTCAATCCCGCAGTTCTGCAGTGTCCATTGCATCTCGTGCTCTAGTTATTGCTGAGCACAGCATGCTAGGATTATATGGGACACTCTGGACTTTCCTGCAAGACACGACCCCCAGACCAATCCAAGTATCGGAATCTCATCTTCAGAAGGGATGTTGTCAGCTTCACAATGGCCTCAGTGGCAGAATGGGCTGAATTGTATCAATGCTTGACCTCAGTCAGGTGTTTATTTAATGGGGTCTTCAACCACATTTACAAAGGTTAGCTTCTGTCTCTCATTCTAGGAAGGAGACTGGCTGTGACCACACCTGGAGTGGGTGGGATAAATGTCTCAACCAGTGAGGGATGGCAATGCAAGACCCACTGATGTGAAGCCCTTTAGAGGCTTAGAATATGATGCACAGACCCATACACTTTACAAGACACTGACGTATGGGCTCCACCAATCCCTGACTATACTAAGTCATTGTCTCCCTGTGTGTTATACAGCTGTCTGCCCCACACATTGCTAACCTCTTCACTCAGTCCCAACACTCTGACACATACAGAAGCCAGGCAAAGAATATGAATGCTCAACTATGGAGGGTAATGGTACCAGCAGAACCTGTTGACCTTTATATGACTTGTTCATCTTACCTCCAAATGCAGCAGCAGGTTCTCAACACAACATCCATCTACAGAATATTCTGAATGAATTTAGGCATAATGCTGGCACAGTTACAGACAGAGGGGCTAGACAGAGTTTCAAACAAACAGTGTACCATTATACTAGTAACATTTATACAAACATAATACTTCATATACCATGTGCTGTCATTCATGTCAACAAGTGCACTCAAAAGGTTGGCTACCTTCTTTCCTATCCAATATATATCAATGCAGAGCTAGGTTGTGCAGCTGGGGTGGAGTCAGCCTACTTGACAGTAGAGCCCATTAGCCTTGGAAGGCGTTATTAACTGGGCCAGTGGCAGAGCTGTTGCCCTGAGGTGCTCACCAGCTTGTGCTCCCAAACATTCTAAACATGACACCCCCACCTAGGTCAGTATCTAAACTGGTGAGCGGTACAAGAGGGAGCCATGCTGATGCTTCCCTTGAGGCCTTGGCACTCTCTTCCTCAAAGGTCAAGAAGATGACTTTTGGGACACCAGTAATTTCTCCACGAGGCGTGTAGACATCTAGCTCGTATTTGTAGAACACAAGGGAGAGAAGGCCGATGGTTGGAAGTAGTGTGCAACAAATGACACTGACAGCGGCGTAAATGTGAGTTGCAGTGAAATGAAGAATGGTACATATTTCGTTGCTGAGTCATGGATGTCTCTGCAACCCCACAGGCATATTCTTTGTTTCTCTCCTCAAGGAACATGATTCTTTCTGCACAATGGGTGAAAGGTTGGTGTCGAGTATTGCCTCCAACTGTCTTGGCTGTTCACACCCTCTTATGGGCTGTTTCTGTCTGGAATGAGAGAAAGGGAGGGATTGGGTGAGATGAAAATGGCTGGCATGGCTGTCGGTGCTGGTGCGGGTGGTCAAAGGATGGTAAGAGGTCCTGGGCGAGTGAACAGAGATGATGCAGTAGTGATGTGGGAGGTTGAGGGGTAGTGAAAGCAAGTGAAGGAAGATGTTGCAGGCAGTAATGAAAGTGGTACAGCATGATACTTGGTGAGAGGTGGGTGTAGTCGCAGAGCTAAAGTGAATGAGAGGTTGCATCCTAGTAGAGCAGCATAGGTCAATGACCTCCTTGTGGCACTGCTGGCAATTTCTCCGTACCATGGAAACTGCACTGACATGGGTGGTAACCTCGGTCCAGATTGCCACAATATAGTCTGAAGGCCCCGTCTGCCGGTCCTCTGGGAGAAGGGCAGCTTTCCACTGTACCATCCTGTCCATATTGACTCCAAGACACTGTCAGAGAACCTCTGCATCATTTTCTCCTGTTCCAACATGTTCAGAACGATTGTCCATCACTAAGCAGAAGAGCTTTGAAATTCCAGTGCTTGCCTGTGGACATAGTGGCCAATATGGTGTGGGTGCCAGAGATGCCGGGTATCCTGTGAGTGAAGTGTTGTTCCAGGAACAGTAAGTGATAGTATGGGCCTAAAATTGGGTGAGGTGGCACCAAAGAGACAGGTAGGTAAACGAGGCGAGTTTGATGAGATACAGCAAGAGATCCCACCAGGCCTTTTGGCAAGAAACCCTCCATGAAATTTGACAAAATTGATCCTTAGTCAAAAGATGGTCAAACATAAATGTAATTCCCTGCAAGTGGATGAATTTTCAGTGGGTTATAATTTCACCAGAGCATTCTACCACTAAACCAGGGCTGAAATAATGTAACAGAATATTTATTCTCACCATTGCACTACATCCATTAGTTTTATAGCTGAATCATTTTGTTTGGGGTAATGCAAGTGATAAGATTCTGAGAATGTTTTAAAAGTTAAGTTTGTAATTCTTATTGTCTTAGCTCTTTTCTAACTAAGTTTGGCAGTTCAGCAGTTTTGGCTGTGAAATAGTTACAGTTAGACATATAGCTTGTGGTTGATTTTTATGTTGGCAAATGACATTTGTAAAACATCTGCTTATTTTCTTACAAAACAGCTTTTGTCGGACTTTCAAAAGATAACGTAATGGAAACAACTTGGTACTCATCTTGAACTATATCAGAGTGTTCAGCATGCCTATGTCAAATGATTGTAGGTCAATAGCCAACGATATTTGTTTAAACCGAATTTATAAATCTCAGTAACCTTCATGAAAGTTGCTCAATCTTGTATAGCACCATGCAGTACCATCGTGTTACAAAAGGGAAAGAAATAACAGAAAACATTATGCAACTCTGCTATCCTTGTATTGAATCCTAACTTATGATGCTAACATTCAAACATTATTTTGTAATAAAAAAATTAAATCTTTTAGTATGAATAAATAATTCAAAAGAACTTTTCTCTGCAATCTTTTACATCAGGTTGTGATACCATGCTCTCACAGGCAATTTGCATGTTAGTAGAAAGTGAAAATTGCCACAAAATAATTCAACATGAAATAAACATTTAGACAAAATGTACAAAGAACTCTCGCAATGGTTTTGTCAGCACAGAATCAAAGTTTCCTCAGTTGAACATGTGCTACCAATTCAACAATTAGGGAATAGAAATTGACACTGCTATCAGTATGGTTCATGCATGCTATTCTGTCACCAGAAATTAGTGAACGTCAGAGAACTGTAACAGCAAGTCATACAAAGGGCAGTCACCTATGCAGGTATTGTTGGATCAGGTGGCCATTTTACACCTTGGCTAGCTTTACTTTCTATTGACTAGACCTTGTCCACAGGTAGTGTGTTGAAAATCTAATTATACAAGTCCATAAAAATCATTTAAAATTATCCTGAAGATAATGTAATTTACACAGTTGCAAGTTAATCATGTTAAAATTTGTATGTCACTGGTTCAGTCTCAGCTGGAAAGGTTGTAGTGAAACAAATTCCTCAGGATGGAATTGACATTTCAGTAAATTCCCTGGAGGTTCAGGAACATTGGCTTCACCAAGGGTGGTGGAACAACCAGTGGAGGTAAAAGAAATTGAATTGATACAGGAGGAATATTTTGGATTGTTTTCTGATTTTATTGTGGTTAAATCCCTGTCTCATAAGATTAGGCAGCAAGAAAGGGATATGAAACAGGATGATGAATTGAAAAATCAGTTATTGAATAAATTCATAGAATCATAGACTAAAACAGGTCCTTCGGCCAAACTGATCGATGCTGACCATAGTGCCCACACAGCTAGTTTCAATTGCCCGTATTTAGTCCATATCTCTCTAAACCCTTCCCATCCATGTACCTATCCAAATATTTCTTAAATGTTCCTATCGTACCTGCCTCAACCATTTTCTGTGGCAGCCCATTCCATATATGCACCACTCTCTGCGTGAAGAAGTTGCCCCTCAGGTCCTTCTTAAATCTTTCCCCTCTCACCTTAAACCTATGCCCTCTAGTTTTCAATACCCCATCCCTGGGAAAAAGACTATATGCATTCAATCCTATCTATGCCCCTCATGATTTTCTACACCTCAATAAGGTCACCCCTCATTCTCCTACATGCCAAGGAATAAAGTCCTATCCCGGTGAACCTCTCCCTATAACTCAGTCTTAGCAACAATACAATTTTCAAAAATTAACTAAAAAGGATGAAGTTAAAAAGAGTCAGGCTGATATGTTTAGTCAATCACAAAAAAAACAGAACTTAAAGAATTATACCAAATGGTTTAGTCAGACATTGAATCAGAAATAATGCATAGAACATAGAACATAGAACAGTACAGCACAGTACAGGCCCTTCGGAACACGATGTTGTGCCGAACTTTTACCCTAATCCTAAGGTCTATCTAACCTCCACCCCTACCTTATACTATCATCCATATGCCTATCTAATAGCCGCTTAAATGCCCCTAATGAGGCTGACTCCACTACCCTCTCCGGCAATGCATTCCACGCCCCAACCGCTCTCTGACTAAAGAACCTACCTCTGACGTCTCTCCTATATCTACCTCCCCTCACTTTAAAACTATGACCACTCGTAATAGCTACCTCTACCCTAGGAAAAAGTCTCTGGCTGTCTACTCTATCTATACCTCTATTTTGTACACTTCTATCAAGTTACCTCTCATCTTTCGTCATTCTAAAGAGAAAAGCCCTAGCTCTCTCAACCTTTCCTCGTAAGACCTTCACTCCTTTCCAGGCAACATCCTGGTAAATCTCCTCTGCACCTTTTCCAACACTTCCACATCTTTCCCGTAATGAGGCAACCAGAACTGGACACAATACTTCAGATGTGGCGGAACCAGGCTTTTGTATAGCTGGAGCATAACTTCACGGCCCTTGAACTCAATCCCTCTATTAATGAAAGCTAACACACCATACACCCTCTGAACAACTCTATCCACCAGGGTGGCAGCTTTCAGGGAACTGTGGATCCTCCACACTGCCAAGAATCTTCCAGTTAACCCTATATTCTGCTTTCAAGTTTGTCCTTCCAAAATGAATCACCTCATCCTATTAATGTCCCTTTGTTACCTAGAACAGCCCTTTGCACTGTCCACAACGCGACCCACCTTCGTATTGTCCACAAACTTACTAATCCACCCTTCCACTCCTTCATCCAAATCATTTACAAAAATCACAAATAGAAAAGGACTCAGAACAGATCCTTGTGGTACACCGCTCGTAACTGAACACCATGTTGAATATGTTCCGTCCACTACCACCCTTTGTCTTCTAAGGGTCAGCCAATTCTGAATCCAATCTGCCACATTTCCCCCTATCCCCTGCCTCCTTACCTTCTGCATGAGCCTACCATGGGAATCCTTATCAAACGCCTTACTTAAATCCATGTATACCACATCCACAGCTCTACCCTCATCCACATGTTTGGTCACCTTTTCAAAGAATTCAATAAGGTTTTTGAGGCATGATCTACCCCTCACAAATCCATGCTGACTATCATGTATCAAACCGTGCCTTTCCAAGTGACCATAAATCCTATCTCTCAGAGCCCTTCCCAATAATTTGCCGACCACCAGCTGGCCTGTAATTTCCGGGGTTATCCTTATTCCCTTTTTTGAACAAGAGAATGACGTTTGCCTCTCTCCAATCTTCCGGCACTATACCCGTGGACAGTAAGGATGAAAAGATCATCGCCAAAGGCCCTGCGATCTCATCCCTCGCTTCTCATAGAATCCTTGGATAAATCCCATCAGGCCTGGGGGACTTATCTATCTTCAACTTCCTCAAAATTCCTAGCACATCTTCCTTACTAACAGCGACCTCCTCTAGCCTACCAGCCTGTTTCACACTGTCCTCCTCAACAACTAGGTCCCTCTCAGTTGTGAATACTGAAGAAAAGTATTCATTAAGGACCTCTCCTATCTCTTTAGGTTCTGTGCACAAATTCCCTTTACAATCCTTGATTGGCCCTACCCTTTCTCTGGTCATTTTCTTATTCCCCACATACGTGTAAAAAGCCTTGGCGTTTTCCTTGATCCTATCTGCCAAGGTTTTCTCATGCCCCCTTATAGCTCTCCTAAGCCCTTTCTTCAACTCCTTCCTGGATAACTTGCATCCATGTAGAGCCTCTTCCATTCCTTGTTTCCTCAACCTTACATAAGCATCCTTCTTCCTCTTAACCAGTCATTCGACCTCTCTTGAGAACCAAGGCTCCCTCATCCAACCACATCTTCCCTGCCTGCTAGGGACAAACATATCGAGCACACACAGTATGCATTCCTTAAACAATCTCCGCATTTCAATAGTGCTCTTCCCTGATAGCATCTGTTCCCATTTTATTTTACCCAGTTCTTGCCTAACAGAATTGTAATTACCCTTCCCCCAACCTTACCCTGCTGTCCGTACCTATCCTTTTCCATGACTATTGTAAAAGTAACAGAGTTACGATCACTACTGCCAAAATGCTCTCCTACAAACAGGTCTAACACTTGGCCTGTATGTTATGTATGTATGCCCACTTGTATGTTATTATTTGAATGATGAAGTATTAATAAGGAAATGGAGGCCACTTCATATACCAACCAATGAGAAATGATAGTTGTCCATCTGTCCCATCTGAGCATCATAATAAAATTTAAAGAGTGGCTCATAAAATTACAATGGCAGGTCATGTAGGTAATAGAAAACCACAGGTTAAAATGTTTAAACATTATTATTGGTGAGAATTACATTCATATATAGTCATATTTTGCCAGATAAACTGTAAATGCAAGAAAGTTGGAAAATCCCAACAATCAATTAAACCTGAATCTTTAATTCAGAGATAGTAGGAACTGCAGATGCTGGAGAATATGAGATAACAAGGTGTAGAGCTGGATGAAGACAGCAGGCCAAGCAGCATCAGATTCCCTGGAGGTTCAGGAACATTGGCATCAGATGATTTCTGAAGAAGGGTCTACGCCCGAAATATCAGCTTTCCTGCTCCTCTGATGCTGCTTGGCCTGCTGTCTTCGTCCAGCTCTACACCCTGTTATCTTTAATTCAGATACCAGCTTTTGAAGAACCATTTAACAGAGTCTTAATAGAGTGTGTAGGACTCCCACATTAAATGCATTTTGGGAGGTCTAATTCTAGAGCAAACTATACTGTAAACGGAAGAGCCTTGGGAAAAGTTGATGAGCAGAGAGATCTGGGAGTTCAGGTCCATTGTACCCTGAAGGTGGCTGCACAGGTGGATAGAGTGGTCAAGAAGGCATATGGTATGCTTGCCTTCATCGGATGGGGTATTGAGTATAAGAGCTGGCAGGTCATGTTAAAATTGTACAAGACTTTGGTTCGGCCGCATTTAGAATACTGTGTACAGTTCTGGTCGCCACATTACCAAAAGGATGTGGAAGCTTTGGAGAGGGTACAGAGAAGGTTTACGAGGATGTTGCCTGGTATGGAAGGTGCTAGCTATGAAGAGAGGTTGAGTAGGTTAGGATTGTTTTCATTAGAAAAAAGGAGATTGAGGGGGGACCTGATTGAGGTCTTCAAAATCATGAAGGGTATAGATAGGGTTGATAGAGATAAGCATTTTCCCAGGGTGAGGGATTCAATAACGAGGGGTCACGCGTTCAAGGTGAGAGGAGAAAAGTTTAAGGGGGATACACGGGGAAAGTACTTTACACAGAGGGTGGTAGGTGCCTGGAACACGTTGCCAGCAGAGGTAGTAGAGGCAGGCACGGTAGATTCATTAAAGGTGCATCTGGACAGATGCATGAGTAGGTGGGGAGCAGGGAGATACAGATCCTTAGGAATTGGGTGATAGGTTTAGACAGTGGATTTGGATCAGCACAGGCTTGGAGGGCCGAAGGGCCTGTTCCTGGGCTGTAAGTTTTCTTTGTTCTTTGTTCTTAAACCAGGACTAGGAGTCAATATCTTTTAATGATTGTAAATGCTTTCACAAGATTTCCTGGAACAGTGCCTTTTGTAGAAATTATTGCAAAAATGTTACTGGAAAAGTTTGTTCAATTTTTAACAAGATGAACAAAGTAGTACAATCTGATCAAGGTTTAAATCTTATGTCATAATTATTCGAAGAAACGATGACTAATTTTGATATAAAACAATTTATACCTTCAGCTTATCACCCATAACTCAAAAGTATTAGAAGGATGACATCAAACTTTGAATGCCAAGATTAGAACTTATTGTAAGATTGTCCTAAGGATTGGGTGTATGAGAAGGCTTAATGATTGACTTGTCATATTTCTGGAACTATGATTTGTTTTAAAAAGTGTAGGATGGACTCCCTGGAGTGATAATGGGAATTTGTTTCCATTGAGAAAGTTTTACAAGTGAACAGAGTGAGTATTAAAGATGATTAATTTGCTTTCAGTTAAAATAATCAGGAATTGGTTTTTTTTTTTGCTTACAGGAAAAACCCATAGCTTAGAAAGCTTTTGTGTTCAGTATATAGAAGTCCTGCTTACAGTTAGATACATAAAACACTTCCTCCTGGAGAAAAGGAATAGTTCAGAAAAGTTAGAAAATAAATTTCCTCAGAGTAAGGGTTTTACCTGAAAGCTCCACATCAGAAGTATTTCAGTAAAGCCTTGACAGGTTAACTTGAAGCTAAGAAATTTTAAGGTCAAGTATGTGATTAATTAGGAAAAATGTTAACAAACTCTGAAGACCAGGAACTGAAATAAACTGTTAGATCAAACCTATAGATGAGATAAGGGACGAACTTCTCCCTGCTGTTTGTGTACTGTAAAGTGATGGCATGGTGGTAGGTGGAATTACATTTTTGTGTTTTGAAATCTTTCAAATTGTGTTATATGTAAATTGTATGGTTTATTCTATTTAACTTAATTTCTTATGCATAATAAACTTCTGTTTTATTGTTAAATCCAAATCTATAGCATTGCATGTCTATATTTCAGTGAAAGGTGCCTTGTTAAATAAAATTGATGATCTTTCAAGCCAGGTTTCAGTGTGTGATTTGATTTGTCCATTAATAAAATCAGCTGAGATCATTATACTATCTACATCCCTTTGCAGACTCTTTATCTCCTCTTAACATCTTGGTTTCCTACAGACCTTAGTGTCTTCAGCAAATTTAGTTATCATATATTTGGTTCCAGAATCAAAAGCTTATTATAATTCGTAAATAACTAACAATCCAGCACTGATCCCTGTAGAACTCCAGTTACAACTTGCCAATCCAAAAAAAAATCCATTTATCCCCACACTCTTGACCTATTTGCTATCTAATCCTTTAGTATGATGTTCCCCCTACATCATATGCTATTATCTTGAGCCACAGTCTTTGAAGTGGCACATTATTAAATGCCTTTTTGAAATCCAAGTACATCAAATCTATCACTACATCAAAATACGCTAATAAATTAATTAACCCTTCTAGAAACTAAGGAATTTTGGAAGATTACACACAATGCATCTATTATCAATGCCATCACTTCTTTTAAGACACCAGGGCTGTACACCATACAGTTCTGGAAACTTGTCAGCCTTTAAGTTCAGTAATTTTCCTAGCAGCTTTTCCATGGTAAAGCTAATTATTTTAAGTTCAACTTTCTCAATCAGCTCTTGATTTTCTATTTTATTTAAAGTCACACTTTAGGAAAAATATAATAAATTGGAAAGAGTGCAGAAAACGTTCATAAGAATATTTCCACAGATGAACAATCTAATTTAAGTAAATAAATAGCAGAAGTTGAGACTTTATTCCTTAGTGAAGAGAAGTTTGGAGGATATTTGATTGAGGTATTCATGAGGAGTGTGGACAGAGTAGATAGGGATCAACTGATCCCACTGGTGGAATGAGAATGAAAGGGCACAGATTTAAGGTATTTGGCAAAAGAAGCAATGGTGACATGAAAAATAATGTGTACGGTAGTGAGGAGAAGCAGGTCAATGACTCTAGGTACATTGCTCACTTGAAGAATGGTGTAAATGTAATAAATCAAATTTCCCTTCTTCTGTACTGTAACAATTCTGCGATTCTATATAACAATACTTGCTATTATCACAGGAAATGATCCAGATTTACTGTAATTGGGCATGACACAAATGCCCTGTTAGTTTTGTTCTATTTTGTGCACTTCAGATCAAAAATGTTTTTGTCACCAATTTGCTTGAAGAGTGATCTATTACAAGAACATTAGAACATCTGTGCCATGGTGAATAATAGGACAAATACTGTATTTCCTTAAATGGTGAAATTAAAGGATTAAGAAATTAACAGAGGGAAGACTGAGGGGATAGGTCACAGTGGAAAAGTTCAATTAGGTGTAGGAAGAGGAATGAAAAGAGGGTAAGAAAGATTGGATTAAGAGTGAGCAAAAATAGAGACAGAATGGAAAAGTAAGGGAAAAAATCAAACTTTTTTTAGAAACCCAATAACAGTTCACAACCTGATGAAATTTGATACGTTACTAGCTCACTCTCTGAGTCAAAAGGAATTCTTCACTTATTAGAAAGGTGATTGGTAGACTCAATGTTTTGTTCATTATTAGGCTCAATACTCTGTATTGAGTTTAATGAACAAATAAAGTGCACAAATAATGCAGTAACCTAGGAGATGCGATTTTTACAAAGCTTGCAGCAAAACAATATATCTTCCAGTAAGTTTAGGCTTTTCCAAGTCCACATGTTGTTTCTTTCCTGCCCCAAGTTATTGGCCAATTTGCATATTAATAACAGCATATCGACATTATTTTCTCAGCAAATTCTGTACCATTCTGCCATGATAATTTAGTAATAGTGCCGCTGAACATTAAAGTTTTAGACTCAGAACATTATGTACCAATCACTAATCATTATGCCAATTTAAACACATTACCATTGTTGTTATGAAGAGATGAGTCCCAAACAGAAATTTTAAAAATGGTTATATGGACTTATATATTAGATATATATCTATACACATATATCTTGAACGTTTAAATCAAAATGTAAAATACTTTGCTCAGGAAAAGGCACTGGTACAACAGCAACAGAATTGCACTGAGAAGGAATAAGAAGCTTGCTGGAGTCATTCAGTCTGGAGGACTTTTGGAAAAAGTCACACGTTCCAATTCGTGGGTGGAATAAGAGGATTGGATCTGTGAACACAGTAAGTGAAAAATTGACTTGTCTGAAGTGCTTACTTTGTCTTAAATAAAAACCAAAAGAACTGCAGATGCTGTAAATCAAGAACAAAAACAAAGTTGCTGGAAAAGGTCAGCAGGTCAGCACAGGCTTGGAGGGCCAAAGGCCCTGTTCCTGGGCTGTAAGTTTTCTTTGTTCTTTGTTCTTTGTTCTTGGGTCTGGCAGCATCTGTGACGGAGAAAACAGAGTTAATGTTTCGGGTCCGGTGACCCTTCCTCAGAACTGACTTACTTTGTTTTGCTTTGTAACTCCTCTCACCAAAGTGCATGAGCAGAAACCCTCAACAAAATACATCTTTACTATTTGGGGAGAATTTGTGAAGAGAATTTTCTCGGAAGTTAAGGCATTATCTCCATTAAAGGTATGTGAGCCAGCTGCAACTATTCTGGAGAGACATCACAGTGTCAGACATAGAACACCATTAATCTTTTATTAAACGCTTAACCCTGTACTTTGAAGAGGTCTTTTTTTGTTTCTCCTCATACTTTGTTTCAGTTTCTTAGAAGGGTTACTTTTATTCACTCAAGTGATGCAGGTGTTTATTGCCTATCCTAGTTGCCCAGGAGAAGGTGTTGATGAGCTGTATTCAAGAACCACTGTATTCCTTGGCGTGTAGGAATGCCCACAGTGCAGTTAGGAAGGTAGTTCCAGTATTGTAACTCAGCAACAGTGAAGGAATTGCAATATAGTTCCTGGTCAGGATGATTTGTGATTTGGAGGGAAATTTGCAAATGGTGTACCCATGTCTTTCTCCTTCTCAGTGGTAGAAGCCTTGAGTTTGAAAGACGCTGTCAAAGGAACTTTGTTAATTTACTGCAGTGCAACTTGCAGATGGTACACGCTGCTGCCACTGTGCTTTGGTGGTGGACACAGTGCATGGAATACCAATCAAGTAGGTTTCTTTGTCTTGGATGGTGCCAAGTCTCTTCAGTGCTGTTGGAGCTGCACTAATCCAGGCAATTGGAGACACTCCTGACTTTTGTCTTTTAAGTGGTGGACAGGTACTGGGGAGACAAGAAGTGAGTTATTTTGCCACAGAATTCTGAGCCTATGAACTGCTCTCTCTATTTAAATGGTCCAGTAAAGTTTCTGTTCGATGGTAAGATCTAGGATATTGTTAGTGTGAGATTCAATGATGGCAATGCCATTGAACATCAGAGGGTAATGGTTAAATTCTCTCTTGTTTGAAATGGCCATCAACTGGAACTTGTATGGCTTGCACATTACTTGTCTCTTATTGGCTCAAGTCTGTTGTCCAGGTCTTGCTGTATTTGGACATCGTACCTTCAGTATCTAAGGAGTCATAAGTGGTGCTGAATACTGTGCAATCATCAGTGATCATCCCCACTTCTGACCTTATATCACAGGGAATGCTATTTATATGTATATATATCATATGTTAGTAGTCCAAACTGTTTCTAATTAATCTTTACATCATTGTTTAAGTTTATATTTTGTTAAGGAATTAGTTATTTGTTGTTGGCTAAAGAATCCTGGCTTGACTTGTTCGTAATACTGAATCTGATACAGTCTGAAACTTATACTTAGAAAATTGCCCATATCAACAGCCCGGTTAACTTTAATATTTGTTGTGACCAATGAGAGTAGGAAAGAAAGAATGAACCCCTCCAACCTCATTTGTAACAATTGTCTAATGTTTGATTAATTCAAAAGTTATCTATTAACGTTTTTTGATCAGAATACTTTAATATCACTTTGAATGCTGGAGCTAATCTTTGAACAGGGTACTGCCTCATCATCCTACATGTCCTATCAGTTATTAACCAACAAAGTAGAATTTAAACGCATTTTCTGTGGAATGAAAATATCTGATGTTTCCAGCTTGAAACATCCTTTTGAAAATGGAACTTGTCTTTTGCATTCTTAGATTTATTTATTAATTAATTGTTAAGTTTGTTAATGTTTAACTAAGATGATTTGATTTGTCATTTCAATTTTGAAGAGAAACATGCTCATGTGATTCTATTTAATACGAGAGATTGCAAATCTTTCGCCAAACACACACCACTCCAGGATGTTACCGCAACACTACCTCTGTCCTAGTTGTAAAGAAACAAGGTAAGAACTGAAGTCTGATAACTCTGAGATAACTCATATGATGGCACAACTCCTCTTTATACCTTCTACTAGATATCAATTTTCTGTTAATATTTTGCTGTATTTTCCTGATTTCATGCAAGGTCAAGTTTATTCTGCTAGCTTCCTTATTTACCTATAAGTTTTAATGGAATTTTAAAAACAAGCTATGTACAGGAGGCTATTGTAATTGCGTACTAGATTTCGTATTGTGTCTTTTGAGTATAATTTAAATATATCTTCTTGCTGTTTTCCCACCTCACTATTCAAAGGAAAAGCTTGTGTTTATGTTGCACCCTTCACACCTCTGGGCATCCTAAAGTAGTTTGCAACTAAATGAAACACCTTTGAAAAGTTATCATTATAGCAATGGAAGAAATGTAGCAGCCAGGGATGAGGGCCTTTTTTAAGTTTCTACAGAATCACCTTTCCCATCCAATTATTCTTATCACCTTGCTCCATTATTTAGATTTGGGTCACAGAAAACCAAACAAGCCAGTGGAAGTCTATCTCCACTCCTTGACCACTAACTTTCTAGGCTCTAACTTCATTTGAGTTTTTGGTCCCGATTCCTCTTGTGCAACTCCACAAGAGATTGACTAACCTAAGTCAGTGAACTTGCTTTTAAAGTGTGCGTTAGGTGAAAGAACAACTCTCATTTCTATGTCAAAATGTTGTTTAAAATATCTAATGTATTGGATCTTCTTTACATTTAATTTGCTCAGACTATCTCACGTTGTTGTAAATAACTTATATCATCCTCCATGACTTTTATCAGTAACAGAATTCATTTTTGACAGTTAAAAATAATGGTGACAAAATAATTCAGAATTCCTCAAGGAGAAATAGATAGCTGCAATGTCCTTCCTTTGCTCTCAAGTTATTAAATTATCACAATCTTCTAGGTTTTACTGTTTTACATGGGGATTAATTTTTTATAACTTATTTTGAAACATATCACCACTCATTGGTATAAAAGGTCTTTGCTAGCATTAAATGTGACTACTTTAAGGTATCAATTAATCATTTAAACATATTGTAAAATGTTCTGTTTACTGTTACGTGCTGTCAGTTGCATTCTGACTGCAATCTGATTGTGTTGTAATGTTTACAATAGGTATTTGCAAATTCCATGGTGACAATATGCTTGTCATTAACTCCTGCTAGCTGGTTGTTCTGATTTCAAATGGCTAATCACAGCTTGCTTTCATTTCAACTCTGAGACTGTAAACAAATCTGAATGTCCTATGATGACCTATCAAATAGATCAGGTAGGAGGGGGACGTGGGGCAGGGTAGAGTTTCACATAATTCAGGTTCACAGTGGGATAGGGTGGCAAGACAATTGAGATAAGGTGGAAATTGTCTGGAAGAGGTGTAGATGGAGCTTAGTTAGTTACGTATGGAGTAGGTTGATGATTACACAGGTGTTAGATTATGTATTTAATAGTCTAAATTTTTCTGAGTGACATTTTAACTTAAATTAATTAGAGTGATTCATATTCTCTAATTTAAATGGAGTGTTCTGGGTCTAGAGGAATTGCCTAGTGAAATCTTCATCTTGTGAGGTAATTCCTTTGGACTGTGATATAATGGGGATTCTGCAGACATCTCCTGTGTAATTGTCACTTACACTGGAATAACGGCTCTATAGGTAATGGAAAACGTGGATCACGGTGTTTGACTCCTAACTCATTGCTGAAATGGCCTAGCAAAAAGCCACTTATTTGTGGGAGATTAGCGAAGCCAACAACTTCTTTTTCATTCATTCACAAGATGTGGGTGTATACCTTTTGCCTTCCTGATTACTTGCTGCACCCGTGTGCGAGCTTTTTGCATTTCTTGTACAAGTTACCCTAAATCCCTTTGTGTTGCAGCTTTGCTCCATGTTTATTCCGCACAGGCAACTTGATCGAAGTATATGAGATTCTGAGTGGCCTTGACAGGATGGATATGGGAAGGATGTTTCCTCCAGTGGGAGAATCTAGAACTACTTTAAAAAAAAAGTTGCCCATTGAAGATAGAGATGAGGAGAATTTATTTCTCTCAGAAGGAATTCTCTTTGGAATTCTCTTTCTAAAAAGGCCATACAAGTATAGTGCCTAAATATTTTTAAGGCAAGGTCAGATGGATTCTTGACAAACAAGGGAGTGAAATGCTATTGAGGGTAGGTGGGCTTGTGAATATCAGATCAGATACAGTATTATTGAATGGCGGTGCAGGTTTGAGGGGCCTAGAGGCCTACTCTTGCTCCTAATGCATATTTAGCATGACCAACTGGAGTACAAATGAATGCAGAATCAATCAATATTTTTTGGTTGGGTGTGGGGCAGTGGGGCAGGCTGGATAAGCATATGAGGAGAAGGAAATCGGGGTTATAATGGCAGCTTTAAATGCAGAAAGGTGGGAGGAGGATTGAGTGAAGTTTAAATGCTGACATGGACTGCCTGTCAAATTTCCTATCCCTGTGCCTTGTATCCTATGTCATCTTTGGTAGTTTTCTGAAATAGGCAGGAACTTTAACATACTGGTGTCAGCTTCCACATTGGTTTCTAGATGCTGTTCCTGACCAATAGTGTTCAGCAAGCCAGAGAAGGTGGCTGGACAGTGATCGCATTTGCCTCCTCATTGAAGCATGTTAAAGTAATTACAAAACTTGCTTAAAGCACTTTGGAAGTGGAGGGGAAGATTTAAAAGGGGTGTATGCATTTCAGAACACTGCATTCATTTCATAAAAGATGTGGACTAGCAGGGACAGAGGGCTTTGGGTCTTTCCTCCAGTAGCGGATTCTTCATTTGCAACAATTGCAAACATGTCACCATTAAGACAGCAAGGGACAGTCTGTAAGGTCTATCAGCTGGAGTAATTTTTGTTTCAAAATGTGACCCCTAGTCCTAGATTCTCCCATAAGAGGAAACATCTTTTCCAAATCCACCCTGTCAAGACCCCTCTGGATCTTGTATACTACAATATAATCTCAACCTGTGAAAATGGACACCAAACCTTAAGTAAAGAACTTTCTCCTGAATTTTCTATTAGTATTTTTTTCAGTGATTGATAATTGTTTGCAACATTTGGTTTAGACAGGCCACACTGGATACCTTTTGTTTTTGTTTTTACTCTGTTAAATACTGCCTGTGGTGACCTTGTAAATAAGTGCTAGTAAACTATTTGAGCATGAAGGATGCAGACCTGGTTTAAGTTGATTTAAATTAGACCAGTTTACTGATGAGTGCTATTTTATATTGTATATATTTTATATTTATCACTGATCTAGAAGTTTTTAAATAATTAATGTGCCTCAATCAGGCCCAGGAAATCTAATGGTCTTTTCCCTTCCTTTTTGAGATCAACTGCAGGACATGGCTCCTGAGATTTTCATTTACATGATATGAGTCAGGGGTGAATTCAAGATGCTTGTAAATAATATGGGCTTACTTATACAGCAGCAGTGTTAGGTTCTTGCTCCAAAGACAAGACTTAGTGCCGTTCACACTTCAGGCAATGTTCATTAGTGTATAGAGCAGTGGTTGGTGTCACAGTGCAGTAAAAGTTCCACACTGAAAAGATTCCAAAGTCAAATATTCGATTTGTAATAATTGACCAGGAGCCATGGCTAATTAATAATTTTCTGCAATCTTTAGCTCCTAACTGAAGTTTCTTCGAGACTGCACAGCTGACTTGATTGTAGCATCAATGAGCAAAACTTACAAGTCATGAATGAAATTTGATTAACTTGGGCTTGGGCATAATATCCTCACTGTCATTATAGGTAGTGTATTCTAGTTAAAATCAGGATATTTAAGAGTTAAGTGAAATTGCTTTTGAAGATACGTTTGGCCTTTTGAAAAGTGTTTTTTTTTCCATTAGAAAACTAAACCTGCTAGAAATTAAAACACAAACAAATGAAAGTCGTTATTTGTTTCCTTCATGTTAGGAGACTGTTAAGCACCACGCTGCCAGCATCTAAAGGGAAAACATGTTTTTATATGCCACTTTTCAAAACCTTGTGCTGCCTCAAAGGACTTATCAGACAAATAGGTCCACGTTGTTTATGGCATGAAAGAAAGAGATCGTTTGGCCCATCATATCTGTGGTGATTCTTTGAAAGAGTTACCCAGTTCAGCTCACTCACCTGCTTATTACTATGTAGCCCTGCAATTTAATCTCCTTAACATGCATCTCTAACTCCCTTTTAAAAATTATTACTGAGTCTGTTTCCACCACCCTGTTGAGCAGCGTATTCCAGATGTATTTTCTTTCCTCATACTGTCTTTTGTTCTTTCATTCTTTACCTTACATTTACATCATATGTTGATGGATCCTTTTGACACTGAAATTATTTTCTCCTTTTTAAGCCTTTCAATACCCTGCATGATCTATTACATCACTATCAAATTTCCTTTTAACCCCTCAGTCTTTTTACATTACTAAAGTCCCTCATCTCTGGTAACATTCTAGTATATCACTTCTGTATTGTCTCCAATGTCTTTACATCCTTCCAAAATTATGAAATTGAACACAATACTTCAGCTCATTCCAAATCTTAACAACTCTCTGAGTAAAGAAGATTTTCCTTATCTCACACTTAGCTCCCTTGCTGAAAACCTTGAAATTGTAACTCCTTTTTTGTTTCAAAATGTGACCCCTAGTTCTAGATTTTCCCGTAAGAGGAAACATCCTTTCCAAATCCACCCTGTCAAGACCCTCAGGATCTTATATATGATAATACAATCTGAACCTGTCAAAATGGACACCAGAGATTTATGAAAAGATTATAAAATCCTTGCTTCTGTATTCTTATGGCTGTACTGAATTAGCAAAGGATCCCAAATCCCCTTCAAATAACATTCTAAATTTATACTGCACATTCAAAGACTTGTGAACATCCATCCCAGGGGATCTTTGTTTCTGCACTCATGTTGTAATGGTGCCATTTACTTCATATTAATGTGGTTGAGCTATGAATGTTGGTTAAGTTCTGAGGCGATCTCCATTGGTCTTATACAAAATAGATCTTTAACATCAGCTTGGAAGGGTGAATGGAGCTTCAGTTCAATAGGTCAAAAAAAGTTTCAAAATTTGATGAGTGGAAAGTTTCAAGGAGAGATTACAATGCCAAAATAAAGATTGGGAATGAAAATTAAAATGTAGAAGTCAATATTTGTAAGGACTGCCAATATCTCTTTAATGTTGGGTTGCAAGTTTCAAACTGTTGGGTAACATCACTTCCTGTGATAAGAGGAACGTGAAAGAATACCTCTTGTATTGAAGAAATACAACACAAGTCATTGCACTGTATTTAGATTTGCATATAGAGTGAATTTTCACACATTGCTAATTCAGAAAAGCAGAAACAGTGACATTATCACATTATTAATGAATTTCTAATTCAACTCCCTTATCACTTATTTACCATTTCAGCCCACCTATATAATACTCCTATCTGGATTGGATGAGAGAGGCAAAGACAGTACTGTTAAGCTAGGCTAGTCACACATCATTTATGGCAGGTAGTACTGGTGCCATTTTAAATGACAAATTTAATTCGAGAAATTAAATAATAAAGTTTTGAATGTTTAGTTTCAAAGTTTGAAATAACATCCTGTTATAGGTGAAAGCTTTTGTTACAGCTCCTGTGCTAACTGGACCAGCGAGCAAACTCCATACAAAGCTGACCTTATTTCACTTTCATCCTTCAGATTCGACCAAACCAACGACAACAGAAAGGTAAAAGGTCTGAACAATCAATATCTGGGCCATTCAAAGGACAACCATCACAAGAATTACTCAGTGACTTTTTTTACTTATTCTTTCGCAGAATGTGGGCATTGCTGGCTGGGCCAGCAGTTATTGCCTGTGCCTAAATGTCCTTGAGAAGATGAATTGCCTTCTTGAACCACAACCATCTATGTGGTATAGGGGCACCTTCAGTATTATTAGAAGAGATTTCCAAGATTTTCATCCAGAGTCAGCATAGGAACAGTAAAATGGTTCAAGTCAGGATGGTATGTGGCACTAAGGAGAAGTTGCATGATATTTTCCTCATATTGAGTCTTATCTAAATATAAAGTACACTGAACTCAGTTTTTACTTTGTGGCACTTATGTCCGTTCCACCTTAAGGTAAAGATCAATATATGTTTCCACTGCTCGAAGCCAATCCAACATGAATCCCATTATTTTTTGTGGGACAGGATTTTAGGAACTCTCCAGTGTGGATAACAAAAGCTGATGAAACCTGAAAATACCAGCAGCAGCCAGCATGCTAGTTTCCTGAACTCAATCCTTTCTGATCATCTTTGTTGAAATGGGTTTCAGGCAGCAGGGCTAGCTCCCCCTCATCCCGCCCCATATTTAGGCTGGTTAAGTATTTGTTTAAGGCCTAGAACTCTTGAGTCAGCTTTCAGTTTCTAACACCTGCAGGGGAGGGAGGTTGTTTAACTGCATGCAGATGGCCTCCTGAGTGAAGGGTAAGTGAAGGGTTAGTGAGACCTGCTCTAAATTCCACCAAAAACCCAGAATCTTACCTGCCTAAAGGCTAAATCTGGGACTGCAGGTGGTCCATGTTGACCTTGTAGCTGTGGTCATATTTTTTACTTACCTTTGAAAATTCTTTGGTGCACACTTTCTTCTTGAGGGTGTCTTTGTGGTTTCACAACTATCTAGGTAGTGCTTGTTTCTCCCAATGGGGCTGTACATTACTCCACTTCAAGACTTCAGCTGGGCCTTCTGCCTGAGGAGGTTTCCCACTATCTTTAATGGGAGGGAGATCAGGTTTAAAACCCACATTTGGGCTCAAACCAAAGAATCTTCTAAGTTGATGATTCCATCTATAATGTCACCAAAGTAATCTATGGCAATAAACCTATTTGTATTAATTAGTTTTGTTCATTTCAGTAAAGTTTAAATTATAGGAAAACTGAGTAAAACACAGATAGCATCAGATTTAATCTTTGAGAATTAAAGGCATTGTATTTTTGAAAGATTAACGGCTACTAGCAAAGGAAAGTTATATATTAAATATTTATAAGATAATCACACAATAAAATTAATAACTAACACTTCTAAAATATTTCTTATGTTTTGCTCCAGGAATTGCAAACCAGTTCCAAAACGAATTTCCACAATGAGCGGCACTGTCCAGTTTGCCTCCAGGTGCCCACATTTCCTGTGGAAACTAACTGTGGCCACTTATTTTGTGGTAGGTTTGACCAAGTGAAGGTGCTTACACTGCTTTGTACTGAAATGTACTTCGTAAGGGTAAGATTCTTTCATTCTTCCCTAATTAGATCTACTAATGGTTCACACAAATCTTATCGAGTAGGTATTCAATCATAGTGCCTGTCTCTCACAATGTCTTTTTGAAATTAAAATGCTTGACATTCATTTGGCATTTCCTCAAAAATATGAAGCCAAATTCAACCACCCTGAGCTCTTTGCTCATTTGTGATCTGAAATGATTTAAAACAACTAATGCATTCCCTCCCTCAGTGTGTAAATTCACTGCAGTGCACTACAATGCCTACCAATGGAAACACATATGTTTGAATATTGGCTAAGGCGAGATTGGGTTATTCTTGTCTCCTCTTGCCCCAACTTTAATCAGCATAGTAACATTCACTGTCTCTGTTTAAATATCAAGAATGGGCACATGAGTACTTAATACAGCATGAGTAAGAACAGTTGAAAAAATATTACCTTCACTTACTTCAATTCCTGAAGAGACTAGGGCACATATTGATAATATTTCCATTAGCATCAGCAGTGCTCCGATACTTTAATCAAATTGTTACTGTTTAACACATAGAAACATGGAAAATAGAAGCAGAAGTAGGTTGTTCAGCCCTTCAAGTCTACTCCACCATTCATTATGATCATGGCTGATTGAAGACTGATAAATCCCCAGGGCCTGATCATTAACATCCCGAAGCATTAAAGTACTCTGGGGATTTTTCTGCCTGCAGTCCCATCAAATTCCCCAACATCATTTCCCTACTCATACTGATTTCCTTCAATTCCTCCCTCGCACTAAACATTGCGTTCCCCAACATTTCTGGTATGTTATTTGTGTCCTCCTTTGTGATTACAGAACCAAACTACATGTTTAGTTCATTAGGCACTTATATATACCCCATTATGAATTCCTGTTTCTGGCTGTAAGGGACCTACATATGTCTTCACCAATCTTTTTCTCTTTGGAGACTTACAGAAACTTTTACAGCCATTTTTATGTCCACCACAAGCTTAGTCTTGCATTCCAAACTTCTCACACACTTTGGATGAGATTACATGGTGACCATCAGCAGCCTATTCAACTATTAGAAAAATAGAGCAATTTTCATAATCACTTCTAAATTATTTATCCAAATGAAAACCACTACCTCAATATAGCGTGGCTGTGAGTTCTAGAGTTTTTGTTTGTCTCCATTCCACAGATCCAGATTGTTGGGTGCATTGGCAAATGGAACGTGGAATTTCAAAATGGTCCTTTTTTCAGTTTTAATTTCAATGTATTGTGCTGTGTTTGAAAATACAAGTTCTGAATACACTGCAATGGTCATGTTTCACAATAAAAAAAACTGCAGTTCAGCAAGCCTATCAGATTTAATATTTTTCCAATGCTACAGAAATATATGGCTACACAAGGTTATATCTTAAAGTAAATGTTGATATGTTGATATGTTGGCTATGTTGATAGGGTTAGTTGAAGCAGGATTTGAGGAGTCTTCTGTGAAGCATAGATGCTGGCATAGACCCAGTTGGGCTAAAGATTAGTTTCTATTTATTTTTCATTTCTCTTCATGGGATGTGGGCCTTGTTGATTCAGCCAAAATTGCTGCCCATCTGTATTTGCTCTGGAGAAGATAGTGGTGAACTGTCTCCACTGTAGATACACATACAGTGCAGTTAGGATCGTAGTTCTGAGATTCTGACCAGGCAACACTGAAGGAATGGCAAAAAAGCTCCAAGCTAGGATGGTGAGTCGCTTGGAGGGAAACATCAAGGTGGTGGTGTTTCCATGTATCTGCTGTTCTAGTCATTCTGGATAGACGAAGCTGCAGGTTTGGAAGCTGCAGGTAAAGGAGCTTGCCAAGTTCCTGTATTACATCTTGAAGATAGTTCATACCGCTGCCATTGTGTGCTGGTGGCGGACAGCGTGCCAATCAAACAGGCTATTTTGTCCTGGGTTGTGTTGAGTTTATTAAGCATTGTTGGAGCTGCACTCATCCACGCGAACGTACAGCACTTGATCAGATACATGCCTTCTGTCTTTTAGATGGTGGAGTGGTTTTCAGGAGCCAGGAGGTGAGTTACTCAACATAGAATTATCAACTTCTACCTGTTCTTGCAGCTGCTGTATTTATGTGGCTGATCCAGTTCAGTTTATGGTCAATGGTGATCCTTAGGATGTTCATGGTGGAGGAATTTAGCAAAGGTAATGCCATTGACTAGAAGATGGTTCAATTGTTGACATGTGTCTAGCATGAATATTATTTGTCATTTATTGTCATTTATAAGCCCAAGACTGAAAGTTGTTCATTTCCTGCTTCACACAGGCACAGATAGCTGCTTTAGCAGTGGCTTGTATTTTACACAAAATACAGATAGCTACAGTGGCTGAAGAGTTCAGAATGGTGTTGAATACTGTGCAATCATTCGTGGTGATCATTCCCCACTTCTCACCTTGCTACCTCCTGTGCTTATTTGTTTAATTGTTTATCATTACTCTTGATTAGATGGACAGGGCTGCAGATCTTAGACCTGATCCATTGGTTCTGTAATTGTTTTGCTATGTCTATTGCATGTGTCATTGTGGTTTAACCTGAATATGGTCCATGTTGTAGCTTTATGAAATTTTAGCTATGTCTGTTGTTGCTCCTGGCATGCTCTCCTGCACTCTTTTTTAAAGCAGGGTTGATCCCCTGACAGTAACGATAGAGTGAGACATATGCAGCAGTATGTGCTCACAGATTTGACCAACACAATTCTGCTGATGGTAGGCCCCAGTAACTCATGAATGCATAATTTTGAATTGCTTGATCCATTCCGAATCTATATTATTTAGCATGGTTTAAGACCACACAACATGATGATAGGTATCTTCAGTGAACCTATGAGCAGCAAACATAGGAAACAAACAGCCTGCTATTAAGCAGCACCTCAGAGACACTGTATATTCACCATATGGTGGTGACTTTTCTCCCATTGCTCACCTCATGATTGAATTTTCCTGGGCAAGTGGATGGCTTTGGGGATGAATTCATCTCCTGCCCCTGTTCAATTTGAGCCCTGTATGGTATATTATTTACAAGGTATAATCTGGTAAATATGAACATATCAAACTGTTACTTAACTCATCTGATAAACATGTCTCTCACTTTTTGCACAGGTACTTAGATGTTAGGGAGGAGGATTTTGCAGGGTGATTGATCAATCTATGCCTTGGATGTTTTTCCATTGCTTAGGTCAATGTGGGTATTCTGTCTGGTTTTATTCTTATTTGACTTTTCTGCACAGTTTAATACGACCAAGTGGCTTGCTCAGCCATTTCTGTGACCAGTTAAGAGCCAACCATATTCTATACAATTCTATATCATCCACTGAGCCTGCTACAACATATCCAATGAACCAAATGCATTTGTGCATTTCTGCTGAAAATAATCAACCTTTTTCTGTAGTCCAGGTAAAAACAATAACTGTTTGTACTTACATTGAATGTAATTTCAGCTGTGCTATTAATAGTTACTTTCCGGTCAGTAAAACTGCAGCGTGCTTTTTAAAATAGATATATTGGAGAGTTAACATAAGATTGTAATTTAGATCAAGAAACCTTAATCAATCATTTTGGTTTGACTCTTTTGACTTCCACTGTCATCTGAACTCGGAGAAAATCACAGTTTTATTACCTACTGCTGCTCATCAACAACTCTCACAACATCCACACTTGTGTGCAATTCACTGATGCCAGATGGATTAATTTTCTTTTTAAGGGTGATAATGGAGAAATTTTATTTAAAGAAGGAAACCCCCACAATGTAAAGTTTTCAGAGCTGTGACAGAGAACAGGATTTTTATATATTCATTATGACAAAACTTTTTTACAGATACCTTAAATATCACTGTAGATTCACAATTCATTACAGTACCTGTCTGAGACATAGAAAATAAGTACTTGTTTAATTAAGTGGGCAGAAAACAGAATAAAGGCATCATGGAGAGATTTGTACAAAACTGAGAAAGAAAACGTTTGCAGCAACTGACCATTTTCCCAGGCTCCACTGAAGACAATAATTTTAAATATTTTTGAATATTTTCAAAAATATCCACTCTTAAATATTATGTCAATCAGTTTTTGAAGAATTTGGCATCTTAAATCATTTTACATAGGAATTATTCCAGAACACTTTGTGTGTGCAAATAAACTCACCTCCTCCCCCTGCTGGCAAAGGCTATTATTTTCTCTTCTTAATAATAGAACAGCATCGTTCACATGTATGAAATTGACAGCAAAGTTATCAGTCAAGGAGATAGCGTATCTAAAAAAAAAGTATGGTTCCAATTGGCCTTTGTGAAAAACAAATGATTTAACATATCATTATTCACAAAAATCACATTACTAAGTCACACTGTTTAATTATGAGCTCTGTCTGATTTTTTTTAAATGGCATACCTGGGCACTCTGCAGTGTTAAAATATTATTTCTCTTGTTTTAAGTAAATGAAACAACAGAATTCATGCTAATAACCTTCAGCAGAATGATACAGGTAAACAATCAGAATCAGCTAATTATCAACCCACCATATCGATGTTTTCACATAAATTGCTGTTTGCACTACATTAAAACAAATGTTGTCATTTGAAATGAGTTATACTGCTGTGGAATATATCAGCTTGGTGGTTATGATATTAGGCTGGTAATATATCAGTCATTAGTTCAAATCACATGATTAATTTCATTTAGTCAATCTTAGGAAAATTGATTTGGAAAGCTGCTGGATTATCAGAAAAGCCCAGCTTGTTTATTAGGGAAAGGGACTTGTCATTCTCTCTTCAGTCTAGTCTACATTTGATTTTAGTCCATCTTAAATTCCTGACCAATCATAAGAATTGGCATTACATGCAGCAATATTCAGATCTGCATTAGAGGAAAAAATCCAGGTCTCAGCCAATAGATCTGGCTTATTGATTGCACTTCATATATTACTCAACAACAGATATATATGCCTAATTCCAGAACCCATAAGTTAAATTTGCAGGGCAAACGTAACTTTTCTGGTGCTCCAATTGAATTCTCAGGCATTGTTACCATCTGGCATATAACTTGTTATGATAATGGCAAATGTAGATGATCAAATTTTAACTTGCATCATTTTTTTTGAAAGAAATAAAAGTATTTGTTGCCACTGATTGAAAAGGGGTTAAAAAGAGGGGAACCAAACCAGCCTTTCTCACCTGGTTGTGAAAAGCTAAATAACAGCAATAGTACCATCTAGTAGCTTGTTGTTATTTTATTTGTTCATGCGATGTATGCCTCCTCAGTAGGTCCATTATTTATTGCCAACCTATGATTCCCTTGTCTAGGTGGCGAGCCATATTGTTCCACTGCAGTCCATATAGTACACCTACAACTCACAGAGGTTTAAGTAGTTTCATAAAATTACAGGAAAGGATCAGCAAAATAATTCAGGATGATGTGTCACCTTGAAGGAAGCTTGCAAGTGTTGATGTTCCCATGTGTCTGATGTCCTTGCTCTTCTCACTGGTAGCGTTTATAGGTTTGAAAGATACTGTTGGAGGAGCCTTGGTGAATTTCTGGAGTACATCCTCTAAATGGTACACTTGGCTACCACTGTGTATCAGTTTTTGTGGAATTAGATGTTGCAAGTGGTGAATGGAATGTAGATCAAGCAGGCCATTGAGCTTGATGCTGAGCTTCCTGAGTGTTGTTTGAGCTGCACTTAACCAGGCAATTGGGATGTAATACATCACACTCCTGACTTGTACCTTACACATGCTGCGCAGATTTCAGGAGACAAGGGGTGAGTTATTTACCACAGATCTGCTTTGTATTCATAGGTATTTACATAATTAATTCACTTAAGTTTATAGTTAATGGTTATCCCCAGGTTGTTGTTGGTGTGGAATTCAGTAATCTTTATGCTGTTAAATATGAAAGGAGGTGTTGTTAGACATGGTCATTTCTTGTCTTATGATCCCCATTGAAATAACTTGTAGAAAGAATTTCAAACTTCCAGTTAACAGCTGAAGAAATGACATGATAAGGTGTCATATTTTAAGACAATCACTGTAACAGATAACTACCAACTCTGTCAAGTAAACACTACCTTTATATGCAATTTATACTCGAAACCCTGGAATGAAATACACCATGACTTATTCTTAGCCCAAACAAAGAACAATACTTTACACCTTACCTCACACTTTCATTTTTATAGACATTTAGTTTTGTCTGAATCAATCCAAAGTGATTCTTAACTCCTGTGGCTTTATTCCTGCACTGATTTCTAGCTTAGTTAAAATGTCATCTTAGAATTGTCTTTCACAGTCAGGTTTTCTTTACACTAAGACTCTTTCTGTAGTCTAAACTAGGTGATTCTTAATTCTCCATGTTTTAATTCCCCATGAATTTAGTCTGTTCAATCTGAGTGAGAACATCTACTGCTGGTCCTACATGTGGATTATAGATATTGTTGCAGACTTTATCCGCTCCATTACTCTCTCAGATCCAGGCAGACTAAAAACTCTGTGATATTCTTGGAAAGTCTGCAACTTAATCTTTTTAATGACCTCCTCCGTAGCCTTCACTTTGACAATGTATCAAGATAGTTGTTAGTGATTAGTTATTATTATACACTATCATTAGTTATCCTTGAGAACCCAACTTTCATCTTAAAAATACGTGGACAATTGCAAGCACGGTTGTTCACAATTTGACATTTTTAACATTTCTCTGGAACTTTGGAGATTCTCAAAGCTCACAGCTAACATGCAGGTTACTACTGCGGCCTCCCAAAGTAAATATCTTGCATCTTTTGTATTCTTCGAATGTTCACACCACATAAAGTTACTGTCAGGGGACTACAGAACAGCTCACATTACATCCTTAATTTCACCTGAAATGTCCACAAAACATGATAATCCTATAAACTTCATAACTATACACCTGCTAGTTGTGTGGCACAAATGTTACTTGCTACTTATCACCCCAAACTGATCTTGCTGCAATGGACCATACCATTATTCCATTCAAAGCATATTTCAGCTTACAATTAACTTTGCATCATTGTGCATCTAGAACCACGTTGCATTGATAGAAAACTTAAATATTATTTTGGATTTAGTGCCAGTTTTTGCCAAGTACTTCACTAATTTTATGCTGTTGTCCCAAACCTCCTTGAAACTAGGTTGAAATTGTCTAAATGTATCCCATCAGCCTGATTTGGTTTTGCACTAGGTTCTATAATAAATAAATAGGAGCAGGAATAGAATAAATGGCCTATTGATCATGCTCCACCATTCAAAATGATCATGGCTGATCTTGTACTTCAACATCCACCTTTCCTGCTCTCTCTTCATGTTATGTTGATTCCCAGAGACCAGTAATCTTAAATATATTATCCAATGGAAAATACACGCTTTCTGGGGTAGAAACTTGATTGAAGCATTTTCTCGTCATCTTAATCCTAAATGATCAGCCCCTTATCCCAAGAATATGGCCCCATGTTTTACATTCCCTGACCAGCAGAAAAAAATCTTTCGATGCCTAGAATCTTGCATGTTTCAGTAAGATGGCCTCTCATTCTTCTCAACTCTGGAGAATATTGACCCATTTTTCAAACTGAAGTGGCAGTATCCCGGCATGTGGTTATTTGAGTTATTTTGTTTTATTTCTGATCTTTACTAACAGGTCCATGTTTGATTGCATACTGGGGACATGGTTCTTGGTTAGGAGCTGTGAGTTGTCCTCTGTGCAGACAAAAGGTATGTTTCAGTGGATTTCCATTGTAAGAAAATATGAATGGACCTTGGTCTAATACATATAACTTAAATGTAAAATGTTGTTTAAATTGGAATTGCGTGTAAATGCACATATGCCCAATATAAGGGATCAGGATGTGGGAAGATGGTCTTGTGGTTTCTCCCACCCTTGGGAAATTTGATATTTTCCATGTAATCAAGAACATTTGTAGTGACAAAGAAAGAAATGGAAGGCAACATTTCAATGCAATTGATGAATTATATCATTGTCATTGGTTGATATTATTAAAAATATGGTGAGTTAAAATCTACCAGTGTTTGAACCTGGGGCCCTAGGCTACCCTTAAACAGGAACTTGGCTTGCATCTAAATAACTTGAATGGGCTGCTACTTTCATTCACACCGTCGTCAGAACCAAAGGATCAAAGTGAATGTAGTACAATTAAGCTTAAAATACATTGTGTTTATAAAGAATGGAATGAGTTCCCAGTGTGACTAATTAAGAAGAATTTTCTCTGGCAAGTGGAAGCAGGTTTGTGTGCGTGATGGGAGTCAAAATGTCCTCATCATCCTGCCAACTTCTATGTTTTTCTGAAGTTGGATTGAAGGCAAACAGGGAACCCCTTTTGATCTCCACGGAACCAATTAAGATGCTCCAAAAAAAACTAGTCCTTTTTTTGACCCTTAATTATGGATTTCACAGCCAGGGCCCCTGTTTCCCAAACTTACAGCAACTCACTAGGGTCACTCAAGGTAGGGTATAATGGCAAGGGCTTCTTCAGTGAAACTGGCAAGCTGGAAAAGCTTTGGGAAGTTACACTAAAGAGTTCCTGCCATGCCCAGGTGAGAGATTGTTGGTTAAAGGATTTTATCCCTTGGAGAGGATTATTACAGATTAACAAGTAGATGCCAAACTTCATGGAAGGCACTTCACCTGTCTAGCACTTCACTGACTTTCAGATGCCTTTCTCTGCTGCCAACTCTCATCGAAGAATGGGAGCATCTTATATCATTTCACCTTCTACCACTACTGAAAGGCAGGGACAAAAGCAAAAGCAGCATCACCATTCAATATCAGTAGCAACACTAGGCAGCTACTTATCAGATATATTCTCTTCCAAATAGTGGCTATTCAGATCATGGTGGAAGGAAGTGAGACACCCAAATAGGTCTACAAGCAGAGGATTAGCTCTCACAACAAGTTTGAGCACCAGTGCCTCAGAAAGCTCAAGCTCTCATATGTAGGTTGTAGCTGATACCTGCACTCTCCTGGAACAAGATCCACTTTCCATTGGGAGCTGGTGGGAATGTAATAACAACAACTGGTCAGGTGCCTGTCAATGTAAAGCCACTAACCACCCCCTCACCTCCTGGTCTTTGCCTCTCACCACATTCTGTGCTTTATTGTGCAAACAAAGGTAGCGGGCACGTGCAAGTATTTATAATGGCGAACATGGAGAGGAGGGAAGATCAACATTTCTGAACGGCAACCATGAGGCATGGCTATGCAATGATAATTCGCTGAGAGTGAGTGAGAAAGTTCAGTGTTCGGATAGTGATGTGAGGTGCTTGGAGAGACAGGAGTGAGTGGACCTACAAGAGGAAGATGCTGTGGTAGGCGATGGCCTAGTGGTATTATTGTTAAATTATTAATCCAGAAACCCATATAATATTCTGGGGACCTAGGTTCAAATCCTGCCATGGGAGACGGTGAAAACTGAATTCAATAGAAATCTGGAATGAAGTGTTTAATGATGACCATGAAACTATTGTCAATTCGGCTTGGAAAATCCAACATTGTTCGCTAATGTCCTTTAGGGAAGGAAACTGCTGTCCTTACCTGGTCTGGCCCACTTGTGATTTCAGACCTATGACAATGTGGTTGGTTTTTAACTGACCTCTGGGCAATTAGGAATGGGCAATAAATGCATGTCTATCCAGTGATGACTGTGTCCAATGAATGAATAAATTAAAAATGTGTTGTCCTGAAAAATACCTTGCAAGAGAATGCTGGGAAAGTCAGTGTGCATGGCGCCTGAAAGTGTTATGCTACTTATCTTTCCCACCTCTTGGATTTTCTTGGTGTAATGTCCCCAGTTTAGAAGGACTACAGCCCTGCTGTTGACTTCCTTGCCAATTCCATTCTCCCAGCTTGGTTGGAGAAGTTGTTCTCTTCTCAGGTCTTTGGGAGAACTCACCTCACTGCCGATCCTCATATTCTGCAGTAGAACCTCAAGGTAAGAGTGAGAGACCCAGAGAACAGCATTCTCAAGTTCCCTTTCCTTTCCACTAATTTCTACAACCTCAAAAATCTAAGGGCTGGTTGCATCATAGCCCATGTCGACAATTCTTTAATTCAAAATCCTTTCTTTGACCAAAGGGATTCATTCTTCTGCCCACCTTTCATACTTGGTGAAATGCTAAGAGGTGCCAAATTAATGCCATGATTAAGTTAACAAATCTTGGCAAAGTCTGCTCCTTCATCATTCAGGCTCATAACCAACAAATTGGTCTCGTAGTTGCAGAAAACTTAGCCAATTCAGTCAAATGTTAGTACTTCAGTTAAGAGAGGAGAAGAGTGAAACTTGGACAACTAGTGAAATCCAGAAGGACATTGATGACAGCTTTACATGTCGTTTCTCCAGGACAAAGTACGGAACAGTTTTTCAAATTGTATAAGCAAACATTTTCAGCCCAAGACAGGATGAGCATACTGTGAGAGAGTTCCTAGCAAAGTTAATTGGACTGAAGGAAAAGTGATGGGGTCACCACCCTGTATACTCCCACCTGATTAAGTGTCCCGTTGAGGTGGGGAGTGGTGGAGCATAAGTTCCACACTATGTTTATGTGCACCGTTGCAGCCAGCTCAAATAGTGAAGGCAGACATTGAAATCTGCACAAAGCAGAAACACAACTTCTTCATTTGAATGAGTTCCATGTGTTCATGCGTGGATACGCATTTAGATATCACAGAAACAAGACTATGACTTTGCCAAAGGGATTATTTGCTGGCCAAAAGAATAAATGTAAGCAGTTACATGAAGTCATAATATATACAGGTGGTACCAAGACATAGATTAAAGAAAGAGGGAGAATTTTGCATTTCATATTGAGAAATTTACTCCATATAAAAGTACTTTAATTGCAACTAAATATATTTGGAGAGTAGTTACTTTCTTTAGGGGGTAAAGACAGCAACCAAGTTGCACTCAGGGAGGTTCCTTCAAATGTCTGAAATAACTGAGCAGTTAATAAGTTACATTTTACGGTCAGTGGTACAGCAAGGGAGCTCTCTGTTGCTGCCACAAAATAAGTTTTGCTGTGAGACTGAAGAATCTCTGTAGCAAGCTTGTCAATTATATTACCGTGCAGTGGTACTGTAATTGATTGCACTGTTCTACACTGGGCATTCCTGGCAATGATGGATTGGAGAAGTCATTTCAAGGGATTATGCTGAAAAGGCAGTGACAAATGTTCAAAGGGCACATGGGTGAATTGCAACAATTATTCATTCTCATGTGGTGCAAAGGTAAAAGGGAAAGGTGGCCAAACCATGGCTTACAATGGAAATTAGAGATAATATTAAGATAATATTAGTTCTAAGGAAGAAGCAGACAAATTGGACAGAAGGAAACAATAGACTTGAGGATTGGGAGCAGTTTAGAATTCAACAAAGGAGGACAATGTACTAAGAAAGGTAAAGTAGAGTATGAGCTTGCAGGGAACATAAAAATGATTTGTAAAGGTATCCAAACGTATGTGAGACAAAAAAATTGTAAGGGCAAATATAGGTCCCTACATTACTGTGAGACTGGAGTCACATGTGGGCCAGACCAAGTAAGAATGGCAGTTTCCTTCTCTAAATGATCCAGATGTTATTTTCCTCAGCAATGACAATTGTCACAATAAGACTCTTAATTCCAGATTTTTATTCAATTCAAATTGCACCATCTGCCATGGTGCGATTCTAGCCTGGTGCACAGAACTTTACCTGGGTTTCTGGATTAACAGTCTCGCAATAATACTGCTACACCATCACCCCCGCTTAAAGGTTGATTCAGGCTTGGGTTTTGTGTCTCCCAACATGCCCAGCCATCAGAATCTCATGAGCTAGCTGTAACATTTCCCCACGGACGTTGGCAATACAACTGCCTGGCAATACAACTGTCCACTCCTCCATCGCAGTCTGTGAAAGATTCTCCATTTCTTCATCAGTGCCTCATTTTTAATGTCATGAGGCACAGCAGGATTCCTGCCCTCCCCAGCTTGATCTGTCATCATTCAAATTTCCTTTCTGGTCATTTTTCCAGCAATTGTTTCTTTCTTCTCAATACTCTTTTCTCTTTTTCCCATTTCTCTCTCTCTCTTTCAGTTCATTCTCTTTCCCTTATCTTTGTTTCTATTTTTTATTCCTTCTCTTTTTCTTGAAAGTCTAATTTCTGCTGATTTGATTTTAATCGCTTTGCCATTACTCTGATGTTTTATCATGCTCAGCTTCCACTTGTACACTGTCAGCTACCCCTTTTGAAATTTCAGGTTTCCTGGCTTTCATATAAAATTCTGATTCTCAAGCCTCAATAGATGTTTTAACTGTCTAAGGGTAGAAGAGTAAGAAGCCAGTAAATGTCAAGGGATAACACTGTTGATCAAGAATGGCATTTGTGCATTGGTTAAAGATTACCTTGGTTCAGGAATTTAGGATGTATTCAGGATGGTTTGAGTAGAAATGAGGAATAGTAGGGGAAAGAAGTCACCAGTAGGATTAGTCTACATGCCCCTGAATAATTAGCACAATGTTGGGCAAAGAATACAAGAATAAATATTGGGGGTTTGTGATAAAGGGATGGCAGTATTTATCACTGACTTTAATCTATATCTAAACAGGAAAACCTGGCACTAGTAACCTGACTGAGGATTTCATAAATAGTAGGAACTGCAGATGCTGGAGAATCTGAGATAACAATGTGT
>JAHRHZ010000058.1:29734424-29774953 GCA_024137785.1 Ginglymostoma cirratum | reverse complement strand
GTCAGCTTTCCTGCTCCTGTGATGCTGCTTGGCCTGCTGTGTTCATCCAGCTCTACATCTTGTTATCTGAGGATTTCATAAAATGCTTTCAAGATTATTTCTGATGACAGCATATCCTGGAATAAACCAGAAATTGATTATTGTTCATTTTTAATGAGAGAGGATTAACTAATGACCTCAGAGCAAAGGCTTCCCTAGGTAGTAACAACCATAATATGATTGAATTTTGTGTTTTGAAGGAGACTGCGTCTTATTTTAAATCTAAATAAGGACAAGTATGTGGGCATGAAAGCTAAGCTAGTTAAAGCAAATCTAGCGAGGGGTTAGTTTAATAGAGATGCAGCGGCAGATATTTAAGGGGATATATCAAAATACTCAGAATATGTTAACTAAAGAAGTTGTAGAAAGCATCAAATTTAATGAAGAAGTACATGACCATGAAAAGTGGAGTGGCAGGTCTGATGATTGGTCAGAGAATAAAGAATGAAATAAATGACTCAAAGGTTAATCAGGAGGACAAAATTAAGGTGTAAGATGAAGCTGGGTAGGAATGTAAAAATGAATAACAAGAGTTTTAAGAGTTGTCTATAAAGGAAAAGATTAAGTCAAACGAGTACTGGTCTTCTAGTGATTGAGAATGGCATTTGTCCTTGAGAGAGTGAAAATGGGGAGTAAACAGTAGATAATAATGATTGTTGAAATAATCAGATATTTTGCTTCTGCCTTCAAACATTCCAGTAATGGCTGTAAATTAGGGGGCTGAAGGAATAGATAAACTTAGCAAAAGTACATTCACAAGGGAAACAGTCCTCAGAGAATTGATGGACCCTATGGGCTGTCAAATCTCCAAGTTAAAATGGAATTCATCCTAGGATTTTAAAAGACTTTGCGAATGAGGTGGTGTTAATTTTCCAAAATTCTCTAGATTCAAGGCACGTTCTATTTGATAGGAAAGCAGCAAATCTAACCCCTCTTTTGAAGAATGGAAGGAGGCAGAAAATAGCAATCTACAGCTCAGTTAGCTTAACATCTGTCATGGAACATACCCAAGTCCGATGCAGAGGGTGTTCAAATAGTTGCTTTTGGTGCTATTATCCTCATAGTACACTAGTCTATACACTAGAATGTCAGGCCGCGAACACATACAAACTAATGCTGCAATTAGTTTTTAAGCACCTTTTTTTGTATATATCAGGAAGACCAAAGCACAAAAAATCCACAAGATGTCCTTACAGCTGAGAGGGGAGAGATATTCAATGACTGAATTTGCATTCGCAGTCATATTTAGCTGTAGAAGCCTTCCTTTTAAAAAAACATTTTTTTGAGTGAAAATTAACAACGTCCATGATATTTCAGGGTCTGATCAGTCATCAAGACCTTCAAAAGTTAATCCAGCTAAAGTCATTTGCTTCCATCTTAGCAGTGGGGCCTTGGTTTAATAACTCATCTGAAAGGAAATGCAGCCTACATCAATGCTGTGTGAGATTGCTTCTTTATGATTAATTGTGATAGCTAACATCGATTTTGTAATGATCAGTAATGCATATGAACAACAAAAAAACTATGGTTGCAATCCAATTACGCGCATTAATTTTAATCCTTTAATATGTACTGAAATATTTGAACTATCTATTAAGCAATGCTAGAGATATCAACTTAAGTTCACAGTAGCCAGGAGTAGACTGTGGTTATGAGTTTGAATATTGACGTTGATTTAAAAGAACAAAAATTACACTGCATCCTTTTTTGTCCACGATCAGATAGACCAAACCAATTTCTTTCTCTTTTCAGGTGAGCTTGCTCAATGGTCTATTTTGTGAGAACCAGCAGGAAACGCAGGGTCAACAGATTATGCAAGACATTAGGGACTATAACAAGCGCTTCTCTGGGCAATCCAGACCTGTAAGCATCCTGTACAAAAATCAACCCAATTATTTGAAATTAGATTGCAGATAAGGGAAGGGTGCCACAATGTTATAATCAGATTGCTGAGTGAAATCTACATTTGTAAATATTGGCATATCAATAATGTAACAACATTATTAATCAAGCAACAATAATCATCTCCTATTTCCCTGAAATTCTACATAAATTCCGAAATACATATTGCAAGTCAAAAACAAGCAAAAATAACAAACGTGTGATGTTTCTCCAGTTTCATAATATATGCTTTCTCATGTATATGTATTATTTGGTTTAGTTCACTTGGTTTATTTTGGCCTCTTAGTTCATAATTCACTAATGGTGGCAGCAAGCATCAATATGTTTTCCCTTGTTAAAGCAATAGGAACCCAAGTGCTTACATGGATATCAGATTGCCAGGAATTTGTCCACTTTCAGTGTCATTGTCAGTCATTGAACAGTACTGAAATGATAGATCATAAAAAAATCTGCTCTGCACTGTCAGCAATGGAGCTAGTTGAAAGTTTGTCTCTAATGCATAATTTTTGTTTGAAGTAAAACAAGTGAAATACTGATGAAAATAGTATCATCATACAGCACAGCACAGTAATGTTTTCAAATACAGCACTATTCCACGTGTTTCAATTGCCAGGGTCTTGTGGCCAATCACAGTTATGACCCATTAACAATTAGCCAACTTCCAATTAAAAATAACAAAGTGAATTATTCTCATTTAAATGTATGTAACACTTAAAATAATTGTGGCTGTTGGGGAATATAATAGTTACTTATCACACGTTTACCTCACTGTGAGATATTCAATATTATTTTTCTGTCATCTTTAACTTATTTTTCATATTTTTTATTGGGCCATTTTTCTTTTCTCTTTGAATCTGAGATTAGTGAAAGCATGGGCTATCTGCACAATGAAGGTCCATCTGCTTTGCCTTAATATTTTTAACCAGGCATCCAAGAAACCTCTGTAAAAGGTGACTGTTTTATTGTCAAGTTGTAGATAGTTTAATGATGTGTCTACAAATTTGAGATTGCTTAGGTTAAATGTATTCTTCTTGTACTTTTGTCGTCATATCAAGTTAGCTTGAATTCTTAAATAAAAACAGAAAGTGCTAATGAAACCCAGCCGGTCTGACAGCGTCTGTGGAGAGAGAAACAGTACAATCATATTGAATCAGGTATGCCTCTTCTTCTGATGCAGTTAGGCCTGCTGAGTTTCTCCAGCACTTTCTGATTTTGTTTCCAATTTCCAGCATCCGAAGTATTTTGGTTTTAATTGGCCTGAATTCCCAATTAGGTCTTTGAGATTTATAGTCTATGACCTCTGCAAAATTTAGTCTATCAAAATGCCGTGTTCTTTTCAAAGTTGATTGTATTTTGTTCTTATTTTATTGTTCTCCATCTCCCTTATTTTGTGGTCCTATTGTTCAGTTTGCAGATTACGTCTATGACATGCCCCTGTTACTTCAGATGGCTTTTCGAGGACTCTTCACAATGGCTGGATTAATGTGGATCTTCTATTTGAGGATTGCAATTTGTTCCTTTGGAGCCATAATGTGCCTCACTTTCCCTCTTGATATAATTCCTGAAACAGTCAATGGGATCTTGGGAACTGCGGATGACCTGACTGTTGTAATCCTGCTTCTTTTCTGCATGATTCATATTTGCCAGTAGATGGAGCCAGAGCAAATTAGTTCAACCAGAGTAATCGTCAAGTTAACCAAACCAGACTTTTCATTGGATGTGGCCTATTTGTCTAACGTCTGTTTAATAAAAAGGTGTAGATATACTTTCACAATGTTTGAATTGATAGCTGTACATAGCATTTTAATGTTACTAGTGCCTTTTTTTCCATCAATGTCATTGACAAAAGTAAGCAGCACAGAGCTGTTTTTACTTTAACACATCTGTAACTATTTATGTATTCCCCAAAAATGTTAAATATATTTTAAAAGATCTCAAAAAATTCTATTTTCTCCCTAATTATGTAAACTTTGTACTTTACACAGCCCATCATTTTTTTAATAATGCAAGTGAAAATTCACGTGAGAAAATAAGGTTGCATTGGTAGAGTGATTAAAGCAGATGCTTAGCAGAAATTGCACTGAAAACTTATTTCTCCAAATAGGAAGTTAAATCTGCATTCAATTTTCTGACTTCAGTATGATGTATGTTTTGGTCTGTGTTTTGTGGAAAACGTCCTTTACACCGTACATCACATTGATGTCATATCGAAAACAACCTTTATAGTGTACATCACAGAGATCATATTGAAAGAGCGTTCCGTCAATAAATCTCCATTGGCTGAATTTTCTTACACAGCTGATAGACTATGCTTAACTGCCAATTTCTTCACACCCTTCTAATTGAAATAGCAGCCTATGGTGTTTCTTTAATTATTCAGCCGGGGATGGGATCCAGGAAAATACAAGCTTGTGCAATTACTAAACTATTTACTACATTTTGACAATGTTAAAATCACACTTAACTGTGGCAAAGCAGCTCTCGCCCTTCTATCTCTTCAAAATCAAGATGGGTTTGCTGATAATTACATCTTTCAAAGTCCGGTTAAACAGTAATAAGCGGTATTTAATTATTTATTCTCCATTATATTAGGCTCACATGCTGCTCATGAACTCCTCTAAATGGATGTTCAATCCTTTTCATTGGTCTAGATTGACAGCTACCATAATTACTTGTGCAGGAAAATGGTGTCTATGTCAATGAAGCTGGGAGTGGGGAGTGGGGAAAGATACCCTAATACTCAGGTCTCGAAGAAGTGATTCCTTCCCTCAGAGGAAGGGAGCTTAGTAATGTCTGAGAGATCTTTTGTGATGTTAGAGGTTAGAACAAGGTGAATGATGTGCTCAGTTTGGAGTGAAGTATCTGGGACCTCAACCATCCACTTGCTTGGAACCATTATGTGTTCAGTCAGTACTTAATCAGGTGCTTCTCCTACTGACTATCTATATGAGGTTCTTGGTAACTTTCTCTCCTGATACTTATCTCCTGAAATGACGTATTTGCTGGCTTCATTTTACATTGATTGCCCTGGAAAGCCTGATCTGATATAATAGCACCACATGGAGATGCAGCTGGATGATTAATTGCAAACACAAGAGACATTTTGTCAACCACTGGTGGATAACAATGGTACTAGAAATACTCCAGAGGAATGTATACTAAATGGTACCAAAGATAACTGCAAAGCATGGTCTTATAATTCTCTTCCAGCTGACTTCAGTTGTGTCCAATTCAGAAAAAAACAGTTCTTGAAATGTGTTGTAGAATGGGTAAGTTGGTAGTCCTTATGTGACTACGACATATATTCAGACCAAGTCAATTGTATTTGTGTATGTTCCAGGGAACCTCAAGATTTGACTACTACAGGATACAACTTTATAAGAACAGAAGAAATAGGAAGAGTTTGTGACCCACTGAGGCTGCACTGTCATTTTACATAATCATGGCTGATCTTTGGTCTCAACTCCAAGTTCCTTCCAGCACACTGTTCACTGTAATTCACCCCCTAAAATTAATGGCTGTTTTTGTTGGTGAATATGATGACATCAGGCCCAGAATGAGACCTAAATCTAATCTCAGCAAGGATAGAACCTGCTAGATTACCAAGATGCATCTGCATGATTCTCAGAACAGGGTACCCTGCTGGATCTTCAGAAGAGCAGTTGGTTTTTGGCCACCAATGTTGAAATTGGGATAACATTCTGGGCAAGTGGAGAAACATAGGTTCAGCATAACAAGACAAAGGAGGATGGTTGTGGTTGGTGAAGGTCTATCTTCTCAGTCACAGGACTTAATTACAGATGTTCTTCAGATTATTGTAATTTTCTAATCTGCATGTTCAGAGTTGTTATGACACATCTCTTGAGCAGATGGGACTTGAACCAAGGCCTCCTCATCCATTGGTAGGGACACTACCGCAGCAGTACAGTAGCCCTCAGATTATTGTCCTGGACCCAAACATTTTCAGCTTTTCATCTATGACCTCCCCTCCATTGTAAAGTCAGAAGGGGGAACATTTGCTCATAATTGAATAATGCTCAGTGCCACTCACTACTCGTCAGATACTGAAGCAGCCCATGTATAAATGCAGCAAAGCCTCGTCAACATTCACTAGTAGACTTCATCTAATAAGCAGCAAATAACGTTCACATCACACAAATGTCAAACAATGACCATTTTCAAGATGAGGGAATCCAACCACTACTCCTTGACATTCATTGGCATTACCCTGTTATCAAAATCTTGGGGGCTACTATCAACCAGAACTGATTTGGACATATAAATCCACAGCTATATGAGCACATCAGAGGTTCAGAATTCTACGGTAAATGAGCCTCCTCCTCACTCCTCAAAGCAATTCAGGGAATTTGGAGGCAATGTGGGAAGTAGGGGAGGAGGTGTTTTTGCTTGCCTTTTTGGTTCATAGTTTATAAGGTTTTCTTTAAAATGGGATAAATTGAAGCCCAGGATCAGGGGCCCAGCACAAAAGAGTGACATCACTAGTAAACCAAAGTTCATTGGTTGGTAATACCTACTAACTTGACTATTACAGATTACGTTCAGATTGTAAATAGGGGAAATATTCACAGGCTATAAAGTAAAAGACCAGTGCAAAACTTTAAAAGTCCAATTAAGAACAAGGTAACTAAAATAGCTATGTTAGGCCAGGTGATGTGTTTTCCCTGCATGATGTCGGAGCCCACTGTGGTTTACAGTGACTACATCAATAGCAAGTGTTGGTTGGTTGAGGAACTCTGTCTCAGAGTTGATGAGCTTGAGTCTGAGCTTTGAACATTGCAATTCATCAGGGAGGGGGAGTTACATGAAAACTGTGTTTTGGGAGGCAGTCACACCTCAAATTCAGTCAGTGGTCAGGGCCAGGAGGGTGTGATTACCAACGAGGCAGGTAGAGGGATCCAAGTGGTAGTGCTGAAGGAGCCTCAGCTCTTGAACTTGTCTAACAGATTTGTGATTCTTGCTCCCTGTGTGACAGCAGGGGCTATAGGAGGATGTGCAAACTGACCATAGCACCATTTTACACGGAGCCATTCAAGAAGGGGGAGCAAAGAGAAATGTAGATGTAAATGGGGATAGTATGGGGGGAATACACACTGGTATCTGTGGCCAGGATAGTAAGTCCCAAAGGTTGTGTTGCTTGCTTGATGCTTGGTTTCAGGATATGTGTTTGAGTTGTGAGGAGAGTTAGATTAGAGTTTGAGTTATGATGAGAGGCTGAACAGGCTGTGACTTTATACCCTGGATCATAGGATGCTGATGGGTGACTTTTTAGAGGTTTATTAAATAATGAGGCACATGATTAAGTGACAAGCCAGGTAAGTGAGTCAAACTAGAGGGTATAGATTTAAGGTGAGAGAGGAACGTTTTAAAAGGGACCTGAGGGACAGTTTTTTTCACACAGAGGGTGATGTGTAAATAGAATGAGCTGCCACAGGAGGTGGTAAAGTTCAGTTTAAGAAACCTGGTTGGCTGGGACGAGTTGAGCTGAAGTGCCTGTTTCCATGCCGTATGACACTATCACTCTATGTCATCTAAGGTGCAGTGGAACTTAAGAGTAGGAGGGGAAGATCCAGTTGTTGTGGTCCACGTAGATACCAACAATATAGGTAGAAAGAGGAAAGAGATTCTGCTGAGAGAATATGAACAGCTAGGGGCTAAATTAAAAACCAGAACCAAAAACGTAATAATCTCTGAATTATGACATTAATCACAAGCAGATTGGCGTTGGGTCAACAAGATTAAGGAAGTAAACATGTGGCTCAAAGATTGTTGTGTGGGAAATGGGTTCAAATTATGATGGGATGGGCACCACCTGTATCACACAGGGCCCAGAGTCCATGTGGAAGTCATTACTAAGTTTGGGATAAGGCTTTAAAGTAAATAGTGGTAGGGTAGGGGCGTTGGGTTCAGTTGCATGGAATATTATTGAAAAAAGTTAAATGGGGGATGGGAGGGTTCAGCAGAGGTTATTAAAATTTCCAGAAAAAGTAATAGTACGGAGAGTGTGGAAAATGTCAGGAATTTAACTCCAGCCACAGCAGATAAGGGGACAACTATGAGAAAGGGTGCAGTCAGTGCAGAACTGAGTGTGTTGTACTTAAATGTGCAGAAACAAGGTAAATGAGCTTGTAGCGCAGATTAAAATTGATGGGTACAATGTTGTGGGTATCATAGAGATGTGCCTGCAAGGGGATCAGGGCTGGGATCAGGGCCAGTCAGTGGGAAGCTGTCAAAGACGGAGCAGCACAGAGTGAGTATAAACCTACCGGAGCTCAGGGATCGTTGCCTAGTCAGTGGGAAGCTGTCGGAGGGTGGAGGAGCAGCACAGAGTGAGTATAAACCTTCTGGAGCTCGGGGATCGTGGCCTTGTCAGCGGGAAGCTGTTGGAGGGTGGAGGAGCAGCACAGAGTGAGTGTAAACCTACCAGAGCTTGGGAATCGCGGCCTAGTCAGCGGGAAGCTGTCGGAGGGTGGAGGAGCAGCACAGAGTGAGTATAAACCTACTGGCGCTTGGGGCACATTGTCGCTGCAAAAAAAAAACTGGATTGACGTCACAGGGAGACTGTGACCTGATTGCCTGGTAGGAAATGTTCACTAAATCTGAAAAAGAACACAACATAGAAGTATCAATAAATTTAATTAACTCAATAAAGTAATTAACTAAGTAGAAATAGCTGGAGAAGTGATATGTAGCTGTATAATGTGGGAGCTGGCTGATCCCATTGTGAACTGCTGTGACCACATCTGCAGCAAGTGTTGGTTGCTCGAGGAACTTGCGCTCAGAATTTATTAGCTGGAATCTGATCTTCAAACACTGCAGTATATCTGGGAGAGGAAGAAATACCTGGATGCTGTGTTTCAGGAGGCAGTCACACTTGGTAGATTAAGTATGTCAAATTTGATCAGTGGCCAGGAACAGCAGGTTGTGACTGTAAGTGAGGCAGGTAGAGGGATCATGCAGTCAGGAACAGAGGAGCCTCAGCTCTTGACCTTGTCTGACAAGTACAGGGTACTTGCTCCCTGTGTGGATGAGGAAAAGAACTGCAGGGAGATTGAGCCAATTGACCGCTGCACTGTGGTACAGGAGGCCATTCAAGAGGGGGGAACAAAAAAACAAGTGGTAGCTGTAAGGGATTCGATAATCAGGGGAATACATAGAATCCTTTGTAAACAGGATCGAGAGTCCTGCATGGTGTGTTGATTGCCCGGTGCGAGGGTAAGGGATATCTCTGACCGGTTTGAAAGAATATTGGAGAGGGAGAGCAAGGATCCAGTTGTTGTGGTCCATGTCGGAACAAACAACATAGGCAAGACTAGGAAAAAGACCTGTTCAGGGATTGTCAGGAGCTAGGAATGAAATTAAAGACCAGGTCCTCAAGGGTTATAATCTCCGGATTACTGCCTGAGCCACGTGCAAATTGGTATAGGGACACAAGAATAAGGGAATTAAACACGGGGCTGAAGGAGTGGTGTGGGGAAGAGAGGTTCCTTTTCATGGGGCACTGGCATCAGTATTGGAACAGGAGGGATCTGTACCATTGGAACAGTCTCCACTTGAACTGAGCTGGGACCAATGTTCTAGCAAGAAGGATAAATAGGCTGGTCAACAGGGCTTTAAACTAGAAAGTGGGCAAGGGGGAGAAGGGAATGGTAAAATGTCCCCCAGTGGGGACCAAAGCAGCAGGCTAACATCTGTAGGGGTGGATTCAACTGTGTGGAAAAATATGAAAAAAATGACAGGAAAGGAGAACTCAGGAGAGGTTATTAAAGTCTCCAGCACAGACACAAATAGGGCAGAGTAGAAAGGCTTAGGAGGCAAACTTCAAGCACACTGGATAAATGAGTGACAATGAGAAGAGGGACTGTTAATACAGGACTGAAGGTGTTATATCTGAATGCACCCAGTATAAGGAATAAGGTAAATAAGCTTGTGGTACAGATCGAAATTGGCAGATATGACATGGTGGGCATCATGGAGACATGGCTGCAAGGAGATAAGGATTGGGAGCTGAATATCCAAGGATATACATCCTATTGAAAAGATAGGCAGGTGGGCAGAGGGGGTGGGGTTGCCTTATTAGTAAGAATTGAAATTAAATCAATAGTAAGAAACAAAGTAGGGTCAAATGGTGTCGAATCTATGTGGGTAGAGTTGAGGAACTCCAAAGGCAAAGAAACCATAGTTGGAGTTATATACACGCCTCCAAACAGTTGTCAGGAGCTGGGGTGCAAGATACACCAGGAGATGGAAAAGGTGTGGAAGGAAGGCAAAGTTACAATGATCATGGGGGATTTTGATATGCAGATAGACTGGGAAAATCAGGTTAGTAGTGGATTGTAAGAAAAGGAATCTGTGGAAAGTCTACGAGATGGCTTTTTGGAGCAGTGATGCAGTCCACTAGGGAACAGGCAAGACTGGATTGATGAGGGGGCCTAAGGTGAAGGAACCCTTAGGAGGCAGAGATCATAATATGATTGAATTTATTCTGCAGTTTGGGAGGGAGTAGATAAAATCAAAGTTAACGGTATAACAGATGAATAAAGGCAACTAGAGAAGCATGAGGGAGGAGCTGGACAGAATTGACTGGAAGAGAAGCCTAGTAGGAAAGACAGTGGAACATCAAGGGCAAGAGTTTCTAGAAGTAATTCAGGAGACTCAGCAAAAATTCATCCCTAGGAAAAAGAAGCATGGCACAGGGAGGATGAGGCAACTATGGCTGATTAGGGAAGTCAGGGACAGTATAAAAGCAAAAGGGAAAGCATATAATGTGGTGAAGACCAGTGGGAAACTAGAGGATTGGGAAGCTTACAAAGATCAATGGAAGGCAACAAAAAAAAAGGAGGGAGAAGATTAAATATGAGGGTAAACTAGCCAGTAATATAAAAGAGAACTGTAAGAGTTTCTTTAGGTATATAAAGGGCGAAAGAGAGGCAAAAGTGGACACTGGACCACTGGAAAGTGACACTGGAGAGATAGTAGTGGGGAACAAGGAAATGGTTGAGGAACAGAATAATTACTTTGTGTCAGTCTTCACAGTAATGTCCTAAAAATTCAAGAGGATCAGTGAGCAGAGTTGAGTATGGTGGCTATCAGCAAGGAGAAGGTGCTAGAAAAACTGATTGGCCTGAAGGTGGACAAATCACCTGGACCAGATGGACTACACTCCAGAGTTCTTAAGAAGATAGCTGAAGAGATAGTGGAGGCATTGGTGATGATCTTTCAGGAATTGCTAGGGTCAGGGAAAAGGGAATGAGGCAAAAGACAAAAAATTACAGGCCGATTAGCCCAACCTTGGTCGTGGATAAGATTTTGGAGTTCATTGTGAAGGATGACATTTCTGAATACTTAGAAGTACATGATAAAATAGGGTAAAGTCAGCATGGTATCATCAAGGGGAGGTCAGGCCTGGCAAATCGGTTAGAATTATTTGAGAAAGTAATGATCAGGTTAGACCAAGGAGAGCCAATGGACGTTATCTACCTGGACTTCAAGAATGCCTTTGACAAGGTACCACACAGGAGGCTGCTGAGTAAGATAAGGGCCCATGGTGTTAGAGGTAAGTGCTAGCATGGATAGAAGATTGGCTGCCTGGAAGAAAGCGGAGAGTGGGGATAAAGGGGTCTTTCTCAGGATGGCAGCCGGTGACAAGTGGTGTTCCACAAGGGTCAGTGTTGGGACTACAACTTTTCACTTTGTGCATTAATGATCTAGATGAAGGAACTGAGGGCATTTTGGCTAAGTTTGCAGATGATACAAAGATAGGTAAAGGGAATCAATCACTGAATTTGCGTTTGGTCTCACCGATGTGGGGGAGACCACATTGGGAGCAATTGATACAGTAGACAAGATTGGAGGATGTACAGGTGAATCCCTGTTGGATTTGGAAGGATTGTTTGGGGCCTTGGATGGATGTGAAAGGTGAGGTGTAGGGTCAGGTGTAGCACCTCCTGCAGTTTTAGGGAAAGGTACCAAGTGTGGTGGGGTTAGTAGGGAGTGTGAAGCAGATGAGAGAGTCATGGCATGAGTGGTACCTATGAAAGACAGATGGGGTGGGGAGGGAAATATCTCTTTGGTGGTGGGGTCTGATTGCAGGTGACGAAAGTGGTGGAGGATGATGCGCTGGCTGCGGAGGTGGGTGAGGTAGTATTTGAGGACCAGGGGACTCTGTCCTTATTTTTGTTGGGGGGGAGGGAGTTTGAGGGCAGAAGTGCAGGAAATGCAAGAGACGTGGTTCAGGGCATTATGAATCAGTGGAGGGGGGAAGTTACGGTCCTTGAGGAATGAGGTCATCTGGGATGTCTGGGAGTGGAATGCTCCATCTTGGGAGCAGATGTGGTAGAGGTGTTCCTGCCTGACAAATCTGTTGGAATTCTTTGAGGAGGTAGTGAGCAAGTTAGGCAAAGGAAAGCCAGCTAAATATGATAAGAGCCCATGGTGTTAGGGGAAAGGGTACTGGCATGGATAGAGGATTGGATTGTAAATATTCTGCAATGAACACACCGCTTGGCACTCTCAACTGGCATACTGCTGGGGGCATATTTGTAGACATTCGTGACAAATCCATATACTCAGGAGCTGTGGGGACTCTTGAACTGGAGCGCCAGCCAGGAGAACATATTTTCCCTTATTCCAATTTCATCTGTAGTTCTTTCCACTCATTCTCACTCTCTGATTTGTCATAGGCTTCTTCATGTAAATTATTGATTCCGAGAAAGGATAAGCTTGTATTGATACTTCCTGTTGCATAAGTGGATGATACAAGTGCTGAAGGTTTTCTTAAAAACAGCAACAATAATGTGGTATTTTACAGTGCCTATAACATAGTAAAACATTCTCAGGCATCTCACCACCGTGTAAGCTATTTTTTTCACCTTTCCTGGTCCGTTGTATTTACCCTGGATATCAATAATTCAGGGCAGTCCTAATAGTGGGCTATACCTAACATTCTTTAATAAAGCAAAGGATACTGCAAAAATATTGAAAATAATACATCACAATATCACACACACAGTGCTTACAATCACAAGTGAGCCAATTTATGTCAACTGAACTAGGTAATCAGCCTGCCCTGTCTCTACCTCCAGTCATGGATCAGACAACACTTTCTTAGATAGCTAACTATTGCTCTGAAGCAAGCTTTCTTAGCCCCTTTTTCAATACAGAGATGTTGCATGTTGAAACTTTGACACTGTTTAGTCTCCAACAATTTGATCAGTTTGACAACTACAACACTACAAATGTGTCATCTACCATAGCTGGTTTGATCAATTACTGATTAAGACTTGTTTGTTTCTCCATAGAAAGAGGCACACATTTCCGTTTTAATGAATTTTTACTTCAGCCTTAGCTGTTGCCACCCCTATGTCATATGATATTTACATGGCACAATTCTATAATCAAGCATTCTCTTTTCAACTGATAAATAATAATATTATCATTCAGTTTACTGTATCTGAGTTAAACCAAGACTTCAGACTTTCAGACATATTATGTTAGTTGCAAGTTTTGGTGATCCCATGTATCTGCTGTGCCTGTCCTGACAGATGACAACAAAAACAAAGTTGCTGGAAAAGCTCAGCAGTTCTGGTAAGAACGGGTTCTGAGGAAGGGTCACACCGGATCCGAAACGTTAACTCTGTCTTTCCCTTCACAGATGCTGCCGGACCTGTTGAGCATTTCTAGCAATTTTGTTTTTGTTCCTGATTTACAGCATCCGCAGTTCTTTCTGTTTTTATTCTGCTAGATGACAATATCTGTGTGTTTGGAAGGTGCTGCCTAAGAAGACTTGGCGAATTACAACAATTTACACTGATGATCAAGAGTAGACTTATGGGAAGGTAATTAGATGGGTTGGATTTGTTCTGCTTTATTTGTACAGGACACACCTGGGAAATTTTCCATATTGTTGAGTACATGCCAATTTTACAGTTGTACTGGAACAGTTTGGCCAGGGGTACAACTTGTTCTGTCTTTGGTACTTCTGCAAAATGTTGCAGTATCCAGTGTCTTCAGCGGATCTTGATATCATGTGGAGTGAATTCAGTTAGCTGAAGTCCGGCACTTCTGTTGCTGAGGACCATTGGAGGAAGCCAAGATGGATCATCCACGCAGTAGTTTTAGCTGAAGATTGTTACTGGTGATTAAGAAATTATATTTTGAGGGCAGCGTCAAAGTTAATTGCTTTAGTCTGCTTAGTGGTAATTTGGAGGTTTGCCTGTTTATTCCATGCTGGATGTCAGACAACTAATACCACAATTCAGAGACAGTGGAGCACTGTAGTGATATGTATATTACTTCATGTATGAAGCGCTGCAGTAATTGGTTAAACCTCACATCACAGCAGGAGGTCAATTCTCAGTCCTTAAACAGAAGCAGTCCTAAGGCATTTTTGTTTACAGCTCCAAATTCAACAATGCAACATTGTTATTTTCAGATGATAGGCTAATTGTATTGAAAGGAATGGAGGTCAATTTCCACAGAGGTTTCTGTTGCTCATTTGTCATAAGTCCCTTCAAAGAGCATCGGAAACCCTAGAAAACAGTATGAACAGTGTTTTTCTAGGATGCCTGTGGTACATTTTCTGTGCTAACACGTGACATAACAGAAGAACTGCAACAGAAGGTTATTCCCATTGTCCTTTTTCATGTTTGTAGTTACCTTTCTGCTGCTGCATACCTGGCAGGATGCCATTCTGTGCTGGTATCAGTAAAAACATTAATGTAATTTGTGGTTCCATTAAAAAAAAAATCAATGGATCAACAATTTTTGGCTTATTTAATCAATTTTGAAAGAGAAAGTGGAAAAAATATGAAGAAGCAGCTTTGTAACAGGAATCTATATTAATGCAACAACAAAGGCAAAACCAGGTAGATCTTATAAAACAGAGTTCTGTATGGTCCTGGATGCAAACTGCAAGATGATGGAATACCTTACTAACTAGGATCCAGAACTGGTAGAGATTTTGTAATTTTCTGAGGTTCCTGGAACTTTAGAGTTTGGTTGCCTAGTGGCTTTTATAACAATTAGGACCAATTAAGATACATAACAATAAAATGATGCAAAAATGGCTTTGAATTCTGCCCTCAGAAATTCCCTGATTTTGGGTGGTATTTGTTTCATACATTGTATTATTGTAAAAACTGCACTGTTAGAATACGGGTGCATTGAATACTTAGCTAGTACGTTCAGAAATGATGCCCAATGTAACTCGCACTATCAACAACAACATCTAAATCTGTATTAACATTAAAACACAAATTACAATATATATGCTGTAGTAGCAGCAGCACTATAACATGCAATGACCAACAAACTGGTGGAAAGGGAAAAATAAATTTTGGTTTTAAATATCTCTTTTCAGGTAGAAATTTACACAATCATGACAAAACACAAACCATACAAACAGTTCCTCTGTTGTGTAAATTAAAATAAGATCAATGATGATTGTTTAGGGAAACATGTTAACGTGTTTATGTTGTTAAGAGTATTTTCTCAAATACAAATGAGATAAGCTGATAACTTTAACAATTTGAAGTTAGGCTGTGAGCATGGTGTGCATGAGCCTGGGAGAATGAGCACCAAGGTTACCAATGACAGTATTTTAGCTCTGAGCACAAAATTTGACTTTTCAAATTAGATTGAAGTGACAAGGGCCAAAGTGTGAGAATTAGCATTTCAACAGGACCAGAAAATTGCTCCTCCTGGCTTACAAGAAAATCTTCTAACAATCTATTTGCCTGGCTGTCATCTTCTGGTCTCGGGCACTGTGGGTCAGGCAATGAGTTATGTAGACACAGTCAAGTCATGCTGGATCTGCATAACACCAGTATTTGTGTTATGAAGAGGCCAGGCAGGCAAAACTGCTGGAGATCACAGTGGGTCAGACAACATCCATGGAGACAGAGCAAATTAACATTTTGAGTCTGGATGACTCTTCATCAGGACCTGAAATGAAGTGCGGAGGAGACAGTATTTATGTTATTGTTGGGGGTGGTTGTGGCGGTGGTGGGATGTACAGTGCTGGTGGAGAAAACATCTTGATTGTTCAGATTAAGTGATATCGGAATGTGACAATATTCTCCAATCACTTAATCTGAACTATCAACATCTTTTCTCCACCGCGCCACAGCCACAACCCGCACCCCCCACCTCAAACTATAGCATAAATGCTGCCCCTTCCGCACAACACTTCAGCTCTGATGAAGAGTCATCTAGAATCAAAACGTTAGCTTGCTGTCTCTCCATGGATGCTGTCCAACCCACTGGGATCGCCAGCATTTGTTTTTGATACAGATTCTAGTCTCTGCAGTAACTTGGTCCAAAACTGCTAGAAACGTGGCATTTAAAATGGTGGCTGGCAAGAAAGTATTTGGAAATCAACAATGAGCACCTTTATCAACACTTCTTTAACATCACTGCAGCCACTCCTTTGTATTGCTTATGCAGGGTATAAGTCTTGCCTGCTGTTTCTATTACAACAGACTCTAGTCACCTTGTAAACTCACAAGTCTCAAGAATTAATCCATGAATAACAGTAGTTTTTTTAAAGTACATTTTTAGTGTAGATTTACATTGCAATGTAGTATTAATGCAAAACAAAACTAACACTGAAGTTGCAACGTGTATGTTGCTGAATCTGCAGTCAGGCCTCACCCTGAAGTCTTATAGGATTCCTTAGGCATTAACATCTGATTTACAAGAAACAAAGTTTAGTGTTAACATGAAAATGAAACTGCTTACATGCTTTAATTGATTTAAACTAAAATTTTTCTTTGGGGAAGCCGTGACATTATCTTTCTTCTACTTGATCACCTAGAATTCATGTTTATGTTTTACAAAGGTTCCAATGCAGTACAAAGATAGCAATGTATTCGTTGCAATTTTATTACCAAACAATTTCTTTATTTGGAAAGTGGTAAAGGATTGCGTAAATTCTGGACATTTCCTCCACTGCTGTGGCAATCAGATGTTTTGCATAATTGCTCTGTATTTCTTCTGGTGCTCAACCAGCTTCAGGAAGACTTTGTATTTGTTGTCATAAAACCTACAAAACAAATGAGCTCAAACTATTTTAATAACATACCAAACTTCTAACAAGTGACTTCTAACAACATGAGATGCTTTGGTCAGATTTTCTTGAATTAGAAGACTTTATTCTGAATTTAAATAATATTTTAGTACAGAAATATTCTCTATATTTTCAGCTAGAAAACAACAATCTCATACAAACTTTATTGGTCCTTAGGCTAAAGCCAGTTTCCCCTGAGATTTCCTCTCAGCACACAGATGAGCAAGACACATGGGAATGATGTTCAAAATGCATGCCTGCTTAGGATTGGGCCCCAGATGTTTCCCGTGTTGTGTTTCAATAGTGGAAAAACAGTGTCTTATCCTTTTAGTTTTTCTAGAGTGCAGCGGCTGTGTTACTATAATTCAAATTCTTTCAGAAAGATAAAAAATTACTAGCTGATTTTCTAAAACAAGCATAAAGAACTCATAGCTAAAACTATAAATTTAACTATTTATTCATTTAAAAATGAAGAATATGTGAAAATCATATGCGCCAAATAAATAGCTTGCAGGCAGGAAATGAATTAGCCAGCAATCTAATAAAGAGGTTCACTGTAGGTTACAGTCTAATAGAGAGGTTCTGTAGGAATAGAATACAGAATAGTTTTAATGATTTTGTGAATCCTAGGGTTAGATCAAAGATTTGTAATCGCTCTCTTTTTGTTCGTTTCCCAGCAGACATTTCCTGTTAGTGACAGTACAGTTTATACTGATTACAGCTGCGGTACTTCAAATGCAGGCTATTTAGGAGTGTTATTATTGCTAGATGAATTTATTAAACTGTTAATACTAGGAAATTTTTGTATAATTTAACCAGCGATATTATATCATTAAACAAAATAACTGATTTGTACAATTGTAAATGCTTGTAAGAATGACACCAATATTTAGAGTATTCTAATCTGACTAGATTTTCCACACTGTTCTGGTGACATCTGTTCTCCATTGTGAATTGTGTATATGCCCATAGCACAATTAAAAATGCCTTAATCTCTACATCAAAGGACTAGAAGTGTTGGATTTGATACGTAATAGAGTAAAAGATGGACTTTGAAACAGAATGAAAGACTTATGATACATGATGACTGATTAGATAAAGCTGTTTCACTTTTCTGCTTGGAAAGGGTCAGATATTTTTCACTTTGTACGAGGGAGATTTTGTTTATATTCACGCTTGGGATTTGGGCATCGCTGGCCGGGCTAGCATTTATTGCCTGCCCCTAGTTATCCTTGAGAAGGTGATGGTGAGCTGCCTTCTTGAACCACTGCAGTCCATGTGCTGTAGGTGGGCCTGCTGTTAGGGAGGGAATTTCAGAATTTTGACCCAGCAACAGAGAAGAAATGCTGATATATTTTCAAGTAAGGATGGTGAGTGGCTTGGAAGGGAACTTGCAAGTGGTAGTATTCCCATTTATCTGCTGCCCTTGTCCTTCGAAATGGAAGTGGTCGTGCGTTTGGAAGGTGCTGTCTGAGGATCTTTGGTGAATTTCTGCAGTGCGTCTGTAGATATGTTTGTGGATTTGGTACCAATCAAACAGGCTATTTTGTCCTGGATGATGACAAGGTTCTTGAGTGTTGTTGGAGCTGCCCTCATCCAGACAAGTGGGGCGTATTCTATCATACTCCTGACTTGTGCCTTTTATATAGTGGACAGGCTTTAGAGAATCAGGAGGTGCATTACTCACTGCCATATTCCTAGCCTCTTAACTGCTCTTGTAGCCAATGTATTTTAACCCCAAAGTTAACCCCAATAGTGTTGATAGTCGGTGATTTGGTGATGGTAACTAAATTGAATGTTAAGGAGTGGTAGTTAGATTGTCTGTTATTTGAGAAGGTTGTTGCCTCGCCTATATGCTTATTTCAAAGATGCACAGCAGAGGGAAACAGGCTGAGGACCTTAACGTCAGGAATTTAACTTTATGCTGTTAGCAAAGTTCCAAAAACTTTCCAATGGCCAGAGAAGGGTGCTTACACCTGGACCTGAAGACAAAAATGACACTAAATAGAAATGCAAAAGAATTTTCATTTATATTGTTCTCAATGCTTCGATACAGCAACACTGTATGAATGTAGTATATCCGCCATACACAAATGGCTGCCATTGCACCCAAAGAATGTTTATATTTCTACGATCATGTAAAGAGTTGCCCATTGCTACCTGATTTCCAGGCCTTTCAACAGAAGTGGAAAAGATGTTGGCAAAAAGCTTTTGCATCAGTGACAGTGAATAGATATAGGAAAACAATTGTGGAAATGAAAACTTATGAGAAGAACAAACTGCAAGAGATGTGGAAGGAACATCTTAAGCAAAGCTAATGAATGCCAGAGGATCAGAAATTGAGAAGAAAGGGTTGGGTACACATGGTTTTAATGAAAGGGACATCTTTATAAGCTGAGAACGAAGACCACCATTTCTCCCCAAAGTAAATGTGAGAAATAGAAACTTTGAAATTAATGTTATGAATGCATACAATTTGATATTGGCTAATGTTTTACTACTTAGAGTGACTCCCCTTTTAAATACGCATGTTTAAAGTGGTGGGAACTGTGTTGCCTTTTATAACCTTAGGGTATTCTGAAGTACTTCATAGCAAACAAAATAAATTTTGATAGTTGGTTACTGTTGTAATGCATAGAACCTGATAATGAAACAAAATTATTTTTAAAGCTAATAATTTACTTAGTGAAGCTTTCCAAGAGGTTCAGCTTGGGATGTAAAGAATATCTTTATGCCAAAAGATAAGTCTTACATTTAAAGGGAATTATTGAATTAATTGGGCAGGATTTTTTTTGATGGAATAACAGTCACGAGGCAAGCAGAGAAAATCTGGCAGGATACTATGGTGAAAATTACTACCATATTTTTTCCATTTACAGGAGAAATCCACAATATATGGTGTTTCTTGTAGGGTCTCTGGAATACACCCTAACAGTATTGTGTAGCCTATGGCTTGCAAATCTCAATAATTCACTCAAAAATGAAACTATAGTCTGATTATGTTTGCCAGAGGAAGTTAACAATAAAAATGAGCATTAATCCAGTTAGCAATGTGAAGTACCATGGACGTAATACCCTGGTGGTACAATGCCTTGGGAACAATAGTGTTCTACAGAATGGAAGAGTCAATAAGATCAAATCCCTCCCCAAAAATCTGCTGAATATTTTTCAGCAATTTGATATGGTGGCAAAGTTTTAATACAGAGTCAACTCACCCCAATTTGATGGCTGCTCTAGAAAACAGTAGAAGACTGCAATTGATGAAAGTTGGGTAAACCTAGCCTCCCTTACAAGGAAAGTTGGTAAAAAAAAAATCAAGTTAAGAACATTTTAAAATTAAGTACCTTTTTTGCCCTTCATCTGGATGAATTACTTCTCCAATTTTTCCCATTTTTTCCATAGCTTCCTGTTGAATACATTGAAAAAATGTTCTCGTTATGTTAGTATTAAAAATGTTCAGCTATCAACTTAAAAGCATAGTACTGGAACACTAATCATTTATTTTTGGATACAGACATCAAAAGCAGGAACTTTAGATTATAAAAATACATATAATGACAAAACGGCATTTTACTACCCATCAATGCACTGAATTTCATACACAAAATACTGAGATAAATACACTCTACGCCAACTGTCTGTTTGTCCTCTTTGATCAGTGAATTATTTTCAACTGTCACGGGTTGTACACTTATCCTTTCTATTGCATTGTTGCATCAGACATAAGCTTCTTAACAGACTTAATAATCTACCTTAAAATTATTTACCCATTCTTGGCTTCCATTTTCAAGGTATCTGCGGCTCACAAACCCAAAATCTTACAATAACCGCTACGAGGCTTGTACTCATAGAACTACTTCTGTGTGTACGGTTTCATTATTGACAAGCAGCTTCTAACTTCCTGAAAGAATTTGCAACTTCCTACAATGTGCGAGTCTGCTATGCTGCCTGATCTTGCGTCTCTGATGAGAAACAAGAGCAGCAACACCAACAGCACCATGACAATTGGAATATCATCATTAACGGCAGCATGAGCAGCTGGCTTCTCTACAGCAACATGGCACTCCAAAGAGCAAAGGGCATGGACTCAGAAATGCAGCTTGAAGGAGGCAATACCCAGAATAGAGCAGAAAAATCAACCTTTTCACATCGTGCATGTGCAGGCACCAGTACCTTAAGCCTCTTAGAGTTTCTAGGCAGATCATTGCTACTGGCTATCATCCTCTGGAACAGGGGCTCCTTTCTAATAGACCAGATGGATATGTATAGCCAGTAGCTGTCAAGGTCACTATCACTGGAGGCCTCCCCTCTGGTTCTTTGCTTCCCTTGAAGTTGTACAATTTGTCCAACTCCAAGGAGAGAGAGCAAAGAGTTGTGAGTATAAAAAATGCATCGTGCAGTGCAGTAAAGACAAAATTTGTGGAGGGTGACAATGAGGCGAGGGTACGAGATCGTACAATGATGATAGCTATTTGTGTTAGCTATTCAGGTGGAAATGTGACATGCCTGGAGACGAATGAGTGGAGCTACAAGCTGTGCTGGTTTGAGGGATGATGTGTAAGTAAATGCTGGAAAAGTCATGAATCAAGACTTTACTCCTGTGAGTGTTTTACCACTCTTCTCAAGTGGTTGAGGCAATTGGAATTCTTTGGATACTGACTTGAGAATGGAACAATCACAGTCTTGCTGCTTACCTCCTCTGCCACTTGCTTGGAAGTCTGCTTGGACACAAGAAATAGAAGCAGAAGTTGGCTATTCAGTACCTTGAGCCTGCTCCACCATACAATAAGATCATTGTTGATCTGACTACGGCCTTAACTCCATCTTTCTACCAATCTCCCACAACCCTATTGTAGATCAGATCTCAATCTCATTTAACCTTTGATATATTCAATGTCCCAGTCTTTACTGCTGTCTCTAGAAGAGAATTCCAAAGACTGATTACCATCTAGAAGAAGAAATTACTCCACATATCCATCTTAAATCAAAGATCCTTCCCAGGTCTCCTCACCATTTCTGTGTTTTTGTCCAGTTTAGCCACTCTAAACCCTGCTGGAATTCCTTTGGCCATAGTTTATCAGATTTGGTTCATCATCCTGCTTCTCCTCTTCAATTGCTTACAAAACCCAGAAATAGAATAGTAATGTCATGGCTGAGTTAAACAGCTACAACAAAGCCCACTGCACTTACAAAATGGCTTCTAATTGACTAATGGCCTTGTGTGCATGTCTCTCCTGTTAAGATTTCTTCCTGTGTTTTCTAATAGGATGCTTCCCTGGGTGTCTCGTTAGACTAACTACAACGTCATCATTGCCCATTATAGCTGTGCAACTGCTATTGGCTAGGCCTCATTATGGCCACTGATCTTGACAGCAAATGTTATACCACCAATGATACCATAGAAAAAACATGTACCAATCTAGCAGCTGAAGATGCCAATATTCTAAGCATCTTTGGGAAAAGTATCAGTTGCTTTAGGATTACAGCAAAAGTGAAACTTTAATGCAGATGTTCCCAGTGTTGCCTTGTACTCCATCGTGGACTGAAATATCCAAAACACAGTAAATGCACTTAATAGACACTTGCAATTACAGAACTGTGTTTAATGCAGCTCACCAGTTCTATACGAGAGCTTGGAAGTTATTCTTTTTTCAAACAGCTTCCATAGGGTGGCACGGTGGCTCGGTGGCTCAGTGGTTAGCACGGCAGCCTCACAGCGCCAGGGACCCAGGTTTGATTCCAACCCCAGGTGACTGTCTGTGTGGAGTTTGCACATTCTCCCTGTGTCTGCGTGGGTTTCCTCCAGGTGCTCCAGTTTCCTCCCACAGTCCAAAGATGTGCAGGCTAGGTGGATTGGCCATGCTAAATTGCCCATAGTGTTCAGGGGTGGGGGGGATGCTGCAAGGATTGGTGTGGACTTGTTGGGCCGAAGGGCCTGTGTTCACACTGTAGGGATTCTAATGAAAAAAGTTTGAATACCTTGATTTATTGATAATGTAGTCAAATTGGGATGCAGGTGAGACCTCCAGAAGAGAAGCTATTTCTCACATGCACTGGCTCACAAATGCTCTGTGTTTCAGCCATTGTATCCCCCTCCGTCTGACCCTCTACATCTCACAAAGTGAATGCTATTGTGGAGACTAGGACCCATTGAGTGCATGATTTGAAGTGCTGGCTATTGGTGAACCTTGCTTGTCTTCACCTGATATATTCACAGACAGAGAAGAGGAAGAAAGATTACAAAAGTGCATGACGTGCAGCTTTCACAACATAAGGGTAAGTCTTCAGATTATAAGATCCCAATGTGGAACCCTTCCCATACAACCTGACAATGAACCCACAAATTTGAATAAGGAGAAAGAATTCAGTAAAATCAGTGCAGATGCTGCAGTGTCAAATAAAAGCTGTAAATATTCAATGGGTCACAGAGCATCTATGGGGAGAGACAATTGGCTAGATCTAATAGGTTCTCATCCCATGTTGAAAAGTTTCAGGAGATCCCTCCTCTATTTTGGTAGTTTGGCTCAGCATAATTGCATACTGTGAGGCGGTTTAATTGGTTCAAGGCAAAACATTCACCTCCAAAGCTGGGGAGCCAGAGCCGAAGCGAAAGGTGAGTATTGTATTGGGTTATGTTACTGAATGGATTAATGTTGAAAATTGCATTATGCTTCAGCCACTGTAATGATTTAATGCAGTCATATTTAACAGAATTAAAAGTTTGAAAAGATGGAAAATAATATATTGCAATGCCTAACTGTGTAAAACTTTTTAGTCAAGGAATGTAAAACTGGATTGCTATTTACAGACATAAATGTCTTCCAGGGAAAGAGATTACAGAAAACTTAAGATACTGCAAAGTTAAAAGTTTTAAAGTAAGTGGAATGAATAATCGCATTGGGAAGACATGACAGAAGAAACAATGTGACCTGCAAAATTTATTTTTTTATTGACTCATGAGGCGTGATGGGCCAAATAGGATACGGGATTGAACATCTTGGGGAATAAAAAGTTATTAAGATGCAGAATTGCTTCAAAGTGAAATATTAAAGTGCAAGCAAACTAGTTAAATACCTTACTGTATTCGATAGGACCTATAGCTGATGACGTTAAAAATCAATGACTCATGAAAGAAGACACCAATATGCTTGATGGTGTTGTCCAAGCTTTGCACAATTACTTCCAGTTGAGGACAAATAAAATTCTTGAAAAAAGCAAGATTTAGTGGAAGAGTTCATTGTCCGGGGAATCCATAGGCAATTTCATTAATGATGCCGAAAGAAGAGTGGAAATTTAGGACTGTGGAAGCAGAATTCATAAAAGACAGCACTGTTGTTGAAACTATTGACGAGTCTTTAGCAGATATGTTACAGTCCAAAAAAGATCTGACTTTGGAGAAAGCTATTTAGATTGTGTCAGAAGCAGAAACCAAGAGGAACAGACAAATCGTCAGAGAAGGACAACCTACATCAGAGGAGACCAACAGAACCTATCCACTTTAATAGGCACAGGTATTTTCAAACAACCTGTTTAGATGTACTATCACACACCTCTAGAGTAGGTAGGATATGAACCCAGGCCTCCTGGCTCATAGGTAAGGACATTACCATTACACTACAAAAGTCCCTACCTCATCAGGTACAAGCATTTCAAGCAGGTGACAAGCAAAGATTAAAACAAGCCAAACAAGATGCTAACAGTTTGTGTCAGCACTGTGGAACAATAAAAGCCTCACAAGCACAAGCACTGCCCAGCGAATAATCTTCAGATGGTAGGAATCAGCAAAGTTCTTAAGCAGCAGCAAATACTGACAACGGTAGTGCAACCCACTCACACACAGTAAGGAATCTTTAGGTGAACTAGTTCAAATAACAAAACTATCTGCAGAACAAATTGTCGTTGTAGATCTGAGTTTGATGTCAGATGATGAGATGTGCAAGTTCAAGAAGAATATTTCAATTCTTCATCTTCCAAAGCAAAATTAACAGCACCATCTTCATCTTTCAAAGCAAAATTAACAGCACCAGTAACAGTGTTAATGCTAAGTAAACAACAATCCTCCAGTACCATGACTGAGGGTGAAACAAAGATGTCTGATGGACCAGTATAATGATGGCATGGAGAGCAAATTAAAATGTCCAACCTAATTAACAAGTTGAAGCAAAGAATTTACATATTTCAATCTCTTCATAGATCTGCAGTGAGAATAAAGATTTGCTGCACAAGATGAAGATGAACTTCATATGGAAACCAGATAAACATCCATAGATGAGGACACAGTCAAAAAGAAGAAACCTCCCAACACAGAAATCCAGGATTCTGGAAATAAAATGTACCTGCATACATGAAGCAGCAGTCTTCTATGATGGAAACTCATGAGATTAAAAGTTCCTCAAATGTTGCCATGGGGCAATTATCTCATTCAGCAGGGACAGATTCTTTTGCAAAACACAGAAAAACATTCAGGAATTGACAGTCCTCCAAAAAATGGATCAACGTCCTGGATTAGCAAGAAAAACCTCCTCCATAAAGGACATCCATGAAATAAAAGGTCCTGTAGCATAGACACATCAGGCAACACCAAGATTAGAATCAGAATTAATAGTCCTCAAGTCAGAGACCTATCAACCTTCCAGGTCTGAACAGAACACATTCCAAACGGATTATGAAATCTCCAAACTGCCTGAATTTGTGAAGTCCAAGACCTTTGCTGGTGGTAGTGGCAGGGGGGACAGAAACAGGGCAGTTTTAAATATAATTGTTTATAATCTATGTACAAGTGTTAACAATGGGAAAATTATTTGGGTGGGAGGATGGAGGGGAAGGGAGATGTTATATTAGTTATTGGCTCTGAAAGGGTCAGTTCTGGAGACTGCATTATGCTCTGTCCAATTTGAATATGTCACAATCTTGATTGGAAGATTGGCAAAATAGCCCTGGAAGGGGACAGATGAATCATCTATATCTCCCAATAGCCTTCGTAAGAATATCTAACTCGTTAATGTAACTTGTACCTAGTTGCCATTGGGTGATAAACATCTACACCCAACATATAAAAGACCATCTCACAGCATACAACAAAACCACAATGCCATGCATTGGTACAATCACACTGCATTGTGAGTATGTAAGTTCAGCTTGGATTCCCATTATCTCTGACCTGGTAGATACCAATGGTCAATGTGGCAGGACTACCTGTATGCACCAATCTCAGCACCATCACAATACATGAGATTCAAATCATACCCACATGGCAAGAATGAAAGCGCCACAGGACTTTCTTGTTCAAAGGCAGAGGAGTATGAAACAGATACATCACCAGTGAGCAGGTAGAGAACTACAACAACCATACACCAGACAGACAATGCAAGTCAAAAATCCAGTCACAAACATCTGGATATCAGAAAAGGTTTCTATTATTTGTAATTGTAACCAGCTAACATCACAGAAGTCATTATCTATTATGGTGCTACATTGCAAAGAAACAGAAAGCAGCTCAGGTCAATGTATGACATGCCAATCATGCTCACATAGAGAGTGAGGAAGAAAATTCTGACAATGATAATTCTGCAAATATGCTGAATAACAGCAAGCAGCGCCAATCGAACAAATTGCCAGCCAAGAGCAATCGTGAAAAACATGCACTTTCTCAGATGGGTTTAATCATCAGATCAGAATGAGCTGTCAAAACTCTAAAGCATTTAAATGAAATTTGAATTATTAATGGAGAATCATTGATGAAACATTAACTTACTTCTCACTCCAGAAATGCTGCCTGGCCTCCTGAATAATTCCAGCATTTATTTTTGTTTTCCTAATGTATAAAATAAATGCTAGCATAATTCTGTTTTTATATGTCTGTACAGCTGTTGAAGCGACAACACATGCCTGTGTACCAGGATGAAAACTGTTCGGGATCTCCTTTCTTTGGGAAAGGAGGGGATGTCATGTTATGTCACACAGCAGATATGCAATATACCTGTAAGGGACATGCTCATGACATCATCAACATATCATGACGTGTGACCTAATGGAATAAAGCTTTCACAACAGTCTTGCGTAGCAGTGGTAGTGTCCCTATCTCTGAACCAGACAATCTGAATTCAGGTTCCATCTATCCTGGATGTGTACCCTACCATGTCTGAGCAGGTTGATTAAAGCTCTCAGTGTCCATCTTACAGAGCTCTGCCCTCTTGCAGCATGACAGGATGAGGAAAGTCTATACAATACATCCAATTTGCTTAGCTTGTGCTCAGACACAGCAAGTGCCTATGATTATAGTGTACATATGTAAATACCAGGAGCTGTAACAAAAATTCATTGAACTTTTCAGTAGCACATAACCCAGGTCTATTATAATGAAAGCTAACATAAATATCACAGCATGATCATTGAAAATCATCAGTATATCTCACCACATCACAGCAAATTTATTGTGTGATAGCAAAAGATAGAATCACATTATTATTTGCATGTACGGAGCTGGTACAAATACATCTGCTCCATCCAAAAGCTGGAGTTGAATTCCAGGTTTCCAACCACAGACTCTGTCCAACATCAGTAGAGCTACGTGGAACCAATATAACATGAACATTAACACCTTCATAATCATTATATTACACAATGGAAAGCAACATAAAATGGAGAATCATTGATGAAAACATTAACTTACTTCTCACTCCAGAAATGCTGCCTGGCCTCCTGAATAATTCCAGCATTTATTTTTGTTTTCATAATGTATAAAATAAATGCTAGCATACCTTTATAAACTACAAAAGTAAAATCTGCAATTCTTGATTTTGGGATACAGCCATTATGTCCAGAAATCTTTCAAAAATCCAACAGTTACTCTATCCACCGTCATTTCACATCTGCAGTGCTATCCTCCATTTGTTGGTTAAAGGTAGCCTTGGCTACTTACAGTCTAGCAGTTGATAAAAAAAAAACATAACGTAACAAGATGACTTCCATGTATTAAATTATGGTCATCTTCCAGAACATTTTATATTGTTTAACGAATTATGGCATTGATTTATGACGGAAATTTGATCCAAGCAATTTGCTTTGAAGATATATGTTCTACCTGAAATAAAAGACAATCTATTTCCTTTCTGATAATTTAAGTTAATTGTTATCACTTGGACATTTTTAAAATTAATGGCTTCAAAGTACATTTTTACAGTTCTTGATGGTGTGGGGAAGTGGGGGAAGATAGTTATGTGCAAATCATTTGTGTTTTCAATGGTCCATTTAGGCAGTAACAGCATTAACTAACTCTCAGCTTCCTCTTTTAATTATTGATATTAAAAAAAAACATTATGTTACTTGAAAAAAAAGTTTCCAGGATCAACTATTCACTATCTTAAAGTGAAATATTTTAGCTTAGACTTTCAGGAGTTGAGGGAACCTGACTAAAAAAGACAACACATCTCAACTAACTTGTGTTCAAAAACCATTTTAAGACAGATCAGGATCAAGTTTAATTTCCATTCCACTCATTTCCATTCCTCATATTCTGCTGGACAGCTAAGGTTCTTACTTAAATCGGAGGGAGCCTTTTTAATCATTGCAAATCAGAGTTCCGTAGTGTATAATGCCCAAATATAATTTAAGAGACTTAATACTGGCTGTAATATCTGGGATGTGGATGCTCTGTTCAGTAAAACCTGGTTGTGAAGAGAAAGAAACCCAAAATGTAAAAGATAAATCTAAAATTATTTTCTGGGGCTAAAAAAACTCCAGAAGAATTATGTGAGACTTGCTACCTGGAATCACCTCTCTGTAACAGCGCCCGCTCTGCTGACTGGCAGAGCGTGTAAGGTTTTACTGCTCATCTTTATTTGCCATTTTGTGAAATTATAATTATTCATAATTTTTGTAATTGATTTGAGAAGTTATTTTTGCCTAATAAACATATAAATGTTTATGTGGAAACTAAAACAATCAAATTTTCCATTCTATGCTTAAATTTCAAGGGGTTAATGTTCCACAAATACATTTGGTGCTAAAGAGGTGTCTGAGATGGGGTATGATTTCAAATTCTAGTTCAAGTACATTTACTTCAAAATTGGAAAGAAAATTGAAACCAATAATAGAGACAGCCTGCTGGAGGCTTGTTAAACAGGTAACTGCTATTTAAAATATTCACTGGTGCTGATTAAAAAGGTCGCAAGGTGACCTAACTCCCTCTTGTAACATTGACCAACTATACAAAAGTAAGCATGACACTGTTGTCAATTTAAAGCATGAGATAAATAGATACTGCCTGGTTTATGATCATTGCAGTTGAAACTGAAGAGAACCTCTGAAATTCATTGCAAGACATTTTTGGTCACTTTGACAGGACTTTAACAAAACTTGTCTGACATTCATTTTGTAAATTCTTTGATGGCTTCATCTGAAAACAGGAAGTGTTGTGCTGTACTCACATTACTAGACACCATATAAGAATTAATAAGACACATAGAGTCATTGCCAAGTGTTGGGGAAGCCCTTAGTCTGGATGAATAGCAGGAGCAGGTCATAAGGCTAGACAGATTGCAGGGAAGAGTATCAGGAGGTCTTTTCTTTGTCAGTACAGGACATCTCCTCTTCTCCCGAATTTCTTCACCAGCACTTCAAGATTCATGGAATCATAGAATTCCTACAGTGTGGAAGCAGGCCATTTGGCCCATCAAGTCCACACCATTCAGCATTCAGCATGAACAGCATTGTACCCAGATCCAGCCTTTCCCTGTAACGCTGCATTTCCCATGGCTAATCCGCCTAAACTTCACATCCCTGGATGCTATGGGCACTTCAGCATGGCCAATCCACCTGCATATCTTTGGAGGAAACCGGAGAACCCGGAAAACCTATGCAGACATGCAGAAAATGTGCAAACTCCACACAGTTGTCCAAAGGTGGAATTGAACCTGAGCCCCTGGCACTGTGAAATGGTGGTGCTAACCACTGTGCCACCTGATCACATCAATGCATCTAAGCAAACCCTCCCTTGGTCCCAAAAATATATTAAAATTTCCTGCTGTGTGCTAGGTAGAACTCTCTCCATCTTGAGTGGAATTGGGAATGAGGAGCCCCTTTAAAATTCAAATGCAACTTTATGTTCGTATCTCTGTGCAAATTCAAACAACGGTAATCAGCAATTAGGACTAAAATTGTGTGTTAAATTGGAATTTTCAAGAAAGGTTTATTTGCATGGTATAGTGATTGTATCGAGGTCAGCCAGCTTTCACTCCAGTCCAATTAGGGAGCCCTGGCTGACGGATATAAACAGGACTGTCAGAGGTTCTCTTCACTCTGAGACCTACCTCTGCGGAAGCTGAATCAGTGTCAAAGACTCTCCATGTGTAAATAAAAGAAGACTTGGTGACAGGATACTGGCCTCCTTGGAGTTATTTCAGTGACTATAAGAGAAGAACATGCTCCTGAAGAACCTTGCTTGCCTAGTCGTCTTTGAGCTGGGGTAAGAATTTCTGGAAACATGTCGTTATTTGGGAAGCTTATCTTGTTCGACCCTGCTGTCGAAGACTGGTCCCAGAATGTGGAAAGAAAATGTTACTTTTTCCATACAAATGATACTGGGGCAAATGAAAAGCAATGGGCAATTCTCCAGATGGCTTGTGAACCCCAAGCTTTTTTTGATTATGAGGAGTCTAACTTTCCTTGAGGCACCAGATACTGAAACCTTTCAAGAGTTGATGGATTTAATTAAGGAATATTATGACTCCAAATCTCCTCTAATTCGGAGATGCTATCGGCCTTACTCAGTAATTTGAGAACCAGAGGAGTCCTTGTCAGTATTTTTGACCAGGTTAAGATGACTGATAGAGGCATGTGATTTTGGTTTACCCTTAATGAGATACTGAGAGACCATTTGGTATGTGGGATTAATGATGTAATCATGCAAAAATGCCTACTAGCTGAAGCCCAACCAGACTTCAAACAGGCACAATAATGGGCTTTATTATTGGAAAATGAACCAAGTGCAGCATATGAGTTGCTGGGTATTCCGATGGAAGGGGACATCCTGGCCTGTCTGACTGAACTTGGGGAACACCACTTGAATGAAGGCAATTCCCCCACTCAGGACATATCCTGAACAGAGGGCCTCTTGGTCAGCCCAGTGCAAAACCCCAAAATAAAGTCAAGGCTCGGCCAAATGGTTAAAATTTTCTTCAGGATCTGTGTTGGCAAATCATTGTAGTTACTGTTGGTATGCGAACTCGAGACAACAAAGGAAGCCTACGAAGCCTGACTTGAACAAAAGAACTCGTAGGTGGGTATCCAAGAAACTGCCTGCCCGGGAAAGACCATGTAAACCTGGTTTGGAACAGTTAACTTGCTTAGCAACACCCAAATCAGAACCAATCAAAATAAACATCTGGTTAAATGGTCACCTGGTTCTAATGGAGGCGGATACCAATGCGGCCGTTTCAGTGATTGCAGAACAAGTCTTCAACAAAGTTCACTCTGGATTCCAACCCTTAAGTTTGAGCAAGACCTCAGCTAGCATATAATTATATAATTATATAATTACTAAGTGCATATAATTATAAGTTGAAACACTGTCCAGGAAGCCAAGTAGCAAATGTGCATACATTGAGCCACTTCCCACTGGCGGAGCCACCACCGATGATACCATAACTGAAAGAGTCCATAATGGCTTTAAATTTTCTGGACACACTTCCAGTCACAGCTGATAATATCAGACTTTGGACATAGAATGATCTGGTCCTGGCAAACTGATGCTGCTAGAGGTGATGGGGGAAACTAAATTCCCGTCACAACCAGAATCGAAACCCTTTTGGACACAGAGAGATCAGATCTCAGTAGAGGACAGCATATTATTTTGGGGAGCAAGAATGATTGACCTAAGCAAATGTTGCAACCAGAGACTGGCTGAACTCCACCAGGGTCATCCAGGGATTTCCAAAAATAAGGATGTTGGCAAGAAGTTATGTCTGGAGGCTAGGACTGGATGAAGACATAGCCATGTTGATGGAACAGTGCCCAGAGTGCCAACAAAGACAGAAATTACTGCCAGTAGCTACCCCACATTCAGAGGAATGGCCGGGTAAACCCTACATGTCAACTGTGCAGGTCCTTTCATGGGCGCAATGTTCTTAGTCATTGTGGATGCCCACTCAAAGTGGCTAGACATGCATCGAGTTTATTTGTCAAACATGGGAACAACAATAGAAAAGCTGCACACATCTTCACAATACACTGGCTCCCAGAAGTGTTGGTCACAGATAATGGGCCATCATTTACCACTGGGGAATTTGAGTATTTCCTAAAGTCAAATGGTATTCGCCATATAAGGACAGTTCCATACCATCCATCATTCAATGATCTGGCAGAAGCAGCAGTACAAACTTTGAAGGTAAGCTTAAAGAAACAGCTGACAGCTTCACCAGATACCAAATTGTCCCGATTCCTCTTTGATCATAGGAATACCCTTCATGCAACTGCATCAGGTTAAGTTTGATATTCCTGGACCTGGGTTGGAAGGAAAAATGGCATCAGGAATGCCAATACCAGAGAGAAGAGTCTGCTAAGTGAGAGAGACAGTTTACCTCAGGTGACAAAGTCTGGTGTAGGAACCACGGGAATAGCCCTGCATAGGTAAGAGGCATGATCGACGAAAGGTCAGATCCAGTGATGTATAAAATTTGGGTAGGTATGACAGTCCTGATCAAGCATATGGACCACATGAAAGCTGCAAACTCACAAACAATACATGAGCTAAAAAAAAACCAGCCCATGTCCTCAGGCTCAGGGGGAAGGAATGTAGTGATTGTAACAAGGTCAGCCAGGTGGACCTCACAGAATATGAGTTCCCTGTTTGGGGCTGTTAATCTAGTCCAATCAGGGAGCCCTGGCTGACAGATATAAACAGGTATGTTAGAGGATCTGTTTTACTCTTAGAGCTGGGTCTGAGGAATCTGGATTAGTGTCAAGGACTGTCCATGTGTAAATAAAGGGTGACTTGGAGACAGGATGCCAGCCTTTGTGGAATTATTTCACATGGCACCGATTTCCTGCCAACTGCTGCATAAAGGACCTTCCATACTTTTTTTTTAAGTTTTCTGAGTATCTCCTTGTTTCTCCTGAGAGATCATAATAGATTTTCAAGTTGAATCAATATCTTTAACGTTATATGTTTGCTGCCATTTTTTGAATTTACCAGCTAATGCATTCATATAAAATAAATGGTTGTGTTAAAGTAATGCACAAAGACAACAATTAGTAAAACATGAAGAAAACTAAATGCCTTGCTGTAGAAACAGAAAATAACAAATAAAGTATAGGAGGAGTTCACAGGGAATTAGATACAATAAATCTAATCATAATCATTCTGCATTTTTCAGATATGGATTATAATGCTAAAGGAGAGCAGGGCCTCAAGAGATATTTACCAGGAATTTTAATCCACTCCTTAAGAATTAGGATCAAATGGACCAAATGATTTTTATTGTCTATTTCTTTGCAAAAAAAAATCTATTGTAAATTCCTGGAATTCTTAGGAATAAAAGGGTTAAGTCTGTGTGAGAACAGATTAATGTGTGTCTCCATTACAGTCTAATCACTGTGTGAGTGCCCTTTTCCTTTCAATAAGGTTTTAAATAGCTTGATATTTTGTTTGTAAGTTGCTGCTGTTACTTTTCTGAAAAAGAGAAAAACATAAAACCATAAAAATTTGTAATGTAATGTTGTTTGACTGACTGGCAATGATCCAAAGTTAAACTCTGGGAAGAAAATGAAACTTCAAAAACACTTAATGACAAAAAGAGAGACGGGTACAAACAGAAGCCATTCACGATAACTAAGGCTTTGTTGTATACTATTTCAAAGCAGCCTTGCTAATGTCAGTACTGGAACAAAGATGCCATTGCTTTGAAAAGATCAAAATGCCATTTACTTCTCCTTCAGCTCATGCAATCTCAATAACTGTCTGGGATAAGTGAAAACAAGCAAAGAAGAAAAGATATACGCCAGTAAATAGAGCAGTATAGCATCAAGTACAGCAAATGACAAAAGAGTGTATTGTTGCCTGTGGTTCGTCTATACATTTTATCATAATCTGGGCAACATTCATTAAAACAGATAAGAAGGGAACTCTTAATATTTTCTTAATTATTAATGAATGGCAAATCTGAAGCAATTTTAAAAAATAATATCTTTATTCCGCTACACAGGTAAATGCTTTTCTACTTCTTGAACAGGGAAAGCAAAGTTAGCTCTTCAAAGTCAGCGTAATAAAGGAAATTTGGCATTTGATCCACTCAGTAGGTCTCTTGAGAGTAGATCTGCTGTGAAAATGACTGTGACGCCAAAGAGCTAATTTTATAAAGCTGTACTCTCAGATCAAAGACTTGCCAAGTGGAACCATGCATCAAGAATTTTGGTGTCTGCCCCAATAAATTTGCCCCCATTCATTTTATAGCAGGCTTATCCAAAAGGTGGTCTACAGACAATATGGCCCCTTGAGGGGTCCTAAATGGTCCACTAGACCTTTGTTTAAAATACATGCAATTGTAACTGAAGAATCTTGAAAGGAGCTGCTCCTCCAATTGGAGGCTGCACCTCTCCTGCATATGTGTCCGAACGTGACAGCAGCAAACGTGGGAGTAGAGGAGCAGAGGGCAGCACAAGATGACTAATTTAACTCAGCCTGAGGCTGTGGTGGATGGGCGACTTTGAAGAATACACTTACTTGGTGATGAGAGAAGTGACAGTCAGGTTGTTGTGAGAAGATAAAGGGGTGTGAAAGACAGGTGGGCTAAGGTGGAGAAGGTGAGAATTTGGGTGGGCTTCTGCGAGAGGGATGCGGGGCACTGTTTGAGGGTTGGATGGATTATTGCTGATATCAAGAAGGGATGAAAGCCAAGCAGGTCACTGGCGAGGTGTGACCTGAGAGAAGGAAGGTGAAATTGACTTTGTGGGGTGATGTAAATATCTGGGGGATTGAGTTTGTGGATACCTGCTGGTGGCGAATGAGTAATTGGGGTGGAGTAGAGGGGAAGCAAGTGAGTGGGGATATTGAGTAAGTGACTAGGGGGGTGATTGAAGGACTGGGTGAGACAAGTGAGTGAATGACTGGGGGAGTGGATGATTCAGAGTTGTGAGTTTTGGGGAGGTTGGGGGAGTGAGAGACTGGGTGGGTGGGTGAGTGAGTTAGTGGCTCAGGAACTGGCTGGGTGAGTAGGTGACTGGGCAGGTGGCATTATGGCAAGTGAAGGGATCTAAGCACACACTCAGTCTTCCCTCCCTCCTCCACATGTCCACTACCAAAATCCCTCTTCCCTAGCAAAAACCTATCTACAAAGCAGCACAGGAGAGGCAGATAAACCAGGGAGAAACCCATTTCGGAATCTCATTATCTGTGTGGTTTGCCAAGACCAGCTCAGGGTGAGCCCTATGATAGACGAACCAAGATCAGAATTAGTTAAAACATAATTCCATAGCTCCACCCTAGACTACACCCTTTCTCCTTGTGATCGGGACTCGGAGTGCCACCTTTGTTCTATCTCCAGCTTCATTTCTTAACTGAAGAAGCAAAAACGTTTCATTGGTTAGCTCTGCTGCTTGGCAATTTTAAATTACTAATTTTATTAATCACTCATTTAACTGATCAATTTATTGCTTTGGAATTTTTTTCTGAAAAATCTTGCTGTCGTGGCAAAACATTTTTTACTGAAATTTGCTCACAAAATGCCCAGCCCTCGAATGAGAGAAAATCTCAATGAGGTCCCCATGCAAGAAGATGGATTAACTCTGTTTTAAAGTTATGGTGGATGAAGCTCTAAATCAGAATTGAAAACTCATAAAATCAGTCTTCAAATCTTTTGAATTAAATTGAGCACAATGATTGGTGGGACTTTTCCTAGTCTTGAGAAACATAGGCATGGGAAAGAAATACAGGAAAAATGGCAAAAAAAACCGGTTGTCTTGAGATCAGACGCTTGTTGATAAATTGTGATTATGTATTTACATGTGTTTGGAGCTCTATAATACCACAACTCAAATCATTGCTTAAAGTGCAAATTTACTATAGTATATTGTAGATGGAAGTCATTTGATTCAGTGCCTTTGTACAGGGACAAGCCGTACTTAATCCACTGCCCAGCTCTCTCACCACCCTTATACAATGCAATGACTTGGGCTCAATTCACACTCTCGGGTAAATTCATGTTCCAACTTCCATTCGGATTGCTGCATTATTGTTTATTATATAATTCGATCATTAAAATTGTTAGCACTACTGCCACACAGCACCAGGGACACAAGTTCAACTCCAGCCTCGAATGACTGTCTGTGTGGAGTTTGCACGTTCTTCTGTGACTGTGCAGGTTTCTGCTGGGTGCTTTGGTTTCCTCCCACAGTCCAAGGATGTTCAGGTTAGGTGGATTGGCCATGCTAAATTGCCCTGTGTTGTGCAGGCTAGATGGATTTGCTATGTAAATGCATGTTATGGCAATAGGGTGGGTCAGGGTGGTATGCAATTCAGAGGTTCGGTGCAGACCTGATGGGCTGAATGGCCTCTGTCCTGAGGAAGGGTCACTGGATCTGAAATGTTAACTCTGATTTCTCTCCACAGATGCTGCCAGCCCAGCTGAACTTTTCCACCAATTTGTTTTTGTTTTTGACTTACAGCCTCCGCAGTTCTCTCCGTTTTTATTGAATGACCTCTATCTGCACTGTAAGCATTTTATGATTCGAGCTTCTTGGCTTTTGGCACTGCTACTGGGCAGAATTTAATGATCATGACAGTGTACCTAGTGGACAGCTGGTGGTGACTTTGCTACAGTTATTTCCAGGAACAGAGATTAAATCCCAAACATATAGTCTGCTTGCTGCTGTCATTACTGTGGATCCTGTGTAGATAATACCTGCCTCCAAGAGACCAATTACAGGCATGCTCCCCTCCACCACTAGCAGGGCCACTGCAAATGGGAAAAGACCATGTTGCTGGCTGGTTCCTTTGTTGGGTGCTGTTCAACCAGGCTGTAGGTATGCCTGTTAGAACTGAATATCATTGGAATGAACTGAAGACTTCAGTTGTTAATGGGGAAAGTCATCCTAAAACAGTGGCAGGATGAGAAAGAGTCACATGGATTTACAGAGGAGAAATCATGCTTAACAATCTAATCGAATTTTTCGGGCATGTAATTAATAGAGTTGATAAAGGGAAGCCAGTCGATGTGGTTTACTTGGACTTTCAGAAGACTTTTGATAAGGTACCATATAGGAGATTAGCATGTAAAATTGAAGTGCACAGGATTGGAGGTAGTGTACTGACATGAATAAAGAACTGATTGGTAGACAGGAAACAAAGAATAGGAATAAGCGGGTCTTTTTCTGAGTGGCAGGCAAAGATTAGTGGCATATTGCAGGAATCTGTTCCAAGACCTCAGCTGCTCACAAAATATATTAATAATTTAGATGAGGCAACTAAATGTAATATATCAAAGTTAGTTCACAACACAAAACTGGGTAGGAAGGTGAGCTGTGAGGAGGAAGCAAAGATGCTTCACCTTGATTTGGACAATTTGAGTGAGCATGTAAATGCATGGCAGATGAAGTATAATGTGGATAAATGTGAGGACATTCACTTTAGTAGCAAAAACAGGAACGCAGATTATTATCTGAGTGGTGATAAATTGGAAATAGGGATGTCCAACAAATATCCTTGTAAAGCAGTTGCTGAAAGTAAACATTCAGGTGCAGAAGGCAGAGAAGGCGGCAAATGGTACTTAGGCCTTCATAGTGGGTGGATTCAAGGACTGGAGCTGGGATGTCTTGCTGCAATTATACACAGTCTTGGTGAGACCACATTGGAGTACGTGTGATGTTTTGGTTTTGTTATCTGAGGAAGTATGTTGTGGATATGGAGGGAGTGCGATAAAGGCTTACCAGATTGGTATGGCAGGACTGCCTTATGAAGAGAGACTGGATTTATTAGGGCTATCTTCACTGGAGTTTGCAAGAATGAGGGGGTTCTCATAGGGACCTGACTAGACAGGGTAAACATAGGAACAATGTTCCCAATGACCAGGAAGTCCTGAACTGGGGTCTTAGTTTAAGTATCTAGGAAATGTAATTTAGGAATGAGATGAGGAGGTATGGCTTCACCCAGCGTGTGAGATTATGGAAGTCTCTGCCACATAAAATGGTCGAGGCCAAAACACTGAATGTTTTCAAGAAGGAGTTAGACATAGTTCTTAGGGCTAAATGGATCAAAGATAGTGGGGAGAAAGCGTGAACGGGGTACTGAGTTGGATGATCAGCCATGATAATTTTGAATGATGGAGCAGGCTCGAAGGGCTGAACGGTCTATTTTCTATATATCTATGTGATCATCCCTCGCAGAAACCCTTTACAGAGGCAACTGTTTCAATTAACATGCCCTCTGCAGTGACTCTTTGGTCTCCATGGAAGAGAGGTTTGCCCACTTATTACATGCCCCCCAACCCTGACCAGAACCAGAAAGCAACAGGAATGGGGCCATTGGTAAAGTGGCGCAAGTGGCCCCATCATTACAGGGGCGAGGGGAAATTCTCAGACTCGGAGGTTGAGGGATGTGATTATCCCTACAAAGCCCACGGGGAATTATTAACCAATCTCCTTGTGGAGCTCATTGAGTATGAGTTCCCTTGGCAACAGACAATGGGTTGCCCAGCTGGAACTCAATCTTTGCCTAACTCTAGGCCAGAAGGTTGCCTGTTGAATTCACATCAAGCTCAAGAAGTTTTGCCTCACCTCAAATTCTTTAGGGCTCTTGTGGCACAGTTGTAGTATCACTATATTCAACTAGCAGATCTGGGTTCAAGTCCTACCTGCTCCAGAGATGTCTCATAACATCTCTAAAGAGTTGATTAGAAAACTAACTTACGTTAAAAAAAATTAAAAAATGACCCACAGTGTCCATCAAAGCTCCCAATGCTTTTAGAGAGAGGTGAGCACCACAGGGGATATAGGGCTTTATTTTCCCCTGCAACTCCACTTTGATTTAGTCCCTCCCCACTATCCCTACATCCCTTCCTCACCTTTGGAGGCTTGAATTGCCCATAATGGCCTTACTTGTAAACGCTCATTTGGCTACACTGGTGTTTTATTGGTGGTGGTCAGTAGGTTAAAAAAAAACAAAAAGTCATGGTGACTTTGGTGGTGGGAGCATGTTTTGTCAGGTTTCCATAGAATCCGTACAGTGTAGAAACAGGCCATTTGGCCCAACTAGTCCACACCAACTGTCCAAACAGCATCCCACCCAGACTCATTCCCTACTCTATCCCTGTAACCCTGGATTTCCAACAGCTAATCCACCGAACCTACACATCCCTGGCCACGAAGGGCAATTTAGCATGGCCAGTCCACCTGACATGCATATCTTTAGACTGTGGGAGGAAACAGGTGCAGCCGGAGGAAACTCACTCAGACATGGGGAGAATGTGCAAACTCCACACAGACAGTCACCTGAGGCTGGAATTGAATACAGGTCCCTGGCATCGTGAGGTAGCAGTCCTAACCACTGAGCCACTGTGCCACCCACAGTATGTGAAAACACTTGTGCGTAGAGGAAAATAACAAACAAAACCCAAAATAAATCAAACCCATAGTGTCAATACTCTCAATACCTTTATAGAGGTGGGCACTGTGGAGGATACAATGCTTTATTCTCCTCCCTCCAACTCCATTTTGATTTAACTACTCTCATCTCTCCTCTTGCTTTTGATGGTTTGCATTGCGTAATGGTCTTTGCTTGTAAATACCTGATTGGTTACAATGTATAATCATTAGCGAACCTTCCCACTTTTGATGTTGTTTTGGAGGCTAAGTCAGTTGTGATGTAAGGAGTGTGTTTTCCTTCTAGTTTGCAGAAGTCCTGGTTGAAGTTAGATGTACGAACTAGTTTCTCCTAGACAAAGGAGATGGTTCAGAAACCTTAGGAAATCGGTTACCTCAGTGTAAGGGTTTTAGTTCAAAGCTTAAGACCAAACGTGTCTGGGTAGAACCCTGAAAGGGTTACTTGAAGCTGAAAAAAATATAAGGTCAGTTGTGAGAATTCAAAGAAATGGTTAAGTCAAACCTATAAATGTGAAAATAAAGGGAATTCTTTCTGGTGTTTGGAGTACCATAAAGTGATGATGCTGGGATGGATAGGATGATATTTTAACCAAGCCCTTTCAAAGTCTTTCAAATTGTGTCATATGGAAATTCCTTGACATAGTCTATTTTATCTTCATTTCTTTTGCATGACAAACTTCTGTCTTGTTAAAGCTAAATCTGCAGGAATACATGCTTGTGTTTCAATGAAGTACCACCTTGTTAAATATGAACCAAACAACATACGATTTATCAAAGATGAGAGATAATAGGTACTGCAGATGCTGGAGAATCCGAGATAACAAGGTGTGGAGCTGGATGAACACAGCAGGCCAAGCAGCATCATTGGAGCAGGAAAGCTTGATGTTTCGGGCCTAGACCCTTCATCAGAAAT
>JAHRHZ010000058.1:29707848-29734024 GCA_024137785.1 Ginglymostoma cirratum | reverse complement strand
ATGATGCTGCTTGGCCTGCTGTGTTCATCCAGCTCCACACCTTGTTATCTACGATTTATCGAGTTGGGTTTCAGTCTGGGATCTGACTTGTCCAGTGAAAACATCAACTGGGATCATAACACAATGATGAAGCAACAAGGGTGGTTAGGCACTGGACACCCTTCTGAGGAATACATTCAACTGCTGTGAAGGTCTGAGTCTGAGGTGATTAGACTCCAAACCAACAGCAGGAGCCTTCACTTTGTTACATATGACTCCAAGAAGTAGACAGTCTAATTCCCAGACTTCAATTTTTAGGGTTCCATGCCAGCATTTCTTCCTGGATCTTCTGAACTTCTGTCAAATAAATATGAAGCATAGAATCCCCAGCTTAAGTGACCTGTCTGTGAAAGTCTGGAGAGTGGAAGATCTGGGCCATCATGTGTATAAAAGAAAAACATACTCAATTCTAAGAACGTTTCAGTAGATGGCGATATTGTGTAATTAATACAACATTTAACTGTGGAATGAACCAAAATGTAAAATATTTGTCTTAGCGTCACTAACTTAAAAACAAACATGTCAGTCCTCATTATAGTCTTTTTTTAACAAACAAGTTTTGATATTCAAAATACAAATAATTAAAAAACATGGATAATTTCAGAAAATTTAATCTCTGACTATTTTGTTATAAATAATCCTGAGCAAAACGTAAAGGTAAAACAGTTCTGGTATGGTGCCACAATTACTTTGGCTTTTGAGCAGTAGTGGGCATATGTGCCTAAGTGACAATGACCTCCTTCACAATAATGCAATAAAATACACTGCCCACAATGTGGCATGATATGCTGATTGTAGCCCATTCAATGGGCAATGCCACACATGGCAATGCTCAGTACTAGCAATCAGTAAATGGCAAGAACATGGCTCCTGGGTAATTGGTCATTCAAGTTGCAACCTGACTGCATTCCGTGAACTAATTTTAGGTTTTATGGTTCAACTTCACTCAATGATGTCAGGGAGTGGCCTGTCTGAAAGGAAATGGGGACTTTATCTGCAAACTCTCATGGGAATGAAACTTCTAACAATTTTAAAAAAACATATAATGTTGAAGTAGTGCAAGGCCTTACGCTTCAGTTGTAGGCCAGTGCAGTTAAGTATATCTTGTTGTATGAAAAACATAAACCTAATGGAAAAGGGAAACATGACATTAACGGAAAATAGATATGTCCCAGGAATTAAGCTTAATTCCTTCTTTGGAAAGAGTATTTGTACTTGTTTGAAAATAATAATAGTTAAGGGATGGAGAATGAGTTGTCAGGTGGGAAGGAAAGCATTTTGTGGAGGTTTCTTCCTAAATCAGAGCATGAAACCCATAATTCATATGAACATTTAACTCCAATGCGTTTTACAATCAAATGGTGTTTGTTTTAATTTGTTCACAGGATGTGGACATTGCCAGTTTGGCCAGCGCTACTGCTTGTTTCTCTCGAAAGGATGGTGGTGAATCAGCTCCTTGAACTACAGTTGATCTTGGGGAGTATACCCACAGTGCTGTTAGGAGGGAGTTCCAGGATTCTTTCTCCAACAATAATGAAGCAATGGCACTACAGTTCCAAATACAGATGGTGCGGCTTCAATGGGAACATGCAAGTGATGTTGTTCCCATGCACCTGCTGTTCTTGTCCTTCTATGTGTTGGAGGTTGTGGGTTTAGAAGGTCCTTTTTAAGGAACACGGGTGAATTCTTACAATGCTTCTTGTGAATGATACAAACTGTTGAAAACGTGTGTTAGTGAAGAGAAACTGGAAGGTAATGGACAGGGTGCCAGTCAAGTGGACTACTTTGTTCTGGAAGGGTTGAACCTTGTATGTTACTAGGCTGAACTCATCCAGGCAAATCATATAATATAAGAAGCAAAAGTGATATAAGGGATTTTTTTCACTCAGAGTGTTTAGGATCTGAAGCGTACTGTCCGAGATCATGGTAGAGGCAAGTTCGATCAAGGTAGTCAAAAGACAAATTGATGGGTCATTGAAAAGGAACAATATACCGGGATATTGGAGGAAAGCAGGAGAAAGACACTAGGTTAAAAATTCATTTGGAGAATGGGTGCAGACTGTGGCTTCGTACTGTGATGTAATAATTCTGTGATTCTGTGAACATTGTGTAATCATCAGTGACCCTCCCCATTTAATGGAAGGAGGTGAAAATGGCTGGGCCTGGGGACTCTACCCTGGAGAACTCTTGCAGTGATGTATGATGGAGGAGACGACTGACCTCCTACAACCACAACTACCTTACTTTGATGAAGTACCTGGCATAAAGTCTCACCAATGAATAATCTTCTCCCTCATTCCCAATGACTCCTGTTTTACTGGGGCTCCTTGATGTCCTACTTGGTTAGATGCTGCTTTGATACCAAGGGCAGTCACTTTCATCTCACCTCTAGAATTCAGCTCTTTTGTTCACGTTTGAACTAAGGCTGTAATAAGGTCAGGAACTGAGTGGCCCTGGCAGAACTCAAACTGAGCATCAATGAGCAGAGCTTGCTAAACAAGTGCCTGATGACAGCACTACTAATGACAACCTCCATAATTTTACTGGTGAATGAGCTTGGACTTACGGGGCGGTAATTGGATGCATTGGATTTGTCCTGCTTTTAGTGTACAGAATACGTGGGCATTTTTTCACAATGTTGGGTATATACCAATGTTGTAGCTGTACTGGAACAGGTCAGTAGAGGCTCGGCAAGTTTTGGAGAACAAGTCTTCAGTACTATTGTGGAAATGTTGTCAGGGCCCACAGCCTTTGCAGGATCCAGTGTCTCCAGCCTTTTCTTGATATCATGTGAAGTGAATCAAATTAGCTGAAGGCTGGCATCTGTGATACTGGGAACTTCTCGAGGAGACTGAGCTGGATTAAATGCAATCCTGCTGCTGCTGATGGCTCAAAGTTTGTGGGAGTGATTATTACTAAAAGTGGTACCTGAAATTGGTGAAGTTCCATTCTCGACATTTGTCTTGACAGGCATACAGCAAGAAAGCAGAACTATGTGTTTGTCTTATAGTATTGTTATTGCACTGAAGAATCAACCTCCATCACAGAGGATATCAATTTAAAGACATTAGTAAAATAATCAAATGCGATGTGAGGAAAAACCTATTGATGTAGCAAATGTTTCTGACCTGGGATGCACTGCCTGAAAGGCTGGTGGACGCAGATTCAAAGTTGCTTTCAAAAGTGCATTAGACAAATAAATGAAAGGAAAAAAAAATGTAGAGCTATGTGGAAAGGCAGTGTGAGTGGGACTGGTCTAAATTGTTTTGCCAGAGAGCCAGAAAGTTTGGTGTGCCAAATGATCTCTTTTTGTGGTAAAACCATTCTATCATTCTTTCTAGGTGCAACACTATATCAACCGTGCAATTCCTTTCCTAACTGAATTCCAGCAACATAACCTAAAATCTGTATGGCCCTGGCCATAAATTTATTGAAAAATGGTTATGTTAAAAATGAACAAACTTAGCAATTGAATAATAAATAAAGCTAACACATTCAAAGTTTTCAATATTTTAAGTTGGAAACACTTAATATTTTAGATCCTAAGCATTTTGCGTTCGATTCAACTTCCTTCATTAATAACTAATAGAACATGTAGGGTGACAAAGCAATCCACTGTTCAAAAGGTTAGCTCTAGTGTTCAGGCAGGTATTAAAGTGTTTGATTATAAAGCATTATGCAGGTAACCTGCGAGTTAAATATATTCCAGACAATAGTAACAAATTTAAATTGGGATAACTGGCAAATAATCTATGGATAGCACATTGCATTTAAAACTCTATTAAGATGATACATGACACCATGGCACATAATTTACTGAAAAAAATTATGGTATGCTATTAATGTGAAAGATTGGCCAATAATTTATGACAATAAAGGGATACTTAGGCCTGAATCCTCCACTTTTTCGCGAATTGTCAGTTGCACCATATTTTTTTTTAAAGAGGATGTTTCTGCACAAGGCCTAACAAGAACTCTCAGCATATCTCACCAAACCTACCGTATTCACTGCCCAGCCTGCCCCGACGGCATCCTACTTGTCCAATTCAAGCCCCATCTTTCCATTGTTAGTCTGTCCCCAATGTCCATTAGAGGCCAACTGCGTGTCATTATCCACAAAGGAAATATCACATACAGGCATGCAATCAGACAATTCCAACATGAGCTTTCGTTTAGAGCCAGTGAAGTGAATGCAAACAAAATGAATAGCGGCTGCAGTTCACCCCCACAATGCAAACGAAATGCTGGCTTCATGACCTACAACCATTTTGCATTCCATGATGGTCTGCTGTACCTCTCATCCAATGGAACCAAGTGTCAATTAAGTCCTTTATGGGTTGTAGTGCCTGATACAGCTGAGGTCTGTCATGCACAACAACTTCTTCCTCCTCACGGTCCTCATCCTCTTCCTTTGAAGACTCTTCCCATTCTCCCAGCTCCTCAGCATTCAGTCTATTGCCTGCTCGAATTGTGCTGCACAGCTAGGATTATGCAGGACATTCTGTTTGGATTACACTGGCATCTCTAGCAGCATTATCATCCATGGTAGACTTGGTTAAAGCCTATGTATCAAATCGGAGTGGCCACATCACATCCAAAAGGAAGTGTCTGCTGTGCTTTGACCCATTCCTATCTCAGATTCACATCTAAATTTGAGCACATTTCACTTAACATGCATTATACATGGGTGAAGAAATGATCAGAAATTAAATGCAGCTGCAGTTTGTAAAAACATGCTTCATTGTATTTATTCTTTTCATGTCCAAGCACCCAGCAGATGTGGATTCCGTGTTTTTGCACATCAAACTGATGCTGACCCCGCTCATGCAAGCGTTATCCCAGCTATTTTCCAGTTGCAGTTAACATTTCGAGAACAAGTGACACAGGGAACACTTACAGGACTGACCTTTGTCCACTCCTTGGACTACAGTTGGACATATTCCCTGACAGTGACCAATCCAACCAGACAACTGACTGTGACTAAAGCCGTGGACTGTGTCTGTGATTAATGGTACCAGGATAGCCTGATTGACAGCTGCCTATCCTTGACTGGCCTCCATCCACTTCTCCATGTGGCCACTTTATTTGAATAAACATGCAGTGTGTTTGCCACACAGGCAGCTAGCACATGCTGTAGGTGTTAGATTGATGTCTCGGTGTGCTATACAGCAAGATGCCTCCTCCCTCCAGACAGATCCCTCTGAACAAGCAGTCTGTCAGTGTCTCCTTTTAACAGCATGTCAGTCCTCCAAATACAGCCTTTAGGCTCTGGTTGAAGCACCAAAGAGCTAACAAGCACGGCATGGCATGCCATAGCAAGGCATGGTTGCTGTGAGCATGCAAGCAGGCAGTAAGAAAGCCAGCGAGCCACCCTAAGGTGCAGCCTGCCCCAATCTGTGAACTGGGTTCCTGTGCCTGGCCACAAAGAGTCCTTGCAATAGCCTTTCAATGCTAGTTACTGGTCAATTCTAGTTGTTGGTGTACCTTGCAATGCAGGTCTGTACTTCCCAGACATCCTGCCAGGGAATTCCTGGAGGCCTGGCATTCCAACCGAAACTCCATCAACAAACACATTGAACTGGACCCAATATATGAATCACCGAAAAACAGAACCTGAAGAAATGCCAACCACCTCAGTAAACCGAGGCATATAAATAACAAGCAGGACAGAACACCAATGCTTCACCGAAGGTGCACTGACAACGTTACCTAGCAGGGCGACAAAATGTCTGCAATCAAACGCACCGGCTCGGTGAGCAAGTCTCCAACCTCATCCACAACCCCAGCGACAAATCTTCTCAAAAACTGTAAGTGAGGAAGGTTATCAAAAATTACAGAGGGAACTTGATCAGATGGGGAAGTGGGCTTGAGGATTGGCAAATACAATTCAATACAGATAAGTCAAACTCTCCTCAGGACCTTACCATTTACTAAATGACAAGGTCCTGAGGAGTACTGTGGAACACAGAGACCTAGGAGTACAAGTACACAGTTCGTTGAAAGCAGCATCACGGGTAGATTAATGGTGAAGAAGGCATTCAGCATGCTGGCCTTCATTGTCAAGGCATCCAATATAGGAGTTCAGACATTATGTTACATTTGTATAAGTCATTGGTGAGGCTGCACTTGGAGTACTGAGTTATACTGAAAAGTTGGCCAGGATAGGACTTTATTCCTTGGAACGTAGGAGAATGAGGGGTGATCTTACTGAGGTGTATAAAATCATGAGGGGCATAGATAGATGAATGCATATAGTCTTTTTCCCAGGGATGGGGAATTGAAAACTAGAGGTCATAGGTTTAAGATGAGAGGGGAAAGATTTAAGATTGACCTGAAGGGCAACCTCTTCATGCAGACAGTGGTGCATATACGGAATGGGCTGCCAGAGAAAGTGGTTGAGGCAGGTACAATAGCAACATTTAAAAAAACATTTGGATAGGTACATGGAAAGGAATGGTTTAGAGGGATAGGGACCAAATGTGGGCAATTGGAACAACTGAGTGGGCACCATGGTCAGCATGGACCTGTTTCCATGCTGTATTACTCCATGACTCTTTGACTGTCTGTGTAGAGTTTGCACATTGTCCCCGTGTCTGTGTGGGTTTCCTCTGGGTGCTCTAGTTTTCTCCCACAGTCTGAAGATGTGCAGGCTAGGTGGATTGGCCATGCTAAATTGCTCATAGTATCCAGGGATATGTAAATTAAGTGGATTAGCCATGGGAAATGCAGGGTTACAGGGATAGGTTGGGATGCTCTTTGGAGAGTCGGCACGGACGCTTTGGGCCAAAAGGCCTGTTTCCACATTATAGGGACTCTATGATTACTCTATCTGATTTGTTATTGAATTTGCCCACTCTAATTTACTCTCTTTCCCAGGCCTTCCTTTATTTCTTTCTTAATCCATTCACTTCATTGCTCAGGAAAAGTTCATTGTTGATCCTGTTATTCACCAAGGTCCCACTTACCCTTTTGCCCTTGCTGAGTCATTACTTGCTCACATTTCTGGCAATTTTGTGGACAGTAGTGTGTTAAGTTGAAAGATTTAGAAAATAAATCAACTAATCAGGTATGCTGTGAAAACCTCATTGTGGTAATTCTGGACCTTTATGTACTTCTTTCCACATGCAAGATAATACTATTGATTAGAATGTGGATTTAGGCTAAGTCAACAGCAAACTGTGACTAATTTTTGAAAGCTCTTGCAGCGCAAGTTGCATGCCACTGTTTTGACAGTGTATTTGTTAGTTTGTCACATATACCTATTTAAATATATGTTTATGCTACTAGGTATGTCATCACAGAAAGTGATGCACCATCATGAGATTCAGTTCTCTTGCAGTCAACCGGCATTAGTAAGTTGAAGCAACAACTATTGTAAATTAAAACTTAGTGTTCCATCTGTAAGCCTGCCATCCTGCTTCTTTTGTATTAATCTAGAATGAGATAATACCACAGGTGTTACCATTCCCATTCTTCAATATCAGAAGACAAACCAACACAAATGAGGAATGAGGTGTTTAACAGTGAGCCAAGAATAAACAAAGATAGTGAGCAAAGTCAACGAGATCATTCTATCATCCCTTAACTTAACCTCAGGGTCTGAAAATAAAGCAAAACTACATTTCCTTTTCCTTTAAGTGTAACAATGCCAAGAAGGTTGGCATATCAATATACCCATCACAAGATCTATTAAATGATACTATAGAAGCATTTCTGCAAATACAAACTCTGAAAAGTTCAGAGATAAAAGGTACTGCAGATGCTGGAGAGTCCGAGATAACAAGCATGGGGCTGGATGAACACAGCAGGTCAAGCAGCATCATAGGAGCAGGAAAACTTGACGTTTCGGGCCTAAACCCTTCATCAGAAATAGGAGAGGGGAAGAGGGTTCTGAAATAAATAGGGAGAGAGGGGGAGGCGGATAGAGGATGGATAGAGGAGAGGATAGGTGGAGAGGAGGCAGACAAATCGAAGAGGCGGGGATGGAGCCAGTAAAGGTGAGTGTAGGTAGGGGGGTAGGGAGGAGATAGGTCAGTCCAGGGAGGACGAACTGAAAAGTTCAATTTGTGCAAGGCATTTGTTTGAGAGCGTGAAATGAAGAATGTATGCAAAACATAATCATATCCAAGGCTCTAATCATGCAAAGTTGTAAGCTGTTAAATTGTCCATAGTATGTATTGAAAGCATCTGCTGTTTTGATTTTTAAGTTTTGATACAAACTTTCGCGCTGGAAGAAGTTTATTGATGGTTGCCGCACCTGGCACAACCAAATATAAAATAGTGCAGTGATCCTTCAAAAGCAAGCATATGTCAGAAGTAGATAGAAAACACAAGAAATGGAAATCCCAAGTAACCATCTCAGCCAAAACTTTATCATTTGGAGTGTCCCATTCTGTTTGCAGCAGAAACTTTCTGGGGGCAGATCAGCCTTGGCAGTCATTTGCATACCCAGGAGATCTCTACTAAATGTCAGATGAACATTGTCATCCTTGCTATGAAGGATGAACAAGAAAATCTGCATTATGCTGGTCTAAAGTAACAAGCGGATTCACACTATATAAAGATCCTAGATCACATCCCGGCAGGTTCAGAAAATTCTAATGAGCTAACTATAAGAATAAAGATGAGATAGTTACTACTATGTTCAACAGGGAATTCAAGACGAAATTATTCACAAAGTGAATAGTTAGAAGGTGAAATCAACACCCAAGGAGCAACTGAAAAACATGGATGCGTTTAAGGAAAAGCTAGCTAAGTATAGGACAAGGAAAGGAATAGAACATATCGATAGGATGAAATAAAAGGTGGGAGTGCATATTGTTGATAAGGCTAGATGAAGAGGGTGGGAGAAGCATAAGCAAGGACATGGGCCTTTTTGATCAGTGCCAATACAGTGTGGAGCTGGAGGAACACAGCAGGTCAGGCAGCAGCAGAGGAGCAGAAAAGTCAACGTTTCAGGTCAGGACCCTTTGTCAGGATCTGCTGTGTTCCTCCAGCTCCACACTATACTGACTCTGACTCCAGCCATCTGCAGTTCTTGCTATTGCCTTTTTGATCAGATCCGTTTCTGTGCTATAAAGATTTTTAATATTTAATAAATAATAAGGCTGTAGGTTACAAATAATATCCTAGAACATTTTACTGAGACTTAGCTGGTCACAATCAGAGCAGCAGAAATATTCCAACTATTAGCATCAGGTTAAGGATAGGAAAATAGCTCAGAGTTCTAACTCCTGATTGCTAGCTAGTGATGCACAAATTTTGGCTCTTTCTTCATCGATTAATTGAGGTTTATTTTCTCTCTGCGTTATTAAGCTATGGGCCTCTATATACATTAGCCAGTGGCACCTCCGAGATCAAGAGCTCATAAGGTCTTATCACACATCACTGAATACTGAAAACCAATCTCCTGCATCCTGGAATTCAACAAAAATATACAAAACACATAAATATGGTGACTGATAAAACAAGCAATGCAACAAAGATACATCCACTCCTCAGAATTTCTGTAATTTCTATTATTATGAAATTCTCCCTGCTGTTTTGTCTTGTTTCATGCTGAAGTGGTAAAAAGAATATAAAATAAGATGATCATGCATTGGACTGCACTGAAAACAGTACAAGGTCAATGTCTCCTTTTTTGTTAAGTCTGTAATTTCTTTTTCTCAGACTTGGTTTAAGTCTTTTGATGGAGCTTTTCCCAGGGTTGAGTAACAATACTTTGCTCAAATAACAGAGTTATATTTATTAAATACTGTTTAGTTCATATAAAGTGCCATTCAACACTTATCATAGACTTATTTTGTGGCTCATGTTATTTAGCATGAAACACCAAATGTGTCAGGCTTGAAGAATATCCATGGTGCATGACTTCAAACTGTGTGCTTGTGTGTATGGGACACAGTAGCACTGCCAACACCCACATTTAGATTAGCACACATTGTATGGATTGGCAGTGCGCAATAATTTCAACACAGGTTGTTAAAAATTAATTTTTTTCTTTCTCGTGAACGTCAATTTTCCATAGAATCAAACTAATTTGATGCCATGTTCTTGCATGTCAGAGTAACCCTATTCAACAAGGTCGCAGGACCTTGTTAAAGAAAATTGCATTACATTCCAAGCAATAGTTTACTTCAACAGTCTGGACTTGTACATGGGGGAAAGATAAGTAGGTGTCCCATTTCTGATTCTTATCCAATGATCTTCTTATGAGCCATACATGGAAAGTTCTGTTTGCAACTTTCAGATAAAGACAAAACGGGATTGATTTAGCACTCTCCTCAATAGAACACCCAATGGCCAACCATAGTCTAGGGTCTCACTTGGATTAAGTCATCGAGATTTGGTGCCGTATGTAGGACAGTAAACAACCATTTTTTCAGGATGGAAGAGCAGGAAATTGTAAAGGAAATACAATTTCAAACTTGCTTGTTCTAACCATTGTACTATTTCTCTATATTCAGTATAGTAGCATGGTTTGATTTATGTCAATTTCAATAAATTTCATAGAAGGCCTTTCTGTGAGGCCTAGCAAGTTTTCTTGCACTAGCTTATGAAACTCACCACATTAATTGATTATAGCATCCCTCAAAAGCGGCCCTAGCCTGATTCAACCACTAACCACATGCAGACGAACTTGCCTCTCACCTGATATTATGGGATAGACTGGCATCCCTGATATTTTAACCATCTCTAAACCCCAGCTGAACATCTGGTCATGCATTGGCATTTCAGAGTTGCCCTTCACAAGCAACATCATTGCACAGCAGCCCCAACACATGCTACTCCTACCACACAGCCACCCTGGTTGACAATATAATCACTAGATCACGAAGCTTACCTGTCCTTAGCAAAATCCCAACTTATCACCTTCTCTAAGTCACTGCAATTCTGTCCTCAATGTCTATTGGAGCCCAGCATTTTGTAATGTCCAATAGTGGCATGGTGGCACAGTGGTTAGCACTGCAATCTCACAGTGCCAGGGCCCTGTGTTCAATTCCAGCCTTGGGCGACTGTCTGTGTGGAGTTTGAATGTTCTCTTTGTGTCTGCATGAGTTTCCTCTGGGTGCTTTGGTTTCCTCCCACAGTCCAAAGATATACAGGTTAAGGTTAAGTGGACTACCCATGCAAAATTGCCTCATAATGTCCAGTGATATGCAGTCTAGGTGGGTTAACAATCGTAAACAGGGATTATGGGGATAATCTGGGATGCTCTTCAGAAGTCAGCGCAGACTCTATGAGTTGAATGGCCTCTATCTGCACTGTAGGGAATTTTGTGATTCTAATGGGGGTTCATAACATACAGATAAGCATTCAAACAAATTCAAAGATTCTTGTCATCAGAAACACATCAATTTCTTGCTTGAATGTGTTGATTGATTCGGCTTCCACTGCACTCTGTTGCAGTGGGTTCCACAGATCCACAAACCTCTGAGAGAAGTAGTTTCTCCACATCTCAGTTTTGAACGTACCTCCTCTCACTCTATATCTACGATGTCTTGTTTGATCTTTGGATCATTTATTTACAATCAACAGATATGAATATGAATAAAATGAACAGAGGCTCTATTTTGCTGACAGAGTGCAAATGAATTTCATACAAATTGACTATTTTACAATCCAAGGTAGTTTGTTACACCCAGCTGTCATCTGCTGGAAAAGAGTGATAATCAAGGCCTGTCTGGCTTGCAGCACCCGATCTAGCTGAACTCTGTCATGCACAAGGAGAGCTTCCTTGTTCTCAATGTCCTTTTCCTCCTCCTCAGAAAACAGTTCCTAGTCTCCCAGTACCTCAGCATCTAGCACAACACCTTGTAGCCTGCTCCACTTGTGCAGGCATAGCAAGGCAGAATGATGCAACATACCTTGCCCAGAGTACATTGCCATACACTCTCAGACTGGTCCAAGTAGTAGAACCTCATCTTCAGAAGCCTATCATCTACTCCACCACGGCCCCGGTTTGAAGCATGGGCAGCATTATATCTGCGCTCTGCATCAGTTAAGGGGTTGTGCAATGGTGTCATCTGCCATGGTTGCAGTGATTAGCTTTTGTCTGCCAGTAGCCAGCCTAGTGAGGCTCCCATTGCAACATGACAGCTCCAGTATGTGTAAGTTGTGGCAACTGCCAGGGTCACAGCTGCTCACCTCAAAGAAGGAGAACCAGTGATCACAGAGCATCTGGACATAAATGGAACAGAACTCTTTCCTGTTGATGAATTCTACAGAGGAGATACAGCCCTCTTAGTGCCATAGGAACATAAGGAATTAGGAGTGGGAGTAGGCAATTCAGCCCTTCGAGCCTGCTCTGCCATTTAACAAGATCATGGCCAGTCTTATTCTGGTCTCAACTCCACTTTCTTGCCTGCTCCCCATAGCCCTTTATCCCACTTTTCATCAGAAAATACCTATTTCTTTCTTGGGTGTGTTGATTGATTCGGCCTCCATTGTACTCTGGTGCACTGGGTTCCACAGATCCACAACCCTCTGAGAGAAGTAGTTTCTCCTCATCTTAGTTTTGAACCTACCCCCTCTTACTTTATATCTATGAAGTCTTGTTCAAGACTGTCGCACAATGATGAACATCTGTTTAACATCCACCTTATCAATCCCCTTTAGCATTTTATATACGTCAATCAGATTCCGCCGCCTCATTCTTCTTGACACCAGTGAGTACAAGCCCAAATTATTCAACAGCTCCTCGTATGACAGCCCTTTCATCCCTGGAATCAATCTGGTGCACCTCCTCTAAACTGCATCCAGAGCCACCACATCCTTCTTCAAGTAGGAGACCAAACCTGGATGCAATACTCCAGGTGTGGTCTCACCAACATCTTGCATAAATGTAACAACACTTCCTTTACTTTTATAATGCAATAAATACCAGAATTCCACTAGCCTTTCTTATTTTCTGTTGCACCTGCAGGTCCACTTTCTGTGATTCATGAATAAAGACGCACAGATCCCTCCGCCCTGATGTACTTTGGATCTGCTTACCAATAAAATAATAATTTGCCCTTTTATTTTTCTGGTCAAAATGGATAGCTATTTATCCACATATTAACCACTCCATCTGCAGATTCTCCTAGCCTATCAATATCCATGTTTAAACTCTTATCTTCTCATCACAGCCTGCTTTCCCACCTAGATGAGAATCATTTGCGAATTTTGCTATGTTACACTCTGCCCCTGCATTTATACAGATTGCAAATTGTTGAATTCCCAGAATTAAACCTTGTGGCACCCCATTAATTACAATTTGCCATCCAGAGAAGAACCCATTTAACTGGATACTCTGCTTTCTGTCAGTCAGCCAATTCTCTATCCAAGCCAATACTCTACCCTTGACCTCCTGGGATCTAAACTAATCTGACTTAAGTTAAACCATTAGGTTGGAAAGACTGGGGTTGAAGTAAAGGAAATCAAGGAAAGATTTGATAGAGTTGTACAAGATTATGATTGGCCTGGGTAAAGACAAATAAAGACAAATTCTTCACATTAATTGATTGATTGAACAAGGTCTAGGGTACACAGATTTAAGATTTTGGGCATGAATTGCATGGGAAATGTGAGGAAGAATTTTACACACAATTTGTATGAATGACTGTGCCCATGAGGGTGGTGGAGATGGAAACAATCAAAAGTTTCAAAAGGAAATTGGATGGGTACTTGAATGAAGTAAAATAAGAGGGCTTTGGGATCAAGTTGGTCAGTGGGGGTGACTGAACTGCTCCACAAGAAGGTTTCATGGACACCCTGGGCCATGTAACCTCTTTCTGTTCCATAAACAAGACTACGACTTTTAAAAAAATTATGAAGCAGAAATAATGGAATCCAGAAAAATAATGACAGAATACTTCTCCAACTCAAAAAAAAATGTGATAGTACAACATTCAAACAGTTGTACTTTTATTTTAAAAAAAGACAGCAAAGGCTCAGGCCAGATCACATTTCACTCTTTGTTTATGTCAGATATCATGTTTTGGTCTGTGAGTAAGCATGGCACGCAGTGTGGCATCTGTAAACTGTGCCAAGTCTGGCAAGTGCAGACGCTACATCTATGATAATGATCTCTGGGATTTTATACCAGTACACTTTAGCGTTATGGACATGTGTAAATGTTAAATGATACGAGCACCCACCAGAAGAGAAGGGCAACAGATGTCATTTGGTGTCAGATAACAGTAAACAGCAAAAGCACAAGGGGCTTCTGTTCTTTCTCCCTTTTGGAAAACATCACGCAATGAAACATCTTTTAACTTCTTTTAAAGAGCTTTTTCTTCGTAGCAGGATATAAGATACAACTGCATCTTTTTCCTTAGAACAATTATGAAAGTTCAGTTTTTTTCAGATTTTATTCTTCTGTCCTAAACAGTGTAAATAGTGGCATGTCAGGCACTTGTTTAAATATTTTGCTGTGTCACTGCCTTCTGGGTAATGCACTAGAATAACCCAAGGCTAGATAAACCTACAGACTTCCCTTTCAGAAAGCACTGCCACTTCATTCTAGTACTGTTGAAATTAGAAATTCAATGTGGGTAGAACTGCAAAACAAAACATATGTCCAATTGATGTTTCATTTTATGGAACAGTTCACTTGAGTAGACTATACCACAGGGCTAGTCATTTCTTACAAAATTAATGAATGCACTTTGAGGAGAAACAAGGAGGATAAGAGCTATAACACAGAATTTCTCATAGCTTGCTTTTGAAAAAAAAAACTGTCCATCTGGCAGTGAACGTCGAGGCTTCAGAAGCTGTTAATTTGCTGGGTGTTTTGAGTACATTTGAACATGAAGCTGATAGGCCAAACAGAAGAGGTAGTTTCAACATGAAATGTGCTGTAAAATTTTCCAGTTAAACCATACCTGTAATGATTTAAAATCACCTGATGCACACGCTCCCAGAATAGCAGCACCCACCAAAACAGATTCCTCCTCCTTGGCAAGAACAACTGGCATGCCTAAACAAGACACACGAATGCCTGCATTATACACTGTATAATTTAGAATACACTGAAAAACATTATGTTGTAGTAATCCTCGTCACTTTCTACATTTGAATTATTATACTACATTAGAGATGGCACAGTGGCTCAGTGGTTAGCACTGCTGCCGCTCAATGCCAGGGACCCAGGTTCAATCCCAGCCTTGGGAGAATGTGCAGGGTTTGAATATTCTCCCTGTTTCTATGCAGGTTTCCTCCAGGCGCTCCGGTTTCCTCTCACAGTCCAAAGATGTGCAGGTTAGGTGGGTTAGTCATGTTAAATTGCTCTTAGTGTCCAGGAATGTGCAGGGTTACAGGAATAGGGTTGGGACCATCTTTGGATGGTCAGTGTGGACTCGATAGGCTGCATGGCCTGCTTCCACACTTTACAGATTCAATGGAATATTTTGTAATACACATGAACTGATCTTAAGTGCTGTGTAAAGTGTTAACTCCAGAACTGCTGTTTTCAAACAGTACGTATTAGTTCTTGCGTAGCAGATGATAAATTTTTAATTACAGATTACACATAGGAATAAAACAAAACAGTGTGAGGAGAACTGATCAAACAAGGCTAATGAGAGTACATAATTAAGTGATCTCTAAATCAAGAAGATGATCCAAGCCAATCTCATTAAGTTTATTTGATTTAATTTATAAATATTTGAACATTGCTGAAAACTGAGTCACACTGCCAAAGCTTTTTATGTTTCACTCTTCAGGACAAATGCAAAAATGACAAATTTCAAAAGACCGTAACAATCTATACCACAGGAGAAAAGTGTCTGACTGTTTAGCAATTTAACTCTGGTTGGTTGAGGCATGGGTACAGAGAAAGCAGTGGGAAATGGAACTGAATAGGTGCTTTGCCTCGGTTTTCACAGTGAAGATACTAGCAACTTACCAGAACTTCAAGACAGTTGGGGGCAGAGGTAATGTATTGGCCATCACTAAGGAGGAGGTGCTGGGGAAGCTGCAAAGTCTGAATGCAGATAAATCACCCTGAGTGATGGAAAATATCCCCAGAATTCTGAAGGAGATAGCTAAGGAGATCATAGAGGGATTTCAGCAATCACTGAAATCTGCGAGGGTCCCTAAGGACTGGAAATGGTTAATGTAACACCGCTGTTTAAGAAGGGAGACAGAAGACAGGAGGTTATAAGCTGGTTAGTCTGACCTCGGTCATTGGCAAGATTTTAGAGACCATTATTTAGGATGAGATTGTGGAGTACCTGGAAGTGCATAGTAAAATAGGGCAGAGTCAACAAGGCTTTGTCAAGGGAAGGTCATGCCTGACAAACCTGTTAGAATTCTTTCAGGAGGTAATGAGCAAATTAGACAAAGGAGAGCCAGTGGACATGATCTATTTGGATTTCCAAGAAGGCCTTTGACAAGATGCCACATGAGAAGCTACAAAATAAGACAAGAGCCCGTTGTGTTAGGCACGAGGAACTGACATGGATAGGGGAATGGTTAACTGGCAGAAAGGAAAGAGTAGGATAAAGGATTCTTTTCGGGATGGCAGCCAATGATGAGTTCTGCAGGGGTCTGTATTGGGACAACTATTCAATTAAACATTAATGATCTGGATGAAGGAACTGAGGGCATTGTTGCTAAGTTAAAAGATGATACAAAGATAGGTAAAGGGACGGGTACTGTTGAGAAGGTGGTGAGGTTGCAGATAGGACTTAGACATGCTAGGCGAGTGGGCAAAGAAGTCGCAGATTGAATGCAATGAGGCAAAATATGAGGTTATATATTTTAGTAGGAAGATTACAGGCATAGACTATTTTCTAAACAGGGGAAGGTTTCAGAAATCTGAAGCACAAAGGAACTTGGGAGTCCTAGCTGAAGATTCTCTGAAGGTTTACATGCAGGTTCAGTTGGCAGTTAGGAAAACAAATGCAACAGAAACTGAAAGAACTGCAGATGCTGTAAATCAGAAGCAAAAACTGAAATTGCTGAAAAAGGTCATCAGGTCTGGCAACATCTGTGGGGAGAAATCAGAGTTAATGTTTTGGGTCAAGTGGCCCTGCCTCAGAACTGGTTCCTTGGCTCACTCGACCTGAAACATTAACTCTGATTTCTCTCCACATATGCTGCCAAATCTGCTGAACTTTTCCAGGAATTTCTGTTTTTGTTTGATGCAAATGCAATGTTGGCATTCATTTCAAGAGGGGAGAAAACGAGAACAGAGATGTACTGTTGAGGCTGTATAGGGCTCTGGTCGGACCAATTTTGGTATATTATGAGCAATTTTGGGTCCCATATCTAAGGAAAGATATGTTGATGTTGGAGAGGTCGCAGAGGAGGTTTACAAGAATGATCCCAGGGATGAAGGGCTTGTTATGTATGGAGCGGTTGAGGACTCTGGTCTGCACTTAATGGAGTTTACAAGGATAAGGGGGGACGGTGGGGATCTGATTGAAACTTTCAGGATACTGAGTAGCCTGGATCGAGTGGACATGGAGAAGATGTTTCCACTAGTAGAATGAACTAGGACCCACAAGCACAGTCTCAGGTTGAAGGGATGACCCTTTAGAACAGAGATGTGAAAGAATTTCTTCAGCCAGAAGATGGTGACACTGTGGAACTCATTACCGTAGAGGGCTATGGAAGTCAAGTCATTGAGTGTGTTTAAGACAGAGATATATAGGTTCTTGGTTAGTAAGGGATCAAGGGTTACGGGGAGAAGGCAGGAGAATCGGGTTGAGAAAGCATCATCCATGATAGAATGGTGAACATACTCGATGGGCTGAATGGCCTAGTTCTGTTCTTATATCTTATGATCTTGTGGTTTATGGTCACCAAGCCTGCAGATAATTAAAAAAAAGACTTAAGCCTTGAACATTTTCCTTTTGTTTGCAAAGAACAAGTCATTTCTTGTAAATGTATGTTGCTTCTAGCAAGCATAAATGAACCATGGTATAAATGTAATTGATTTTCTTAAACTGGTTGTTCATGTACCTATTAGCATACTAAACATAGTTCAACAAGTGCTGCCTAATTTGGCATCACATCTAATAGTAGATGTTTTGTTTGAGTTTTGTAAATGCAGGCCAGTTGAATATAGTCTATTCTGTGCAAAATGAAGGAACATGTTCGACTTTTGATCCAATTTAGTGTTTTCATAGATATAAAGTCCTAAAGAAAATTGTGGCTGGGACTCACATTGACACAGTTTATAGTTTCTGGCTGTTCTACATGAACAGCAACATTTGTGTTTATTATTAGGCAATAGTTTGCATTGTCATGTAGTTTCTTGCTTTAGTCTCTGCAAGGTAAACATTTTGGTATCCGCAGTATTTCAACTACATCTTTTCAATGATAGAGAGAAATGGAGTAGTATAGCTAGAAAGAACAAGCAAATTAAAGGGTCTGCCATCAAAGATAGAATTACAGAATTGTTACAGTGCAGAACAAGGTCATTCAGCCCATCGGGTTTGTGCTCGATCTCCAAATGAGCATGTTATTTAGTGCCATCCTCTTGTCTTCTCCTCATAACCCTGCATATCATTCCATTTTAAATAACATCCTTTTTGAATACATTGATTGAACATGCCTTCATTACATTCTCAGGCAGTGCTGGAGAATTGAAGGGTACTGACACATAATAAGACACAACATATTTGAACAGATAAAGTGGTGAGACACAAGACCATGATTGGATCTGAGGATGCTGACAAGAAGTTTAAGTTTGATGCATTTGTGCCAGCAAGTTTTGAGGTGGTGGATGATCAGGACAGAGATGAGCCAACTTAATTTGGGATAAAATATATATATGGTGACATTGGAGTGATAAAATATAGAAATAACAAAGTAATGATTAAGGACATCATCAATAGAAAAGCACTAGTAGGGGCAGAGGTGGATAAAGACACATGCATAAAAATAAATAACAGGTGGTATATGCCATTGTGTCTGGCTCACAACTCCTTTTCCCCATCTGCAGTGATCTAGCTCGACCACATCAAGCACCATCAATCTCCTCCACTTCATTTCATCCTGGAGTGAAAAGATAACCCCCAACAACTTTTTTCAACTTTCAATCATCTCCTTAAACCTCAACATCTTAAACTCTGTGAAGAGATCATCAGTTCTTTGTCACTAATTAGTGTCCATACTTAAAAGCCGTTGAGAAGGTAGTGGTGAGCTGCCATCATGAGCCGCTGCAGATACCCACAGCCCTCTCCATAGTATTTGTTCCACCTCTCACTGTTGTATTGCAGACTTGGGGACCACTGGGACTGCCACCCCATACCTGCACCATTCTTTTGGACAGATCACTTACACCTTTGCCCTCCTGTGAGGATACTGCAACGTCCTTTGGCAATTCCAAAAGCTTGCTACAGTCGTCACACGCACTCCAAAATATTTTCAGACAACAGCAAAACTTCATCAAAATTATTGCAACTTTTTGAAGTTCTTTCATTAGACGTGAATGCTGTTGATAAGACCAGTATTTATTGCCATCCCTAACTGTCCTTGAGAAAGTGATAGACAGTCACCTTTTTGAACTGCGACAGTCCACTCTATTCCCGTAAGCTTGGCTAAGCCGTCCATCCTTCAATTTCATTATTTCTCTTTTAAGTCCCATTTAACAAACCTCTTTTTTATGAAAGTTTTTGTCATGACTCCTAATGTCTTCTTCTTAGGTTCAGCATCCATCTTTATACGATTACGCTTCTATGAGGAACCTTTGGATGCAATTCCATGTTCATGTTGCCATATAAAGATAATTCTCGGCATTGTGAGATTTGCGTCAATGTATCGAAAATTCTGGTTACAGTGATCTGTTCAGCCCTCTCAAACTTACTGGTGTTTTTTTTCTTTGTTTTGAATACTGCTTTTTGTTTTAAGCTTCTTTTCACAAAATATTTATCTTTTCCTTGTATATTTACAAAAGCAACTCCACTAATAAACATTGTAAAGTACACAAAAGTATCAAAGGGTCACTTTTTCACTCATTTTCTTCAGCTCCATAAAAAAAATCTGCTGTCTGTTCTGCATCTTCTCTTGTCACAAATTGACAGCAGGTACATGGGGGATTGAGGTTCTTAATTCAGTTTGCACCATTACACAACACAGAAAGTGGCTATACCATTTCCTGCTTACAAATTGAAATATTTAAAATTATATTGGAGGTAGTGGAATTCACAACCTCTCATGTCAACTACATTTAAAGCACCAGAAACTAGTTAAACTGTTGCAAAAATGCTTAAGCTTGTGTCAACAGACCAAAGGCTGTCATACTTGCCAAATCGCACAAATTTAACCACTTTTTACAATGGGATAAAAAGAACTGACAAATGTATAGGAGATTGTCTTGAGACACAGGAACGTTGCTTGTCGTACTGTATTCTTAAAAGGATATGGGGCCCCGATCATATTTCTGCATTTTTAATAATGTTGATTGCATGTCTATAAAATGAATAAAGGATGCATCTTAATCCCAAACTTCACTCCACGAATTCCCTTTACATCTATGATTGTACAATTTTGTAGGTGACAGAGCCAGGATACTTCAATGCTTTAATGTCCAAAGAACTTAAATCTGAAAATAAATCTGCAGCACAAGATAAATGATAGGCAGCAGTTTTGTGAGAGATTCTTTCACAAACAATCTGATAAAAACCACATGCACAGACAAGCCTAAGCCTCTCTGTAGGGCTGAGAGTGCAATTTAGGCACGCTACACAGTTTCCATTCTATCTGCCAATATCCTCGATAAAAAAGTGCATTCTGCATGAACTTCCAAATAGCAATTATGTAGATTATATGGTAGCATGATACTAATCCTGATAAAAAGAAATTTTGTCCTTATGCAGCTGCTGTGTATTATATTTATAATATATTTGCTGTATAAGCTCATAACTGATCTACATTTGAATCAGTAAACACACATTATTGTAATCTATAAATCCAACAGTTTTCTTAAGTTCAGTGAATGGTGCTTCTGATCGAATGCAGAAATTTTGATTGCCATCTATAGCTATCACCCAGTGTACAGTAGTCACTGGAACAAAGCATCAAAGATCTGATTCCAACATGCCATATACTCCAAGGTATCGATTTGTATCAATGCTTTCTTGATAACTATGATCATAAATCTATGGCCTCTAGATACCGAATTATTGACCAGTTTTTCCATATTTCAAAACCTTACAAATCCCTTCATAATATTGAATTCCTATGTCACAGATGTGCTTCATTTTTTTTCTGGAAGTGAATTTCCTTATAATTACTCATATTTTTGTAGCAGTTAAATAGTGTTGCCAATTTTAAAGCAAGATTGTATAAACATGTCACAAGGCACTTGTCCCCTGGCATGGCTCCATCTCTGAAGGTGCTCTAGGGCAGCCGAGTTTGACCTCCCACCATTCCATCAGTATTGTTCTTGTCTGGGATGGCTGCACGTCTGGTAACAGCTGGTGTCCTGAAGAACACTGGCGTTGTCTGGTGCTGATTCCTGGGTTTCTGAATAGACATCTCCTTCAGTGGGTAAATACAGAATTTAATGAAATAAAATGAAACAAGCCAGAAAAGTATCATATTCAAAAGCAAGGGGACTACATTGGATCGACACCGAATTAGGTCACATAGAATTGTGATGCATGAATACCCTGCGTTTATTTAAAGTCACGCAGGCAAACTTTGCGTTATTCTTTTTCTATGATTATGGTATCCAGTCCAGTGCTGCAGAGTCACAGCATGTTTTGTGTCAGGCTAGCACCACTTAAAGTCTTAAATATCTTCTTGCTGCAAAAGCTCTTGAATGCAACAGCATTAGGAAGATCCAAATGGCACAATAGGCAACAGAACATGACCTGTGGTTTTCTGCTGCCCCACTGGCGTCACTGGTGGACAGGAGGTGACTCAGAAACATGTATTCTATCTCAAAGAGTCAGGTGGCCTTCCAGATAAACAGCTCAGATGGCTGTGGAAGCAGGAGGCCAATGTGGTCAATATCAAGAGGCAGATGGCACATGTTGGATGGTAACTGGGGCCTCGTGGAGGAGGACAGACTCCCATCTATCAGGGAGTGGTCAGAGTTTAAATTGGGTTTTGAATTGTACTTTTGGTGAAAAGGAATCTGACTGTTGATGCTACAGCATGAAGACTGAAAACTCCCTGTCTAACCTCCCAAAAGCAGCGCTTGGAAGCTCAAAAATAGAAAACTATTTTGTAAGCATGACTGCTTTTATGTGAGTGAATTGTAAAGGTCACCATGATTGACATATATCTTGTGGAGTAATGCACTGTGAAAACCACTTAATTAATCTGGCCAGTTTTGTTACTTTTTTTATTTAGCCCTTATCTTAGTGGGTAGGCAATAGCCGAAGTGGTAATAACAAGTTGTGGAGCTGGATGAACACAGCAGGCCAAACAGCGTCATAGGAGCAGGAAAGCTTGACGTTTCGGGCCTAGACCCTTCATCAGAAATTTTCTCCAGCATCTGCAGTTCCTATTATCTCTGATACAAGCCTAAGTGGTATTATCACTTGACTATAGATCCAGGTAATGTTCTGGAGACCTTGGTTCAAATCCCATCATGGCAAGCAGGTGGAATCTGCATTAATAATCTGGAGTTAAGATTTTAATGATTCCTATTAAATGATTGTCAGGGGAAAACCCATCTGGTTTACCAATCTCCTTCAGAGAAGGAAACTGCCATTGTTACCTGGCCCAGCCTAGAGGTGGAAAAGTGGCTTAGTGCCAGCGACCTGAGTTCGATTCCAGCCTTTGGCTGCTGTCTGTGTGGATCTTGCATGTTTTCCCCATGTCTGAGTGGGTTTCTGCCAGGTGCTATGATTTCCTCCTACAGTCCAAATTATGCAAGTTAGGTGGACTGGCCATGCTAAATTGTCCGTAGTGTCTAGGGATGTGCACCCGAGGTGATTAGCCGTGGCAAATGTGGGGTTACAAGGATGGAGTAGGCAGCTACGTTTGGATAGGATGCTTTTTGGAAGGTTGGTGCAGACTTGATGGGCCAAACAGCCAATTTCTGCAGGGATAAAGGGATTCTATCAACTGTTTTTGCTTGTCTCTCTGTCCTTTGTGTGAATGGTGTTGGATCAGAAGGACTGGATTCCTGAGGTGTATTGTAATAGGGATCAAAGAAATGGCCAAAAACTGGTAAATTCACACTTTGCTTCTGTCCTCACAAAGGAGAACACTAATAACATATCAGAAATAATAGGGATAAGCAGGTTTAGTGAGAGAAAGGAACTGATGCAAATCTGTATCAGGGTTTTGGCCAGGTGAAGATGGCTGGCAGAGCCATGTTACACTGGTTTGACTCCTAATGTGATGCTGAGAGACCGTTTGGTATGTGGGTTTAATGACGTAACCATGTGAAAGTGCCTACTAGCTGAAGCCCAACTGGACTTCAAACAGGCAGTACAACTGACTTTATCATTGGAAAATGTGTCAAGTGGAGCATATGAGTTGCAGGGTATTCGGATGGAAGTGGGCACTCTTGTCAGTTCAGCTGAGTTTCGGGAACACCACTTGAGTGAAGGAAATTATATGGCCTTAATCAAGACATATCCTGAACAGAGGGACTCCAGGTCAGCCCACAGCAAAATCCCAAAACAAAGCCAAGTCTGGGCCAAACAGTTAAAATTTTCTTCAGGATCTGGGGCAGCAAACCATTGTAGTTGCTGCTGGTGTGCGGACTCAAGACAGCAAAAGGGTGCCACTAGACCTAAATAGAGTAACAGAGTTCATAGGTCACTATCCAGGAAAGTGCACACCCTGGAAAGTCCACCTACATCTGATTTGGAACAGTTAAATTGCTTAGCAACATCCAAATCAGAACCAATCAAAACAAATATCTGATTAAATGATCACCCAGTTCTAATGGATGTTGATACCACATGGCTGTTTCAGTGATCGCCGAACCAGTCTTCAGCAAAATTCCCGCTGGACTCCAACCTTTAAGTTTGTGCAAGACCTTGGCTAGACTCAGAATCTATACTGGGGAACCTTCACAGATTAAGGGTGAAACTTTGGTTCCGGACTCTTATGTGGAGCAACTGGTTCAGTTACCACTGATTGTAGTAAAAGGCTTGGGCCCAAACTTGATGGGTGAAAATTGGTTGAGAAAGATTCATTTAGATTGGCTCAACATTTTTTGATTAGAAAATGGCTGCCTGAGTGAAGTGCTAATTAAATACTCCAAAATTTTTCAGAAAGGTCGAGGGACTACCAAAGGAATCAAGACCATCTTGTATGTTGACCAGGAAGCAATTCCATGATTCTACAAAGTACGCCCAGTTCCATTTGCCTGGAAGACTGGAAAGCGAATGAATCATCAAACCAGTCCAGTTTGTGGAATGGGCAGCACGGTTGTGAAGCCCAACAGGTTGGTTCACCTTTGTGGGGATTTTAAAGAAACAGTAAACTGCTTTTTGCAGGTGGATAAATACCCAATCCCTCGCATAGAAGATTTGTACACGATGCTGGCGGGGGGCTGTTCTTCACAAAGCTGGGCATGAACCATGCGCATTTGCAATTGCAGTTAGACGAGGATTCCCAGAAGTCTGCTACAATTAAAACCCGTAAGGGTTTGTACCAATATATGAGACTGTGTTTGGGGTATCATTAGCCTTTGCAATTTTTCACCAGATGATGGAGAACATTTTACATAGTTCACCCCAGGTTGCCATTTATCTAGATAACGTGCTAATAACAGGGAAGACCAATAAGGAGCACTTAGAGAACTTGGATATAGTCCTTAGACATTTCTCATAGGTGGATGTATTCCTTGTAAGGGAAAAAAAACGTGTTCCCGGTGTCCCAAGTGACTTACTTGGGCTACCGGGTCGTCAAGACCGGTTACATCCATTGGAAGATAAAGTAAGGGCGATCAAAGGTGCCCCGGCTCCCATGTCTGTACCAGAGCTTAGGCCTTTCTTTGGCCTGGTGAATTATTATGGAAAGTTCATTCATAACCTGGCCTCCATCCTGGCACTTTTGCACAACTTTTAAAAAAGGTCAGCCTTGGAAACGGTCATGTAGCCAAGCCATAGCTTTCAGAGAAGTGAAGAAACAGCTATCATCCTCTAAGATGTAGGCACACTTTGATCCCAAGCTAAATCTGGTATTGACATGTGATGCCTCCCCATTTAACATTTGGGTAGTATTAGCCTAAAGATGGCCCAGTGGAGAGGAATGCCCAACAGCGTATGCATTGGCTAATGCAGAGTATAAATATGCCCAGAAAGAGAGAAAGGTTTGGAACTCATATTTGCAGCCAGGAAGTTTCATCAATATCTTTACAGATGTAAAATTCTAATAATAACAGACCAGAAACCTCTGCTAGGTCTACCCAAAGAGGACAAGGCAATGCCACCCGAAGCTTCAGGCCAAACTCAGCAATTGGCTTTAATACTGAATGCATGTAATTGCAAGTTGAAACACAGTCTGGGAGGCCAAACAGTGAATGGGGATGCAATGAGCCGCCTCTTGCTGGCAGATACACCACTGGTGGTACCACCACTGGAACAGTCCATAATGATTTTAAATTTTCTGGACACACTTCTAGTCACAGCTGACAATATTAGACTTTAGACGCAGACAGATCATGAAAAAACTGAAACAGCTGGTCATGACAGGGGAGACTGAAGGGCTGTCACAAACAGAACTGAAACCCTTTTGGACCTGGAGAGACTAGATCACAGTAGAGGACGGCATATTACTGTGGGGAGCAAGAGTGATTGTCCTGAGCAAAGATATCTGTCACTGCCAGATACAGGCTGAACTCCACTAGGATCATCCAGGGGTTTCCAAAATGAAGATGTTGGGAAGAAGTTATGTCTGGTGGCCAGACTGGGTGCAGACATAGCTGCATTGGTGGGGCAGTGCCCAAAGTGCCAATAAGAATAGATATTACTGCCAGCAACTCCCCCACATTCATGGGAACGGCCAGGTATACCCTGGATTTGGTTACACATCAACTATGCAGGTTCTTTCAAGGTTTCAATGTTCTTGGTCATTGTTAAAGCGGCTGGATGAGCACAGAATTCGTTTGTCAAACACAGGGCCAACAATAGAAAATCTGTGCACAACTTTTTCGATACGCAGACTCCCGGAAACGTTGGTCACAGAAAACAGGCTGTTGATTACCAGCACTGAATTTGAGTGTTTC
>JAHRHZ010000058.1:29687674-29707448 GCA_024137785.1 Ginglymostoma cirratum | reverse complement strand
AGGCCCGAAACGTCAAGATTTCCTGCTCCTATGATGCTGCTTGGCCTGCTGTGTTCATCCAGCTCTACACCTTGTTATATTTAAAGAAACAGCTTATAGCTTCACTAGGTATGAAATTGTCCCGGTCCTTATTTGATTATAGGACCATCCTTCATGCAATTACAGAGATACCTCCAGTTGATTTGCTAATGGGGAGAAGACTCTGCACCAGGTTAAATTTGATCTTCTCGGACCTGGGGGGTAGAGTGAAATGTCATCAGGAACACCATTGCTGGACACAAGACTCCTCTAAGTGAGACAGACAGTGTACTTCAGCTGACTCAAGTTTGGTTTGGGAACCATGGGAAAGGCCCTGAATGGGTAAGAGGTAGAGTCGACATGAGGTCGGGTCCAGTAACGTATAAAGTTCAGGTGGGTGCGGCAGTCCTGAACAAGCACATGGACCATATGAAAGTTGCAAACTCACGAATGGTGCAGGAGCAAAACGTGCCCAGCTGCTTGACCACATTTTCAACTGTTCCAGAACTCCATGGGTTCTCTCTCTCTGTCAAGCATTGAAGGTAGCTTGGAATCTGAGACGGACATGGTGGATGTTGCTGCCTTGAGGCCTTTCCTACCTGAAGAGGAGAACGAATTTCTTCCAAGACACTGTTACACACCACCCATATCAGAGGCAGAGTTGAAAGAATCTGACTTGGTGCTAAAATGCCCGAGGAGAAGTTACAAAAAAGAAACTAGCCTCTCACCTCAGATTCAGAGGGGGAAGGATGTAGTGGTTGTAATGACGTAAGACAGGTAGACCTCATAGAATATGAGGTCCTTGATTGGAGCTGTTAATCTGATCCAATCAGGGAGCCTGGGGTAACAGACATATACAGGAGTGTCAGATGTTTTACTCTGATTGCAGATATGAGGGAGCTGGATCAGTGTCAAGGACTCTCCACATATAAATAAAGGGTGACTCGGTGATGGGATACCAACCTCTTTTGGAGTTTTTTCAGTTCCTAATGTCTGATCAATCTAATACATTGACACCATATTTGTAATACACCTGCCTGCACCAGACATAGCTGATCAACACATTCAGGTCAATACATTTGGACATGGAAACAGCAGGAGTGTGTCTCTCCCCAGCAGACCTAGAGAATGCTGGACCTGCATCACCGTGGCAAGCGCTAACCTGTCCATGGAAGCAGCCAGATGGTTGCATGACTCATTACTGCTGCAATTTCTGGGGAATGAAGGCCATTGTGACCCACATACCTCTGTGCCGCTCCTGCTCCTCTTGGTGCATTTGGACAAAGTCCTTGATTTCTGACAAACCAAGTGTTTCTATCTAGCCAGATGCAGAGCTGTTGCTTTGACAAACAGACCAGATCGTGCTCACACACATTTAAAACCTAACATCACCAACAAGGTGTCAGTATGGAAGCTGGCGGGGTGTGCAGCAGACAGTCTTGCCACTGCTTCTTCAGAGGCCTTGCAATTCTCAGTCTTTACAGGTTAAGGAGGTGGATTCTGGTGGAGTTTGTCCTTGCAAGACTCAAGACAGCAATCATTTCCCATGGAATGAGTAGTGAAATGTACTTGGCAGGATATGGATATCTCAGCTTCCCTGCAGGTCCAGTCCCAGTCTCAGAAGAGTTCCAGGTTTCTCTCCTTGTATGGGTTGAGGAATAATAGTGAGAGTGACAGAGCATGAGCCTAGATGGGAGGTGGGTGCAGCGACAGAGATAAAGTGTGTGCAAGGTGGCAGAGAGAGGACTGCAGCACTAAACTTGGCATAGTGGAGGCGGTCACTGATCTTCTAATGGCAGTATTGGCTGTTCCTATGAACCATAGAAATGGCACTGACAAAAACAGAAGTTGCTGGAAAAGCTCAGCAAGTCTGGCAGCATCTGTGAAGAGAAAATCAGAGTTAACGTTTCGGGTCCGGTGACCCTTCCTCAGAAGGGATGGCATTGACCTGGATGACAACCTCAGGCCATGGTGCCAGGGTTTGGTGTCGTGGCCTCCTCTGCTAGTCTCCCAGGAAGAGGATACTTCTCCTTTGTTCTACTCCTTTGACCAGCACCTACAGGTCCCTCTTGGAGAATTGCAGTGTCATCCTGCAATTCTCTGATATCTTCTGGAAATGTCTTTAAGCAAGTAGGAAAGTTTCAGAATGCCAGTGGTCACCTGGATGCACAACACCTTTTAAAGATGGTGTGGTAATAAGGGATGGTGGTGAATTGGTGTATATTTACTGAGTTTAAGTCATTCTGGGAAAGGTGTGTAGTAAGATGGGTTAGAATTGGCTCTGAGGAGTGTCATGGCGGCAGGGTAGGCAGTTAATGAGGTGAATTTGGTAAGATACTACAAGAAAACTCACTCGACCTCGTGGCAAAAGTCTCTCCCAAAAACCTGACATGACTCAGCCTTAACAAAAAAAAACTTAAAATGCAGCCCTCTGCATCTCCACATGGATTCTGCCAAGCCTGCTGTACATTTCCATCATTTGCTGCTTTTATTCCACACATTTGCAATACTCTTCACAACAGTCATGCACTATCCTCTTTTGCTCATTATCACCTCTTGTTTCTGCAGGAGAAGTTAGGTCACAATATCCAGAGAAGGACAAAAGTAGAAAAGGTTCAGCCTCTGCTCAGAATGGGAGGAATCAATGAATGTCATCAGGACACACAGAGTGTGAACCACTTGTGATGGTTAGCAGGACTTCTGCCTTACTACATGGCATTCGTTTTTCCTCAAGCTGCCAGACATTCAGAGAGTAGGGTATGCTGGAAAACAGTAAGATAATAGTGTTTTCATCACCTGAGACTCCCTATCTTTAATGTCGTGTTGACCTTGTGCTTTTACTATTTCCGTCTGAAGACCAGGGACCCCTGCAGATCATCAACAAGTGGGTAATCCTCCGGAAGAAGTATCTACCCTTGCTCTATCTCTTTCAAGTACCAGATCAAAGAAACAGCAACATGAAAATGACCAGGTTGTTCTTGTGATGTCAAGTTCAGTGTTAAGCAGGATATTGGATTCAACGAATTACTCTTACCCAACAGGGAAGATAGACCCTGGTTAACATTTTATCTGAAAGATGGTTGGCAATTTCAGAGACCCAGCTTGAAACTATTTTCCATCAGATGTAATTATATGTAATATTAGAAAACTTGCAGAAGAACTGTTCACAGTTTTTGAAAGCCTGGATGACTGATTAGGAATCTGAGAGTTGTTTCATAGAAGTCTATACTAGAATTTTAAAAATCTTGTGTATGGATTGACAAGGCTGTGCATAGTAATACCAGCTCATCACAATTTTTACAATATGCAAAGTTAAATTGGATTTTCACTTGTATTACAATTTTCTAAGAAACTGGCCATGAGCACTTTGGTAATAGCTTAAGGTATCGTAATGCATTGGTTCTCTACGCTCTACATGGGACAACACAGTGCCCTGAAAATCCATTTGACACTGTCCATTTACAGCAGTCAACATATTAGTCTAATGTTAACCAATCCTCAACAATCTTAAAACAAAAGTAGTACCTCAAATATAAATGCAATCTTGATGAAGAACATATGCAATGGAGTCCAAACTGGACTAAACTACAGTCTTCAAATGACTGCCAGTGGGGAAGTAATGGCAGCACTTCCATTTTTCTGCACCTCAGCATTCATTTTTTAACATTGCATTCATTTTTATTTGTATTTTTATCGTCTGCTCTTTTAGCAGTAGATGCTGTAAATTGCAACCAATAGTTCTGAAAATATTGAAAGTATTTCTCAAATATTTACTACCCTTCAACACAAATGGTCTAGTTTAAATAAATTGACAATATTCAGGAAGACATTTAATTTACAGTTTCAAAGATAACCACTAGTTCCTTTGTTACTGCAAAATATTAGTCAGGTAAATTGCAATTATCTCCAGAAATTTTTGTGCAGCACAATTATATCATTAAAATGTGAAACTGCCCACATCAAAGGGAAGTCTGCTGATGCATAGGAAAACTGAAACTCCAGCTTTGCTCTTTCATAATCTTTTTAAACAGGATCAATCAGGAGAGTTTCAGGCTACTGACCTTTGCTCTCGGTGATTCCAGCTTTGCTTTCTGGGGATTTCCATGTCTTGAAATCTGGACCTTTGTCCAATGTTTTGTTTGCATAACTAGAGAGTTATCAGCATTAGCACAAGCCTCTGGCTGTAACCTAATCCCAAATTGCTATTAATAAACTTTTTCTTTCTCTTTTGATCTAGACTCTCGTCCGGATTACAATGGAACTGTGGACCTTTACTAAGGTTCAAACTTCAAAACATTAAAGAACAAGCAGAAAGCATGTCTGTTAGTTGCAGGCAATGCATTCTAATGAAAGACATTTGTTATATGTGGCAAAAAGTCTCATCTGGTAGATTTGCTTTCCACTCTCTTCACATTTTTTACATTCATTCATGGGACCTAGGCATCACAGGTTGTGCCAGTATGTATTATCCATTCCTGACTGCCCTTGACAAGGTGGCAGTGGGCTGCCTTATTGAGCTGTTGCAGTCATTGGGACATAGGCACACCCACATTGCTGTTAGGAGGGCAATATAGTACCAAGTCAGGATGATATGTTGCTTTCAAGTGGTAGTGTTTCAATGCATCTGATGTACTTGTCCTTCTAGTTAGTAGAAGTTAAGAGTTTTAAAGTGCTGTTTCAGGAGTCTTGATGAGTCATTTGTAATTGCTCATTTATAGGTGGTAATTCAATGCTAAAAGAAGAAATAGAGATTTTATAAATTATTGGTGAGCATTTGGGAAGTTGAGGACACTTCTTGTGTCTTGGGGGATCATGTGTGCAGGAAGTTTCTCCAGCTAATTGAGCTCAAGCTCAGGATTTCAGAGTCAATAGGTAGGATGAGAGTTTTCTAGGCAGTTTATTCCACTTCCTTCACAGTAAGTGTTCAGGATAGTGGATTAGTTGAAGGGTAGGAAGAGGCAGAAATTTCTGGAATCTTCTCAAATGTACCACACTCAAAACAGCATTAAGCCCTTGAAACTTTTGGAGTGGTGGCATGTTGAAGGAGTGCAGTCCAAACCATTACACCAATTGACAAGGCATTGTACAGCAAAGATTAGAAATGTAGTCTTTACAAGAAATTCCATATCTAGGGGGCATAGTTATTTCTGTAACTGTCACCATGAATCTTGTATGGGGCAGTGCCCCTCTGGTGTGCTGTTGATGTGATATACAGAAATTTCCTGAAGGCATTTGAAACAGTGGCACACAACAGACTTGAGAGTTAAGTGAAAGGTCACGGTATTAAAGGGACAGTGACAACATGGACACAAAATTGGCTGAGCGAAAGGGAACAGATATATTTTGGACCGTAAAAATGTTTATAATGAAATTCCCCAGGTGTCAATATTGAGACCTTGCTTTTCATGATATTACAAATGATTTGAATCCTGGTGCCCAGGGGACAATTTCAAAGTTTGCAGATGATGTGAACTTGGAAGAATTGTAAACTGTGAGGAGGACGGAATGGGCCTCCAAATGACATCGACAAGTTGATGGAGTGGGCAGATAAGTAGTAGATGAGGTTTAATGCAGACAAGTCTGAGGTGATGCACTTTGGTAGGAAGAACATTGAAAGGCCATGTAAAATAGGGGGTACATTTCTAAAAGAGGTCCAGAAAAAGAGGGACCTGGAAGTATATGTGAACAAATCATCGAAGGTGGCAGGACAGGTGGAGAGAGCAGTTAATTAAGCTTACAGTGTCCTTGGCTTTATTACTAGGGTCATAGAGTATAAGTGCAAACATGTCATGTTGAATTTGTATAAGACACTTGCTAAACCTCAGCCGATGTGTAGTTGTGGGTGCCACATTATAGGAAAGATGTGAGAGTGTGCAGAAGTGATTTACAAGAATGGCTCCGGGAAAGATAAACTTCAGCTATGAGGATAGATTGACGAAGTTGGGGCTGTTTTCCTTCGAGAAAAGAAAGTTGAGAGGAGATTTGATCAAGGTTTTCTAATTCATGAGTAGGCTGGATTGAGTAGATAGGGAGAAGCTGTTCCCACTGACAAGAAAAACAAGAATGAGAGGACACAGATTTAAAGGGATGTTCAAAAGTAAAGAGGATGATGTGTGAAACAAGCTTTTTCACACAGTGAATATGGGTATGGAATGCACAGCACTGTCTGGAAACGTGGAGGCAAGTTCAACTGAAGCATTCAAGAGGATTTTGAATGATTATTTGGATATAAAATAGGCAAAGAATATGGGGAAAAAGCAGGAGATTGGCACTAGCTATCAATACTCAATGAAGAGCCAGTTCAGGTACAATGGGCTGAAACAGCCTCCTTCTGTGCCATAACAATTCTGTTGTTCTGTGGTGCCAGAGTAAAGGATATCATACAGAAGATACAGGATCTCCTAGAGGGATAATGGAGTGAGCCAAAAGTCTAATGTGTCAGTGTCAATGACAAATAAGGCAGTACTTCAGCCCCTAAAGGCAATATTTCAGGAGTTATAGAGCACAATTTTGAAGGTAATAAATGCTGGATTATGACTACTGTAGTGTCACACAGAAGATAGGGAGGATCAATGTGTGCTTTGAAGCATAGAACAGGAGGGAGAGCTTTGGATTGTTGGGCACAGAGACCAGTTTTGGAGCAGAAGGCACTGATTTAAAAAGGGATACAAAGCACCTTACAGCAATGGGTCCTCAGAGAAAGAGTCAGTAGTGTCATTTGACAGGAAGTACACTAAATTGACAGAGACATGATTACAAGTACAAAGAAGTAATCTGTATGAATGGATTTTTTTTGGATTAGTATATTAGAGAAAAGCTACTGACACATTATATTACAGGGTCTTGGATGAATGGCTCTGTCAAGGTGCATCACATTTGAATGGTAAGATTTCTGGAAGGAATGTTAGGGCCAGAATGGTGAAATAATGCTATCCTAAAAGAATTAAAGCCATAGAGACTTTCTTAGATAGCTCATCCAGATGGAAGAAACGCATGCTGTATCCTCCATGCCACCTGCTCCTCTTTCCAAGGTGACCTCCAGATGTCTGGTGGAAATAGCTACGACCATGTAATGGTGACTTTGTGGAGGACACAGCAGTCCACTCTGAATTTGAAAAAAATGTTCTGGCAAGTGACCTGAGTCAAGGAAATGTCATTTCAAATGGCAATGGGCTGCTCCATGATGTTTCTGATAGATGCAAGACCTGCATTATACATCTAATGTATGGTTGTTTGCATGAAGGAGTGGCAGGAGCTCAACAACCAGATATAGAATAGATAATGCTTGAATCTGAGCTGCTGATCTCTAGTTTTTCTTGGAATCCCAAAGATTGTCTTAAGTTGTTGGCAATGTGGTTCTTTCCAAAGCAGGCATTCATTGACATGGTGGTTTGCGCACAGCCACACATCAACGAGACACTGAAGAAATCATAGTCCTTGCAGTTCCTGTACCTCTTCTAAGTGGTGTTGAGATTCTGTAGAACCAACTATGATCAGTTGATAGACCCTCCACTACTGAGGATGGTGCTATGCTGGTAAATTATTGAGCCCAAACATCCTTTAAGATGGAGGAATGAGATGTCCTCACTGAAAATTGGCAGTAGTATGGTCATCTGTGGAGGGCCCTTCTTTCTTTAAAAAAAATCATTCATAGGATGTGGGCATCACATGCTAGCTTAGAATTTATTGCCCATCCCTAATTGCCCAGACGGCAGTTAAGAGTCAATAACATCATTGTGAATCTGAGTCACATGTAGGTCAGACCAGGTAAGGACAACAATTTCCTTCCCTGAAGGACATTAGTGAACCAAGTTTTTTTTCCTGACAATCAGCAACAGTTTCATGGTCTCCATTAGGTACATAATTCCAGACTTTACTACAATCTAGTATGGCAGGATTCAAACCCAGTTCTCCAGAACATTACCTGGATCTTTGGATTAATAGTCCAGTGATAAGTGCACAGGGCTATTTCCTCCTTTTCTTACTCTTTTCCCTGAAGCATCTGTTCACCATGTTGCAGAACCAGGATCACTGCATCTACAGCCCTTATGCTGCTTGTTGATTGGTGTGTGCAGGTGACCAAATCCACTGCTCTTCCTGAATGAATGTAACAACTCACTAAAAGACGTCTAACAGTAAGTCACAGCATTTGCACACAATGTGGCACAGCACAAGTCAAAAACACGTTGCCTGCAAGATGCATATCTGACCCTTCAAATAATGGTGGCGGATGTTCCCTCATGCAACTGAATACATGTTCTGCTGAGACAGATTAGCACATGCATAAAATAGGCATCCACGGTCCAATGTTCCAGAAACAAGTAACAAATCAAACAGAACGTCACAATCCAAACATATCTGATGTTTCCAGTTCACACATGGCACATCCATGCTAACACCTTTCCTGGCGTAATGCAGTGTGAGAGCTGCCACTGGAAGAGTGTTGCATACCATTTTTCTACTTCGGCACTATGGAGTCCAATTTTGCCGCCCAAGAATAAAACCGGAAAATTCTACAAATCCTAGCAAATCAGACAGCATCTATCAAGAAAGAAAGGGAAGGTTAACATTTCAGATCATTGATTCCTGGACAAAACCAAGAGAAATTCCAAATCAACAAGTTACACAGAATTCAGCCAGCAAGAATGGTGTGAAAAGAAAAAAGTTTTTATAACTAATTACAAGTCCAGAGAAGATCAAATGACAGAAGTGATAAATGCTGAACACACAAAGGCAATAATGAGAGACATTAGAGAACAACACTTCATTTTTCAATTGCGCATTCTCCGCTAAGTTTCAACAATTTCAAGCTGTACTCTCTGTTGTTCCATTTTGTTTCATTTTCTTTGCATGTTTCTTGTTTTACTCACTTTGCTTTCGGACAGCATGCTTGTTATTCTGTCATTCATATCTCCTTTGTCCCATTTTTTATTTTTGTGCTTGTCCTATTATCATTCCCTTTAGCTCTTGCTCAACCAAATCTGCAGATATTTAAATTCCCCCATTTTCCACCCTATCACAGACTTTTCATTTTGCTCTTTTTTGTTCTTCTTCATTTTATTTGAATGAAATGTATATTTCCAACATTGTCCAGTTCTGATGAAAGATCACACCCTGAAACATTATGTGAGATTTTCATGGAGGAGATTGAGCCAGGAAAATTCCTAATTCATTTCCTTTTAAAGGGTCCTGGCCAGCCATGTTTTCTTTGTGGGGAAGTGGGAACAGGATGGAGTTAGCCCCACCACCTTTAGATGTAGTTTGGAGGTGGCCATAAAGGCAGGTGAGCACTGAAGGGCGTGTTCCTGTGCTGTAATTTTCTTTGTTCTTTCAGATACATGAATGGGCAGGGAGCAGAGGGATACAGATCCTTGGAAAATAGGTGACAGGTTTAGATAGAGGATCTGGATCGGCGCAGGCCTGGAGGGCCGAAGGGCTGTTCCTGTTCTGTAATTTTCTTTGTTCTTTGTTCTTTGAAGCAGATTGGTTAGCATGGGCACAATCTTTTAAACTTACCTGTCAATAGGTTCCCAAATCCAGACTATTATACACAACTCTTCTGAGAAGCCATGAAGCACAAATCATGGAGAAGTCAGCTAGCACAGCAAAGGCTAGATGGGTATGAGATGCCTAAGCTTGCAAAGGATGTGAGTGGAGGGTGCAGGCTGACTACCTGAACCCTTAACGCGCACTGGTGAAAATTGCTGGAAATGAGAATGAGGGCAGAAATCCTGTAATTTCACTTCATAAGACTCTGGGTGGGCCATTGACTTGTTTTTATCTCTCAAGATGTTGTCAGACCTAATGCATTTCGTTGCTTGTTTCACATTTCGATCATCCATAATATCTTGCTTCTAATTAGAGAAATAATTGTTGAATTAGACCAAGAGGATATATTAAGATTATAGCAAAAGGGAAAGTTGGCCAGAAAACCCGGCAATCAGGGTAAGCTCCAATGACCAAGTGAGAAAAAGACAGGTTATAACAGGGGTTTAGAGCATCCCTAGATCTATGCACCAATTGGGGATCTTCAGCCAAAGAATCATTTGACAAATCCCATCTTTTGAATTTGATGATGCACCCAACTCACATGATGAAAACTTGTCGGATATGAAAATTGGGAACTGTCTTTTTAAGATTCTAAGTTGGTAAAGTCAATATCGAGGCCAGAGAATTAGGATAGCTTAGAGAGAAAAATGAAGTGGGTGATTTTTTAAACTAGAATTTAGGTTCATTGAAAAAGTTACAGAAAGCCAAAGACAGAAAGATGAGATAAAGAGGCAGAATTAAGGAAGCCTTATCATATGGGAAAGCAAAGCAGGTGCTGGAAATCTGAAATGAAAACAGAAAATGTGGGAAATACTCAACAGGTCTAGCAGCATTTGTGGAGTGGGAAAGAAAGTTAGTATTCATTTTGATGACTTTTAATCAGAATTTTAAACATTCTTTTTGTTTTGATGAAAGATCATCAACCTTAGAAAGTCTTTCTTTTTCCATAGACACTGCCTTTCCCCTCTGAGAAATTGTGCATTTTCTATCTTTATTCTAAGGTAGATTCCCACATACTGTTTGCACGATCCAGCAAATTCTGATTCTGCAGGAAAGAAACCCAGAAAAGGGCAACTCCTTTTTTGATAGTGGTGTTCCTATGGCATTTTGACCATTCCTTCAATATCTATCAATATGAAGTCACAGTATATCCCTGACACTGGATTAAGCCATTTGCTGTATTTGCTCAGTGTAGCATTTGTAATGTAGCAGTGTAGTTTATGTTAGCTAATTAAATAATTCATTGTATGCCCATTAGTAACAATTTGAAGAAAACTTTAACAATCCAATTTACTGTATCATCACATTTTATCACCTTCCTCCCTTTGCCCATTACCTACCTGAAATGTCTGCATGTATTTGGACAAAAAGAAGATTCTTGCTCAGTCCACCACACATAAACAGAGTGTCAATTTGATGTCCTGCAGTCAGCATTGCTTCTAGTATGTGGCGTGTTCCCATCTGAATACAGGGAAATAGAACATAGATTTAAGTGTAGATGCCATTAAACAGTAGCAGATTTATTTCTTACACTCATCCTAATAGATTTTCAGAATAATTGCATGCAATATTTTGTTAAAATGCAAACAAATTACTCAATAAGGAAAAGTTGATTAAAATTACTCAATTGAATACGTGGGATGAAAAATTTGACTGTCCAAAACAGTCAGCATGTCAGTGTGCTAATCTATTCCGCATGAGGCCCAATCTATAGTTCACTTGCAAATCTCTTTAAATGGTGTTGGTGAAAAGACACCCCACTATAGTGCATTGGTTACTGGTTAAGAAGGATGTGTAGTGGGGATGGACTTAAACTTGCAAAGTGGTGATGGTGGTGGGGGAAGATTCCCCAATGGACACAGTTTTGGAAGTGCCAGAGGGCGCAAAAGAGAAAAGATGGGGAATGGAGAAAAGCAAGCGATAGAAGACTTGACTGTTGACAGTGAACAAAAAAATGGTCACCTCCCAATAGGCAAGGAAGAGATAAGGTACAGTTAGGTTGTATGCACAGAGTACAGTGACTAAAATGGGAAACTGGAAGCAGAATTTGGTCTAGGGCGATATGACAGAGAGCATTGACAGAAATGTGGCTCAAGCCAGAACAAAACAAGCCAGAAGAAATATGGAGAGACAATACAGACTCAACTTTATAACTTTGAGGAGTGTACAAGAACAGAGGGAGCTCAGGATTCTGAAGGTGGCCAGCAATTTGAAACAATTCTTAGAAGACTTACAGGATCCTTGGGTTTATAAATACAGGCATAAGGTATCTTTTTTCAGGATTGTATCCAGTGACTAGTGGAGTTCCGCAGGTGTCAGTGTTGGGACCACAACTATTCATGTTATATGTGAATAATCCTGATGAAGGAACTGAGGATTTTGTTACTAAGCTTGCAGATGACACAAAGTTGGGGTGGAGGAACAGGTAGTGTTTATGAGGAGGGGAGGCTGCAGAAGGACTTGGATAGATTAGGAGAGTTGGCAAAAAAATTGACAGATGGAGTACAATGTGGGAAAGTGTGAAGTTATGCACCTTGGTGGGAAGAACAAAATTGTAGACTATTTTCCAAGTGGGAAAAGGGTTTGGAAATCTGAAGCACAAATAGACCTAGGAGTCCTGATTCAGGATTCTCTTGGTTCACTTGGCAGTTAGGAAGTCAAATGCAATGTCAGCACTTATTTCAAGTGAACTAAATACAAATGCAGAGACGTACTGCTAAGGTTGTTTCAGGCTTTGGTCAGGCCGCATTTGGAACATTGTGGTCAGTTTTGGGCCCACATCTTTTGGTGTTGGAGGGGGTGCAGAGGAGATTTACAAGAATGACCCCAGGGATGAAGGGCTGTCATACAAGGTGAGGTGGAGGATTCTAGGTATATACTCAATTGAGTTTAGAAGGGTGAGGGGGATTCTGTTAAAACATAGAGAATACTGAGAGGCCTGGATAGCATGGATATGGAGAAGATGTTTCCACTAGTAGGAGAGACTAGCACCTGAGAGTACAGCCTCAGAATGAAGAGACATTCCTTTAGAACTGAGATGAGGAGGAATTTCTTCAGCCAGACGGTGGCCAATCTGTGGAACTCATTGCTGCAGAAGGCTGTGGAGGCCAAGACTTTGAGTGTATTTAAGAAAGATGTAGATACGCTCTTGATTAGTAAGGAGATCAAGGGTTATGGGGAGAAGGAAGAATGGGTTGAGAATGCAGACTCGATGGGCCAAATGGCCTAAGTCTGCTCCTATACCTTAGGGTCTAAAAGTAAGGAAGTTATGTGACCCCTCATCACTGGTCAGACCACATTTGGAACAGTGTGTCCAGTTCTGAGCACTTCATTTAAGGAAGGATGTTAATGCCCTGGAGAGAGTACAAGGGTGACTTACTAGAATGATACCAGGAATTAGAGATTTTAGATACAAGGAAAAGTTAGAGAAATTAGGCTTATTCTCCTTGGAGAAGATTAAGAGATGACCTTGTAGAGGTGTTCAAAATTATGAACAATTCTGACAGGGTAAAGAAGGATATTCTATTTCCACCTGTATGTCGGCAACTAAGAGTCACAATTTCATGACTGTCAGCAAAAGAGCTAGGACTGAGAAGAGCAGAACCTTCCTTACTTAGAGAGTTATTAGGATTTGGAATGCGGTACTTGGGAGACTGGTGAAGGGGGATTCCATGTGAATTTACAAAATGTTACAAATGACAGCTGGATATATATTTGAGAGTTATGAATTTAGAGGACTACAGAGTTAGAGCTGGAGAATGGGACTAGCTAGGTAGCTCTTTCAGGCACTGGTACAGACATGATAAGTGGAATGGTTTCCTTCTATACGTTAAAATTCTATGAAACAACTGGCAGCTTGTTACACTGATCCAGCTGGCAGTTTCAGTCTGGGAAGGAGATGATCCTCGAAGGGACTGCAAACACACTAGCATCAGACTGGAGTCTTAACCTAACTGAACATGTACCTATCCTCAGCCTGCGGGGGGACTAAAGCTATTATTATGACAGAAAATTCAACCGACATGAATTGATGTTGTCCTCTGTGGTGTAACTTTCTTTAAATAACGTTTAATTTGTACTGTCATCATCAAGTGTCTTTATGTTTTTCATATATACATACATTGGTCTAAATATTGCAGGAGTGAAGACGCTGTTAGATTTTTTCCCTAATGTTTCAGCTCTGCCTTAACTTGTGGAAGCGATTGGCAAAAGGAGCAATGATAATGTGAGGGAAGCAATTCTTAATAAATAATTGATTGGGATTGGAATGCATCGTCTCAGAATGTGGTAACCACATAGTCAATCAGGGCCTTCAAAGGACAACTAGATAATTATCTGAAGAGAAAATAAATTGCAGAGCAACAAGAAAAAGGATTGCCGATTATGATCACTGGCCCCAAACTGCTCCCCCACTGACACCTTATTCACTTTCCCTGCCTTACTTCCCAAAAGAAGGTCAAGTTTTGCTCCTTCTGAAGGAGGTAAATTCACATACTGAACAAGGAAATGTTCCTGTACATATTTAACAAATTCCTCTCCATCTAAGCCCTTAACACTACGGCAGTCCCAGTCATTGCTTGGAAAGTTAAAATCCCCTACCATTAACAACTTATTATTCTTACAGATAACTGAGATCTCCTCACAAATTTGCTTTTCAATTTCCTGCTGACTGTTTGGGGTGGGGGGGGGGGGGTCTGTCATATGATCCCAATAAGGTGTTCATCCCTTTCTTATTTCTAAGTTCCAGTCAAATAACTTCACTGAATACACTCCGAGGAATATCCTTCCTAAGTACAGCCGTAATCAAAAACACCACCCCCCCCCCTCCACCCCACTCATCTCTTGTTCCCCATTCTATGCTTCCTATAGTACCTATACCTTGGAACATTAAGCTGCCAGTCCTGTCCATTCCCAAGCCACATCCCTGTAATAGCTATGATATCACAGTCCCATGTCCCCAACTGTGCACTAAGTTCATCTGCCTTACCTGTCAGGTCTTTTGCATTGAAATAAATGCAGTTTACTTTATCAGTTCTACATCGTTCTCTACTTTGTTTCTGCCTGCCTTGACAGTTTGACTTGCTCCTGATCCCAACTGCACCAACCTCAGACTGACCTCTTTTCTCACCAGCTCTGTGGCCCAAGGCCCAACTCCCAACCCCACTAATTTAAATCGTCCCATGTAGCTCAAGCAAATCCCCCCATTTTAACAGAGAGACTACCATAAACTGTCATTGAAGATTCTAAAAAGAAGGTTATAAATGTAACAAATTTTTGAAGAAGTTATGAGATTAGTAGGTGTTGGTAACCCAGATGACATTGTGTAACTTCCATACCATTTGCCCTTTCACAGCATGTTCTGGAGCAAAGAATGAGACTGATATTGCAAAAGCTAACCGTGAGTGCCTTTTTAACTTCCAAGTAGAGGGTAACTGCATAAAATGAAGATTCTGCTTGACATAGGTTTTGGAACAACAAATATCATAATTAGATATCAGATTAAGAGCAAGTCTATTCTTGGTAGCTGGATCAGCATACAGGATTCAACTTCCAGTAAGATAGCCTCTTCAGTGAATTATATAGTCACATACATAAACACCAAGCTATAAATCACAATATCTTAGCTAGTATTAGCATTTTATCTCTGTCTACATGCAAAGTACACCTGTATGATGGCAAGATTTCATTCTATAACATTATGCTCTGATATTCCTTATTACAACATTCCAATAGCAGCTCTTCATGAGTAGTTCCAATGAAAAAAACATAATCAAAGACATGTAATGCTTCTTGCCTGACTAGAACTGTTTGATGGAATTGATGGGTAAATGGATATGCCAGCACTAATTTTAGCTGCGGCAGGAAGATGCAACTTTTATTAAAATTAAGTAGAATAAATATTTCTTCATCAACCATATGATTTTTCCCTTAGAATGTTGGATATGGGCCAGGTTAAGCAACACTTGAATAACCTCAGTGTTATAAAACATGAAGTGACACTGAAGAATGGAAAAAAAAAGGGTCAGGTAGCTCTTTTGTTCACAATGGAAGACTTAAATGTGTACAAAATTATATCAAATAGGAAACTTGTTAATTTAAATTGGGCCATGTCTCCTGTTTCCCACCTCATTGTTCCATATGCATGTCACAACACTCAAACAGTTAGGGCCAGCTCTTCCAATTTAGAGATAGGTAAGAATGTTGCAGGTCTTCTTCTTGTCCTCCTCTTGTGCAAATTCATTTATTTTCATAAGCCCAAAAAATTGGAGCAGGAGTAGACAGTACAGTCCCTTGAGCCTACCTCATCATTCAGTACAATCGCAGCTGATCATCTTCTTCAACTACACTTTCTTGCAAACTCACCATATCCCTTGACTGCTTAAGAGACCAAAAATCTCACTTTTATCGATATCAGACAGTGATACCAAACAGTATCTTTGTGGAATACATTGTTGATGTCTTCACAGACAGAATTCATCTTAAACTAAAACATCAGGAAGCAAAAGGTCCTTCACAAGCCTGCTCCCACCACGGAACACTGTCCCTTGACTATCAACATCCATGGTAAGCAAGTGTAAAATGCTGGTCAATTTTCATAATTTGGTGCATCCTTTCAGTGAGGCCAGACATTGACAATGACCGTCAAAATCACCCCAGTGTGCCAGCACAACCTTTGGCCATCTGACAGCATGTGGTAGCAAAGACCTGAAACCTGGCCTCAAGGCCATGGTCTGCAGAATAGTGGTGTTACATGCCCTTCTGTACATATCGTAGATATGAACAATGTAGAGCAAACTTCTCAAATGCCTAGAGAAATTTAATCAGTAATGCCTCTGCAAAATCCAGCAAATTCAATGGAACTACAGGTGCTCCAATATCAGTGTCTTCTCTCAGGTCACCAGTCCCAGCATCAAGGCATTGGTTACTGTTAATTAACTGCACTGACTGAGTCACATTTTCTGCATGCCTGACACAAGACTTCCAAAGCAAGCTCTCTATTCTGAGCTCCTTAACAGCTAGCTAATATCAAGAATGCAGAGAAACTGCTTTCAGGACATCCTTAAAGGCTTACAGAAAAAATACAACACCCTTATCAACTCATGGTAATCTTTTGTCCAAGACCATCCAAACTAGAGCAGAAGAATCCCCAAAGATGCCGATCAGCTTGAGCATATCTAACAGGCCCAGGTGGAGATCAAGTACAAACTGTGGGAGGAACGTGTGAAAATCTGAGTATCCCACCCACCTGCCTCTTCACTACCATCAGGATGTGTGCATCCGGTATTATAGTGTTTAGTCATCTTACGACCAGAACTTGGAGTGTAAGGATGAAATCTTCAATCTCAAGGAACTACAGAAGAAGAAGCGTCATTGAAATGCTATGATTGAATGATGCTTAATTCTTAGGAGTGATGCTTTGGAGATAGGAATGGAAGATTTATAGATAAACCCTTGAGAACAGTGAAATGTCTTTCAGCAGGAAGTGGTTCAGTTGAAACATATTCCTAAAAGGGAGAAATATAGGGAAATCAAAGCTAGAGATCCCTGGATGATGAAAGATATAGAAAGCGAGGAGAAGCAGAATACATGTGGGTATGGTATGACAAATGTCAAGCTGACTGTAGAAAATCCAGAGGGACAACTGAAAAGAAAAGGCAAAAATACAGTGTGAGAAGAGATTGACTACATACATAATGGGAAACAAACAGTCTTCTAAGGGCATCTTAAGTGAAAAAAATGGAATAATAATAAAGCATAAAAGTGGATGAATGCATGAAACAGAGGGCATAGCTGAAATACTAAATGGATTTTTTTGTTTTCTACCTGTCCCAAGGAAGATGCTGCCTGAGTCAGAGTAAAGCAAAAAAGAATTCAGATACTAAAATAGACTAATAATTGATAAAGAGGTATAAATAAAGAAGTATTGGAAACACTGCCTGTGATAAAGTTTATATCTCATGAAGACCAGATGGGATGCAATTGAGGATTAAAGATTCAGAGGTAAGTAAACAAGGGAATTTTGGAGATAATAACCGTAATGTTCCAAATCTCCTTTGAACTGATTAGAGAATTGCAAATATAATACACTTGTTCACAAAAGGATGTAAGGATAAGCCTGTCAACTACAGACCATTCAGTTTAACCTCAGAGGCAGTGGAGCTTTACGAAACAATAATCTGGGATACCTCGGAAAAGGTACATAAACTAGGGAAAGTTAATACAAATTTGTTGAAGGCAAATTATGTTTAACTAAACTGATTTAGTTTTTTGACAATTAAACAGCTGAGGTTAATGCAGGGGACATGGTGTATATGAACCTCCAAAAAGCATTCAATAATGTTTCAAAAAACAGGCATAGCAGCAAAAGTAAAGCTAACAGAATAGATAATAGAAGCATCAATACTAAAATTGGTGAAAGTGAACATAAAGTAGAGATAAGTATTTACTTGCAAGCAAAAAAAAAAAGTTTTCCCAAGTTGGAGATCAGAACCTTAATTCTAAGGTAATTAAACCCCTTTAGGATTGAGGCAAAATCCTGGGTGGGTTCACTACATTTTTGGACGATGTTTTGTGACCCAAATCTCTCTTCAGCATAGTGAAAGTAATGTTGCCTGATCTTGAAGGCAATTCATCATTAAATAGCTGCAAACCCATTAGGTAGAAATCTAGAATCCTTTATATTACTTTAATTATGATTGATAAACCTAACTTACAGCTATAGCTTGAATTGTAGCCAAGTAAAGCTTAGCAAGGTCATCAAGAGTGTTGGACAGACCCAATCCAGTTACCTATGAAAAAAAGAGGTATTGTATTAGATACCAAAGCCACAATTTGAAACACAATTTTTTTTGAAATTTTTCATTTTTAACTGAGATGTCAAAATTTTAAAATTGTTTTGATAGGGCTCTCTGTGTTCTTAGTGTTAAAGTATACATAATCAACTTTGACCAGTTATCAGTAGAAACATTTAGTGAAAAGGGTGGTTTCTAAGTAATTAATTTCAATGCAAGATTATTTTTGCTTTATGTCATGTACAAAAAAAAAGACGAAAACCTCAAAAGTGGCTTCAGGGGCTATGCAATTGCATCACTAGGCTATATAAGGCTGAGCACAAATCCCAGCCAAATAATTAAGTAAATCTCAATTTCTTTTGTTGATAGTCATTCAGATAAGACAGTAAAAGCACATCTGTCAGGGATTTAATTTTTTAATTAGTATGTTATTTCTTCCTTTGAAAAGGAATGCAATTAAAGATTATACAAATGTAGAAATTTTAAAAGTAGGAAGACAGGTTGATATAACTGTCTAAAATGCACAAATGAAAATCTGTTTTTTTTTTAAATGGGGCTAGAAAATCAATCTATTGCAGGGTTTCTTGCTGATATTATCTCCAACAAATTTGTGCCTTCAATTGCACCGTCCTTGCGGCTGCCCAGCCAAAGTTAAGTCACGAAACTTTGCTTGGTTTGGTAATTGTTATTTGCATGTTTAGTAGCATTGCTGTGCAATATGAATGAGGCAACAGTGGCTGATTCCTGTGCTGTAACTACAGGAAAAACATACAGTCAACAATCAAGAATCAGTGTCAAATTGCAAATATCCTGCTGCTGAATCAAAATTGATGTAAAACTAACTAAACATGAATATCAAATTTCTATATTTAATCTAAGCAGAAATCCTTTGTTTTCTCACTTTCAATTCCCTTTACTTATCTGTTTATTCTCTTCTCTGTAAAATGCTTTTAAGCATTTTTTACACAGGTATTATATATTTAGATTCATAAAATTCCGTCAGCGTGGAAACAGGCCATTTGGCCCAACAAGTCCACACTGACTCACCTCCCTACCCTATCATCCTGCATCTCCCATGGATAATCCATCTAACCTACACATCCCTGGACACTATAGGCAATTTAACATGGCCAATCCACCTAGCCTGCACATCTTTGGACTGTGGGAAATTATTGTTAGTTGATTTAAATTATTTATTTGTTGTCTGCCCCTTTACCTTAAATTTCTGCTCTGATGACACTGGCTTGGGTAAATTGTGGGACAGGAATCAGAGACAGAAGAGATAAAAAGTACTGCAGATGCTGGAGAATCCGAGATAACAAGCATGGGGCTGGATGAACACAGCAGGTCAAGCAGCATCATAGGAGCAGGAAAACTTGACGTTTCGGGCCTAAACCCTTCATCAGAAATGGGGG
>JAHRHZ010000058.1:29579481-29687274 GCA_024137785.1 Ginglymostoma cirratum | reverse complement strand
CTCCTCTATCCATCCTCTATCCGCCTCCCCCTCTCTCCCTATTTATTTCAGAACCCTCTTCCCCTCCCCCATTTCTGATGAAGGGTTTAGGCCCGAAATGTCAAGTTTTCCTGCTCCTATGATGCTGCTTGACCTGCTGTGTTCATCCAGCCCCATGCTTGTTATCTCAGAGACAGAATAGGTCCAGTTTCCACAATAGTGACTTAAACCCAGTGCAACAGTTTAAAGTTAGCATATTAATGTTGCAGCTAATTTACAACAAGATAGTCTGAATTTATTCACACTATGAATACTCAATGAACACATGCTTTTGCTTCTGCCCAAGTGTGTAATTTTTCCTGTTAAACATATGCACTTAATGCTTGTGAATGGCATTGTTTGAATTGCTTAATCCTCGGAGGGAGAATAAAGCACTGCATTCCCCATTTTCAGCATCCTGGGCATTACCACTGACCAGAAACTGAATTGAAGAACCATATAATTGCTGTGATGACTAGAGATTTGGGTATTTTGTGGGAGTCATTCATCTCTTAATTGCCCAAAGCGCTTCCACCACCTACAAGGGGAGGTGGTGGCACAGTGGTAATGTCACTGGATTAGTAATCCAGAACCTAAAGTTTGAATTCAATAAAAAGAATTAGAATTTAAGAAAAGATAGTTAATGGAAACCATCCTTACCTGGTTTGGCGTGTGTGTGATTCTAGATCTACAGCAATGTCATTGATTCTCAAGTGGCCTCCTGGCGACAAATGCTGCCTAGTCAGCAATATCCACATCCCACAAACAAATATTTAAAAAGGCAAATGTCTTGGAATACTCTCCGCTTACCTAGATGGTTGCAGTTGCAACAATACTTAAAAAGCTCAAAGCAGTCTGTTTCATCAGCATCCAACCTATTGGCTTAATCGTTGATTCCAATCACCACTAGTATTCTGTAGCTCCAATGTGTACTATGTGCAGATGTATTTCAGCAAGTTGCCAAGGCTTTGTTGGCAATACCTCCCAGACCTACATACCTCCACCACTCAGAAGGATAAGGCTAGCATGTGCAATTGAAAGTTATCAGCTCCAATGGGCATCTCAATACAATGAGCTGGCTGATGTTTAAGTTTGCATTTTGAAATCTTGTCATTTAGCTTAACTCAAATTGAACCAACAGTTAAAAAAATGCTTATATGAAAGCATTAATATGGTTTCACAATTGAGCAACTGCAAGTTTTAAAATAAATCTTGAACACACAATCCTCTCCCTTTCTGTCATCTGATGTACAGTTCTTTTGACACTGTTAGTCTTGGTTCATTTCTAAGCCCTCTGTCATGTGATCACCTGTTGCCCTTTTGTTTTCTTCTGTTTTTATATAACTTTACCCCATTTTCTCCAAATCAGACAACTGCTATTATCTTCTCTATTTCTTCATAGAACTACTTTTGCTTGATATGCTGCCTGAGCTTCCTGCATTACTGTAAAATGATACCTCGACAGGTAAATTTAAACTATTATGTTTAGCTTGCATTGCAGGTGAGTACTCATCTCAGTTCCCAGTGTGACATTCAGTGACATTATCCTTTGTTAATATTGTGTCTTCTCCTTGGGAGACTATGACATAAAATGAAGGAATGGGCAGCCTCCCCTTTCTCAATATATCAAGTACAAGACAGAATGTTCACCATGAAAATTGGAGAAAAAAGGGAAATTAATCAGTTGAAAAAATCTAATCATATTCACTTACCTTCAATGTTCTTTGAAAATTTACATTTCTAACAGCATCAAGGAAGCAATGCCCTAATGAAAGAAGCAGTTTGCTGCTTCAGAATTCAAATTACATTGTAAAAATGAGGTCAGACTTTTTGGTCCAGCAGAAAACAAATGTTTTCAATAGTGAAACAGACAGCAACTGTAAGCCAAGTAAATGGGAGAAAGGGGCTCTTAAAGCAAAATATGTCAGCACACACTGACAAAGAAAAATTATTTCAACAAAAATCAATCACATTGGCAGTTTGAAATGAATGATATGCATTTTTTTTTCATGTTGTCATTGTTCCAAACAAAAGCTATAAAAGGTTTCTCTGTAAAATTGAAATGTACCTACCATGCCCTTTAGGGTAGGATCTGCTAAGGGAGATCTGTTGCCATGGAAATCAGGCCAAACATGTAAATCAACAGTTAGCATGCCCACAGCATAACTCTTTTTAATAGACTCCAGGTGACTGTTTAAGTACATGTAGACATTTTTCCCACTGAAAGAAAACATTCTGAAATCAACCATTTTGTAACTAAAACATTCGTCAGTTATAAGCCAAGAATAAAATTTAGGTGTTGTCATTTTGGGAAAAAAAATGAAATATTTGAAGACTGAGCTCGTGTTTTAAATTGAACTTCTTTTTCTCATTTTTTCTTTTTCTTTATTTTTTCTCTTCAAAGCAATTGGGGCACAGGCAAGGGAAACATAAGCAAAAATGCACAAGGGTAAATTTTACTTTCTGAAACGTGTAGCCTTACATTTATTTTATTTCACCATTCAAATATATTCCAAGACACAATACATGACACTGGCTGAAAAAAAAAGGTTGCCTGCAGAAATTATAAAGTCATTGTCCAAATGATAATTCCTGTCAGTGGATTCTTTTTTATTCAACATTGTCAGAGTTAACAAAAACAGAGTTAAGAAAAAAATCAGAGTTAACTTTTCGGGTCCGGGTCACCCGTTTTCAAACAAAACTCCCCATTCTCCAATGTTTACAGCATGTACTGGTCTGATTGGATATGGATTTTATACACCCAAGGAATAACAGGACATAGATCTTAATTCAATTTATTTCATATTTTGTAACAACAATTTATATGGTTGATCGGAGACAGATTATTGATCTCTGTGCTGGCAAGGGAAATGGGTTTGCTGTACGTGAATCATATAAAGTTAACACATAGGTACAGCAAGTAATTAGGAAGGCAAATGGAATATTCTTAATTATTGCAAGGGTAATGTAATATAAAACCACAGAAATTTTGTTAAATTTGTACATTGGTGAAGCCACATCCGGAATGTTGTGTACAGTTTTGGTCTTCTTATTTAAGAAAGGCCGTAAATGCATTCACACCAGGTCAGAGAAGGTTGACTTGACTAATACTGGGACTGGAGGGATATTTTTTGAGGAAAAGTTGGACAGCCTACATCTATTGGAAATTAGAAGAATGAGAGGTGATATTATTGAAAGATATAACTTCCTGAGGGAACTTGACAGAGTGAGTACTGAGAGGATGTTTCCTTTCGTGGGAGAGATTAGAACAAGGGAACATAGTTTAAAAATAACTGGTCTCCCATTTAAGATAAGAAGGCCTTTTTTTCTCTGAGTATTGAGAGCCTTTGGACCTCCTACTTAGACATTGGAGGTAGCAGGTCATTGATCTTTTAAGGCAGAGGTAGACGGATTCTTGATCAACATGAAAGTCAAAGGTCATCAAAGGGAGTCAGGACTGTGATTTGGAGGACAATATAAGATGAGCCATTATCTTATTGAATAGTGGAATAGGCTTCAAATGCTGAACGACTGACTCCTGCTCTGAATTTGTACATTTGAAAATTGGGGCAGAGGAGGACAACAATGGGAGTTTTGATGGGCAAATTGAAAGTCAACCAGCACGTGAACTTGCACCTTGAAAATGTTTATCTCAAGCAATATTATTCATATATGTGGAGAATCTTTCAAATCCACACATTAAAAATCTAGACAACAAAATGAATGTAAGACAAAAGCCAAATCAGTTTGCATATGAGAAAATGATTATCTGCATTTTCAAAGCTTGGAAAGAAATTTAACATTCAGAAGGTTTAATTCACTCAACTAGTGCTATGTCAGAAACCCCACAGATCCAGAAGTTTAGAACTAAACTTAATTTATGTTTCAAGTTGTACCAATATTAACATTACTGTTGAAGCCCTGTTGTTATTGCCAAATACTGACCTAGGTAGCTTATCACCTTTGGGCATCCTGTTAATTTAATTCAAAGACCCAGAATTTCCTCAAGGAGCACACCAAAGTTTATACTAGTTTCTCTGTCGATCTTGTTAATAGATACGCATTTAAGTGCCGATATTTCTTAGCAATTGCATGAAGATATGTCAGGAGCTTTAAATGTGAAATAAACAATAGTGATCAGAGGAAGTGTGGAATTTCATGATACGCCCTTCATGCAGGTGTCACTTTGTACGTGAAAAGTAAAAGTTGGAGGCAACAAATTGTCAATTATGTACATTAAGTACAGCATATCAATGAAAATCAAACCACATTTGGAAATACATTTGTCTATTAATTCTTACTTGTAATCCTAACTGATAAGAAAAGTTCAATGGCACTACTTGTGTTTTGGGCAACAAACAAATGCTATTTCGACAGCTTATCCACAATCACTTTAAATTTTCAACTTAGAACACTGACTTGAATTTAGGAGCTGCATCTTTTACAAGCATATACCCTTACAGCAAGGGCATACACTGAACAAAAGAGATATATATGATGAATTATGACGAATAGACTACATCATCTATTCAGGAAATTCATTGCCAGTCATTTTACTTCATTTTCACTTTCATTAAAGCCATATTTTACTAAAAATGCTCCACCCAGTAATTGTGAGGAGAAATACAGCTGTGTAAGATTAACACATAGTCCTGTCAATATGCTAAGTATTTTAAATCTATTGTAAAATATATCAGGCAGAGGAAATCTTCATGAACAAACCAGTGCAGCTATATAAGAACCAAAATGATAATTAAAAAATGCCAGATCTGTGCAGAACAAAACAAAAGTTAACATTTCAGGTTGGTGACATTTTAACAGAAATTGAAAATGTTGCAGATGTAACATGTAGTTAGGAACAAGGAAAGAGAGGACAAAACAAGGAAAGATTAGATGGAAGATGGGAGTAATCAAATAACAATAGGAATGATAATGCAAGACCCTCAAGATTGTAGAAATAGGACAAGTAAGGAAACAAAAAGAGAATAGAGGAGTTGCAAATTGCAACAGCAGAACCATTGCCACTACATCCTGTCTGAAAAAATGGGTACAGTGGCTGTGATCTGCAATTCCTGAACTCAACGCTGAGTCTGGAAAGCCATGATGTGTCAAATCAAAAGATGAGATCTTGTTCCTCAAGCATCGGTTAATCTTCAACAGAATGGCATGGGAAACCAAGGGCAATGATGTTAGAGTGGGTGTGAGGTCGAGAATTAAAATGATAGAGAACCATAAGTTCAGAGTCATGCCTGTAAACTGTATTAAGATGTTCCACAAAGCAATTGACCAGTCCGACTTAGGTCTTTCCAATGTAGAGATGACTACAGTGTAAGCAGTGAATGCAATGTGCCAAATTGAACAAGTACAGGTAAATCAATGCTCCATGACTATATGGGGCCTTAGATAGGTTTCAATATGTTGGCAGATGTCATAGCTGGAATAATATCCACCATAGCCATGGTGAGTTTTCTCATGTGATTCTCTGCTCTTCAGCTTATTTAGTACACAAGTGAGTTTTTTGGTGGTGAATGGCAAAACATGTGTGGATGGCAGGCAAAACTTCTTGCCCCCCCACTTGCACCTTCCAAGTTCTGACGATTTTGATGCCATGGTTAAAGGCCACCTGGGCAATCCTTCACTTGCTGCAAGCCAGGAAATCCAGAACAGACAGTAATCATTGCTCCCACCATGATCCCTGGCCCCTGTAGATGTTTGCCAAGCCTCCTGAAAAGGCTCCATGATTTCATCTGACTTTACTGAGCACTCTACTTCAAGTCATTTGGGCACTCTAAAGACTCCCATCAGACTTGGGCAGTCTGAGCTCACATCACCCAGGAGGTCAGTGACGCTAGTAGGCACCAATTCAGAAGAACAATTTTTTGTACTCTACACGGGTCAGTGCCACCATCTTCTCATTGTAACCTTGTACTATGATTCACAACTCAGTTTAAAGTATGCCACTGCACAGCAACTTCATACAGGCATGCCCATCTCAAGTAAGCATGTTTAACTCAAGTGAGATTGTTTGCTTCTTAAAGGCATGCCCATCTCGTGCATGATGTGCACCGAAGGGCTCACATCAACCTTCTGCTGACAATCTTTGAATGCCTCACACTGGAAATACCCTGGAAATGGAAATAATTTCTATTTGCTAACTGGGAAGGGCTCACTTCCTGGCAGGGTTATCAATGTTCATCAAGTGCTTTTACTCACATTCTTATGACACTAAAAACTTCTGTTTCTCTCATGTAAACAAACTGGAGAACAACACGAAGGAGAAAGCATGTTCTGTTGGAGGCCTTTCTGAACTTCACATCCTCAGTGAGTTTGTGGACAATGTACTCCAGCTGGCAGGTGAAGACCTGAACTAGTTCTGCATTGAGGAGTAGCTCTGGTTGCCAGCTAACCATCCTTGTATGTACTGCAGTTGGTTAGAGGGGAGAGGGGAATGAAAGAAGCAGGCACCTTTGAGTGTCACAAAATGTAAGCATAGGTCAGCTGCTTGGATAATATGCATAGACTGGCATTATCTGGCTGCTATGATCATAGATGCATCTTCATGAAGTGGAAACCTTTCCTTTTCATAAAGACTAATCGAGAACTTTGATGGCTCCGAGAATACAGCTATTGCACCCTGTACCTGCAAAATGGTAGCAAATCTGACTGCCTTGGTTGACTGACTCTCTGTATCCAATGGGAAATCAACAAATTGGTGAGCTTTAGCAAACAAAGCATCAGTGACCTTCAAGTATGTTTATGAGTGAATGTCTTTGAGATTCTGCAGTGACATCAGTGACTCCCTGAAATTGAGGGTCACTGTCAACTTCAAGGCAAATGGACCAGGATTGCCTCCTTGTCCAACAGCTGGCAAATGTAAGAGATAACTTCCTGGACGTTGCTGATGCATCATCAATACTGTCAGTTTGTCACATGCAGATACCTACATCGAAACCTGCCGACTTGACTTCAGGCCAATGCTGGCAGCCTATATAGGCCCTCTTGCTTGGTTTGTTGTGTTTCTGCAGGCAGCTCTGCAGCAGGTGCGAGCTCGTGCTCCTCCTGTTACCACTGGAGCAGCCAATGCCTGTGGTTTCTTCTGAGAAGCAAGATAACCAGGAGACCTGTGGAGACAATAATGTAATGAAATAGTGTTGTTTCTCAGATCTTCATGCTGCCAGCCTGCCCTGTCATGCTGAGGAGAGTCCATCACTTCGCAATATTTCTTCCCTGACATCCTCTCCAACTATCCATGAAAAGCTGCATGCTGTAATGCTTTAAAGGGCAGCTCCTTATGAGCAGCACGACATGCGCACGGTAGCAAGAGCGCATTGTCTGGGCTAATGAAAGCATGGCCTGTGCACCTTCACACACACAGTAGTCAGGTTGCCTTCAGGGAGCTTAAAGCAGAACCGTTCTTGTATGAACTTGGCATGACGGCACTACCAGCAAAACCTCCCACCATTTAAACCTTAACTCATACCGCCCTTCCACTTTTGAGGCAGTGACATCCTCCTGGGATTCTGGACTGAGCAATTCTTGTGATGGCTGCGTTGTGCCAAATGGGCAGATTTTAGATTTCATTCGCCTCCCTTTTACTGTATTGCTTACTGCATACCTGGGAGACCGTGAGGTAGCTATCAGGAGAAAATGTATTTTGGATCCATTACTCCATTACTTTTTTCTTCTTTATTCTTTCATGGGGTGTCCATCCCTGGCAAGGCTGCCATTTGTTGTCTATCCCTAATTGCCTTTGGACTGAGTGGCTTGCGAGGCCATTTCAGAAGCCAGTTAAAAGTCAACCACGTTACTGAGAGTCTGGAGTCACATGTAGCCAGACCAGGTAAGGATGACAGATATCCTTACCTGAAGGACAGTAGTGAAGCAGACAGGATTTTACAACAATTGAGTACAATTCCATAGTCACAATCCAGAATTATGAATGAAATTGAATGAATTGACTGAACTAAACTGAATTCAAATACTACCATCTGCTATGTTGTTGGTAAGTTGCATTGTAAAAATTGGATACAGTTGCATCTGAACGTCCAACCAGTGCACTCCAGATTAATTGGGGTCCCCTCAGTTGGACAAACATGGAAGGAGCAATTCCACGCACCCATATAAAAACTCTCCCATTTTGTCTGCAGCCATTTCTACTTCAACAGAGTGTTGTGCAGTAAGTTTGTCACATTTTCGGGAAGGTGAGATTTAATTTATTCTTTGGGACATCCAAATCGCAACTCCCTTCCTAACCGGTGACCCATCATCATCTCCCTCCATTCTGTTTCAATCTTGTTGCTTTGTTCTCACTCATCCCTGTTACTCTCCATTCTCCCTTCCTTGGTGCTTTGGCAATCATTTTCATCATTGCAATACTTGATCAATCCCAAAAACCATGAGACATCAAGGGCTCACACTCCTGCTGAACGTTACATCTCCCTGATTGCTGCTGGTGTTCCTTGAGACCAATAGGAGGCCATAGGCTCCCGGCCATGATCTTTCAAATCCCCAACTATAACTTGCAGCTGTCCCTCATCCCTGTGACTATTCCTTCTCCTGCTTCAAGTGCAGTCGCGCAGAGTCCAGGCACACATGAAGAATTTGACTGCTAATGCCCTTCTCACAACCAGCCAAGTGACGTCTTGGTGCTTGTTGGAAAGTTCTGGTGATGAGATTCTCTTCCAGATGACTTTGACTGCTCACAGAACAACCCAGCAGGAGCCACCCTCTCTTCTTCCCGCAAGGTCTCAAGGATGCTATGTGCTGATGGACTTGTGATCGATGGTATTTTTCTTCGTAAGAAGGACAGGTGAAATGGAATGGTCCAACTACTTGGGAGTTTTCTGTGGCAATGAGACCAGACCGATTCTTTGTAACACTGAGGACAGGTAAATTCTCAGTACATAGTGACACTTGGAGTTTGCATACTGAGTGTACACACAGCTTGATGCAGTGGCACACAAAGGTGACTGTCGATATAATATGGAGTTGGAGGAGCACAGCAGGTCAGATAGCATCTGAGGAGCAGGGAAGTTGACGTCTCAGGTCTGGACCCTTCATCAGGACTGGGGAATGGGAAGAGAGCTCAGAAGTAAATAGAGGGAGTGGGGTGGGGCTGGGTTAAGGTAGGTAGGACAGTGATAGGTGGTTGCAGGAAGGGGGTTGTGGAGATTGCTCAGTGGAAAGGCTGGAGCGGATAGGTGAGAAAGAAAATGGACAGGTTGTGTATGTCAGGGAGGTGGGGAACATCGACTTTCCTGCTCCTCAGATGCTGTCTGACCTGCCGTGCTCCTCCACTTCCACATTTTATCAACTCTGACTTCCAGCATCTGCAGTCCCAACTATCTCCTAGTTATACAAAGGTGACTATTAGGATGACTGCAGTATTGGGTACATTCTTCTCCCCCTCATCCAGAGCTTTGTACAGAGCTTATCTCTCTCAAACCACTCCATCTTAGACCTCCAGATGAAGTGGAAGATAACTCAGGCGACTGCAAGGCACAGGTTCCATGGGTGAGACTTGCACCACACACAACAACAGAAAGAGTACCTCACACCTGATGACCAGGATTTTACACTAATTGGAGAGGGAGTAGTGCTCTCAAATGCCCAGTTTCTGCCTCATCTTGGTGTACGTTCCTCCCAAGTTTTTGCGCTTGCTCTGTCCCCTCTGAACCATATTTCCAGCACCTTCAGGTAATCTGTCCTGATAGAAAAGGGGATAAAGGATCGGTCAGCCCAGTTCTCAAAGAACATGGCTTTGCTCTTGTCTTGATTTACCTTGGCTCCCGAGGCCATCTTGAACTGATTGCAGTTGCTCATGAGTCTGCATGCTGGCAGAGAATCCGAGCAGGAAATGGTGACGTTATCTATGTACAGAGAGGCTTTGACCTTTGACCTTCTCTTGCCATGTATCAGTTGAGCTCAGAGATGGCCCAGGGATGTACCAAGTCTACGCACATGCTGGTAAGACTGTACTTGGAAAAGCGACAGTGTGAGTGATGGTAAACATCATTTAATGATGGATGAAGAAGTGCTAGTCAGGTACACACCTGCCTTTTACTTTTAGGTTTCATCAGATTGTTTGATTAGGTAGGAGTTGGAATAGAAATAGAATATAAACTTATTGCCACATGTCCTTTTACACAAAATACACAGTGAAAAGTTTTATAAGTCGACCCACCACAGCGCCTAGATCAATGACAGAAGTCATACATGATAATATTTAAAAAAGTAAAATTAAGGTAAAGTTCATCACAGTTCAGTTAACAGCTCCTGGGCTTGAGGAAAAATAGTCACCTCTCTCAGGCTCACATCCTTCCTGATGGACTCAGCGAACGACTCCATAAAACTTATAAACAAGGCAGGAGAGAGTGGGCAGCCATGTCTAACTCCGGATCTGATTGGGAAGCTTTCTGGTTCCCACCCACTGATTGAGACTGCACTAACAACGTTGATGTTGAGTAGTTGGATCCAATTGCGGGTTTCTTCCCCAAAGCCCATTTTGGACAGCACAAGCCACATGTAGGTGTGCAATTTCTTGTCAAAGGCCTTCTGCTTGTCCAGGCTGATGAGGCAGGCTTCCACGCCCTGTCCTGCACATAGGTGATCATATCCCTGAGGAGCGTGAGGTGCTGGGTATAGCACAGATTTGGTTGGGGTGAATGACTGAGCCCAGAACAGGCCTGACCCAGTCGGTGATGACCTTAGACAGGACTTTGCGATCTGCATTCAGCAGTGAAATTGGTCACCGATTTCTAATTTCCTCCTCTCTCTCTTCTGCTTGCAGATGAGGGTGATGACACCTTTCCTCATGGATTCACACATGTATCAGCAAGAAGCATACAGTCTTACACCTCAAGCAGGTTCCTGGCCAATCAAGTCCCACAGAGCTGAATACAACTCGGCCAGTAAGCCTTCGCTTCCACAAATATTATTCTTTTCTAAGGACTCAAGGGCCTTGGTCAGCTCAACCAGAGATAATGGTTGGTTCAGCCTGTCCTGTGTACTGTCGTCTGAGACCTCTGTGATAGAGGACAGGAACGACTGGGAGCCTGTGCTATCTATGGGTTTCATGTCATATGGTCTGGCATAAAAGGATTTGCTGATCTTCAGGGTGTCAGACTGAGATGATGTTACTGAGCCATCTTCTTCTTTCAGGCTGCTGAGTACAGAGCTCTCATAGAAACCCTCCCATGTGAAAGCAGGCCATTCGGACTATCCAGACCACACTGATCCTCTGAACAGAATACAACCTAGACCCACCCCCCTACCCTATCCCCATGACCCTGCATTTCCCACGGCTAACCCACCCATCTTGCACAATTTAGCATGGCCAATTCACCTAACCTTACATCTTTGGACTGTGGGAGGAAACTGGAGCACCTGAAGGAACCCACGCAGACATGGAGAGGATGTTCAAACCCCACATAGACAGTCCATCGACGGTGGAATCTAATCTGGGTCCCTGGTGTTGTGAGGCAGCAGTGCTAACCACTGAGCAACCATGCCACCCATCTCCTTGTGCATTTTCTGGAAGAAACACGAGGATGTCTCATCCTGCTCCAAAGAGTGGACCCTGGGCTAGAAAATTATCTTGGAAGCTTCCAAGGCAAATAGCGAGGCTTGCTTGGCCCATCTCTCTCTCTTGCCTTCTGAACACCTTTAGGGACAAAGAACCTCCTGATGATCCTCTTGACTGCCTCCCACCAGTCTCATAGAGGGGCTTCACAATTTCTCCAACCTTGGTCCAGGGAGGTACCAAGTCTACGCACATGCTGGTAAGACTGTACTTGGAAAAGCGACAGTGAGAGTGATGGTAAACATCATTTAATGATGGATGAAGAAGTGCTAGTCAGGTACACACCTGCCTTTTACTTTTAGGTTTCATCAGATTGTTTTAGGTAGGAGTTGGAATAGAAATAGAATATAAACTTACTGTCACATGTCCTTTTACACAAAATAAACAGTGAAAAGTTTTATAAGTCGACCCACCACAGTGCCAAGATCAATGACAGAAGTCATACATCATAGTATTTAAAAAAGTAAAATTAAGATAAAGTTCATCACAGTTCAGTTAACAGCTCCTGGGCTTGAGGAAAAATTAACTGGAAAGGTGACTTTAATTCCAGAGAGTAGTAATTGTAATACAATGAAAATGCTTCAATCTCACCACCTGCTAGCAAAATAATCGACCTACCATCTGAAGGAGAAGAAATGAATTGCTGAAGTTTTTCTCAACAGCAAGAATCTGATACATTGCTCTCACTTGATTAATCTCACCCTCCCACCATTCTTTTTGTCGTGATGGGGAGTGGAAAATCCCAGCAAACATTATATTTCTGAGAGGGAAGGGTAAGTATCAGGGCTGAAGTGTGAGAAACAAGACAGTCAATGTTTAGGGTCATGTTATTGATTGTCAACCGCTGTGGAGAGGAACCCTTCTTTCAGGAAGAAAAGCAAAACATGTCAGAAGTAGTCTGAAAAGTGACTTCATAAGAATAGATGCATCAGAGAAGGAGAAACAGGGAGAATGGTATTCAGTTTCTTACAGAAAGGAGGACAGAATTGTAGTCAAGGTAATAGTGAGAGTGAGTGGCTTACAGTACATGTTATGGTAAACCTGCATTCATAATGAGACAGAGAAGTCAGGACAGAGTTGGACATAGACATAGAAGGTTAGAGAATGATAGAAATGTGAAGCACAATCGATAAAAATTTCACTTTTGGGCTGAAAACTGTAAGTGACACCAGTAAAATCATCAATGTACCAAAAAGGTATTGAGGGAAAGGAACTGAGAGGGACTGGATCAAAAATACTCTATGCATCTCCCAGAAGGCCCAGCCAGGACCCATAAAAATGTGTTGCTATGGAAACATTTATTTTGAGGAACTGAGAAGACTCCAAGAAGATGTTTTATGAAAAAATGAATTCAGCAGGCAGGAGAGGGTAGCGGTGGAGGCCTTTCTGAAGGGGAATATAAGTGTAGAATAATTGAATGTCCGTGGTGAGAAGTAAACATTTAGGGCCAGGAGACTGGAAATTGTTAAAGTGGTGGAGGGTATTGGAAGAATTGCAGATGTAGGTCAGAACATGTTTATGTGCTAAATTTGCAATAGCATGATCTCAGCCTATTCATTATTAATTTGGATACTAAGGTTCCATTGCAGGGAAGTGCTCTCCCGACAAGAAGCCTTACCCAGCGGTTGTTCATATTGGAAAATATTAAAATTAATTTCCTGATTTATAACATGTTCAAAACGCTTACCCTTTAATGTGCATCTCTATCATTTTAAAATGCTTACATTTAAGGCTGGAAATTACTGTTGCAATTATCAGTGAACAGACACTTAAAATGTTCAGATAATATTTTCCTGGACAGAGAGGAATGTCATATGAACACATAAAGTACTTGTACACTAATATTGCCAACAGTAATTTCTGGGCTTTGTGTGATGTTCTCCTGATTAATGTAATTCTTTGAATGGGCCCGAACTAGTTTTTATAATACGTGATAACCATTGTTGTGGATAGCTCTTTCATACAGTACAACTTCGAAAACAGACAGGTAGTATCTCAACTTCAGTATCATACCTTGATATGCTGATGAAAATATTTAATTACTAAGAAAAAAATTTGCTTCAGCGAAATATGCCTGTGTACAGTAAGCACCATAAAAAAATTCTACTTCAAAGAACAGTTAAATTGCAACCTTTATGAATGAAACTGACACTGATTAAGTCACCTCCAAGCTAATAGAAACAGACATACCTAGCTTTGGCTTTGGACTCCAGCTCTGCATATGCAGCATGGCCTTTAATCACATGATCTATCTAAAACAAAGAAACACATTATATCGAGGCTTAGTCTTCAGCATGAGAGGTTTGTAAAGTTAAAATATGTGTACACACTTCTAAAATGTCAATCTCACATTCATTTTTGTTTCAGTGTAAGATTGTTGGATGATACCAGAAATACAGACTTGGCAATGGATGGAGAATTCTGTGTTATTAGTAACAATATCTAAAATTTGCTTATAAGAAATGGGTTCAAATTTAAATATATATCGAACAAATCCAAATCTTTCTGGAAGATAAATGGATAAAACTTAGAAATGTCCAACAATTTCTTTAAAATAAATAAATAACTGAATAGGGTATGGAACTGAAAATGCCATTTTCCTTTCAAATCAGGATAATAATGAAGTGTGCAAGATGCAAAATGAACATATTGGATTTGAATTCTGTAGAATTTATTAAAATAGCCAATCTATGTGTTCACTTGTTTGAGTTGAGACAATAATGATTTACATTGCTTCAAAAGTGATAAATAATTTTAGGCTGAATTTTACCTTATTTTGGCTCAGTCTGAGTTGCATGATATTATTGGGAAGAATTTCCACCACAGTGCCAAGCTGATTTTCTTGCCATATCTTACCAAACTCACCACATTAACTACCTGTCTCATTCCTTCAGTGTCCAATTCCAGCCTTGTCTTACCATGAGGCATACCCAGAACAACTTGTCACCCAGCAAATATCTGCCAGAAATCTGACATCCCTTCCAGCTGTGATATCTGTAAAAGGCCATTGTGCATCTGGACCGGTACCGGTATTCGAAGCTGCCCTGTTCATTCACGGACAGAACTTGAAGAAACTGGAGATGGGGAAGATGGAACGGCGATTTTCTGACAGGGACCTGAAGGCCCTGGTCGAGGTGGTGATGAAGACCACCACATGGGGCCACAACATCATACCCTGGCAGACTGATCTGAGTCACCACCCAGGGTGGGTGTGGTCCAAAGGAACTGAATGACCTTCTTCACTGTGCCAGGATAAATCTGCACTTTGTCTCTATTTTCTCACACTCATTCTATTCCGGCTACTGTACTCACCTCCCAAGTCTCCTGCTCTGCCACATATGACATGTTCCCTCACCCACAGTCAATCACCCCTCTGCCCTCTCCCTCCTTTGCTCACTTGCATCAGGACTAACATCCATGCCACCCACTTGCATCTCACTCAATCCCTTTCTTTCTCTTATTTTAGGGAAAGGACACTAATAACATGCAGAGAGAGCCCATATGTGTGTAGGGTGCTGGACTCCTGTACAGGGAGAGAATTCTGCCCCTCACAGGACGAGCCTGAGACCGCTCCTGCAGTGATCTGGAAACATCAATGTTCCATCAACTGAGTAGGTACCATTATTCATTCAACAGCAACATTCTCATTAAACCTGCTATAAGTTTCATTCTTTGCGCACTATATTCCAAGAATTGGCTGCGCACTTTCTCTCTCTTCTGTGTTGCAGGTACTGCCACCTCCTCAGTGTAGTCCCCAGCTCCCTCAACTTCTAAGGATGACAGTACTAAGGCCTCAGAGGAAACATCAGTAAGGCTGTCCTTAGCATCCCTCACCAGCTCAGAAAGTGATCCATTTTGGAGAATGTCAGATAAGAGTGCAGCCATGCATATGAATGTCTGGCTGCATCCATGGAAACGTTGGTGGCTGCTGTGGAGAGCCAGGTCCAGCACACTTAGGGACTGCTGGAGGGGCGCACACACCTGCGCTCTATCGACTCAGCCACTGGTATTCAAGACTGAGGCATGGTAAAAGGATGACAGAGAATCTGGCATGCACTCAGGTGTCCCTTCCTCATGGAACAACAGCACAATGGCCAGGATGCACCCAGCTGGAGAGGAACAACATGCAGCCCCTGAAGTGCTTGGACCTTCCTCCTTCACTCAGCAGCCCTCCTCAGACCCTTGGAAATTCACAAGGTCAATTTGCTTCTATTAAAATGATCTTTACATTGTTACAGTGTGAGGCATCAACTCATTGCCACTGATGATCCTCTGGAAATGAATATCAGTGCTGAGAAACTGCTGTATTATCTGGAAGCAAGCGTACCAGGCATGTACAGGGCAATGAGGGCTGCTGACACCTTTGGCCTTTCTCCTACAACAATCCAATTAATTTGTGGCCTCTGCGTCCAGAAATGTTGGTGTGAATGATTTGGTCAATGATGCCTGGGACAGAGAGGTACATAGCAAACAAGGAGGAAATGCATTAGGATGGCCAGGGTCAGGAACCCCACACCTCTGTGTCCTGTACAGTCCATGGGTTTGTGCGTAATATTCTTTCTCTTTAAAAGTTGTAACATCTGTGGGTCCTATAGATCTGTCCTTCACAGGTCAAGTTACATACCGCGCCCATTCCAAGTATTGTCACAGCCATTTTCTTTCCGATTGTGGTTTCCAACAGGAGGCGCTCCCTGGCCATTGGCCTGTAGCCTCTACTTCAACGTGTCAGTGAGCCACCAAATAACTAAATTCCATTCCTGGTAGGTCTTCCTGTAAACGTCTATGGTTCACACTTGCCCAGGTACCCACCCAATCCATCTAAATAAGGATGTATCTGCCCAACCTTTCCACCCAGCCTTGGCATAAGAGCTAACTATGGCAAATATAGTCATTTACTATTGTCTCCCTTGAAGCCAGTTGCTTCTGAGCATAGATGAACCTTCATCCAAGCCATGCTTTTCCATATACCAGCCCCCTTGCAGATACTGCTGCTCCCCTCACAATTGTCAATACCCTTACCACAAGCCAGTCCCTAGTCCTGAAGAATAATTTGCTAAGACTAATACCCATGGTAGTGGCCAACCTTATGTTCTTCCCAAAACCATTTTCCTCTTAGTTTCATTGGCAATCTAGAGATGCCTTTCACTGTTAACATATTGACAAAGCAGTAACAAGACAATGCCTCTCACGGCACATAGGTGGCACAACTGACACTTCCTTGCACTTTCCTACGCCAATTGCTGTTTTAGCACTAGCCCACACAGCTTACCACAGTCCTTAAGCAAATCCCAATTTACAACTCTCAAAGTAAATGCTACTCTTTCCCCAATGCCCACCGTCTCCCAGCATCTCCTCATTGTTCAATGTGGGACTGTCACATACCGGGAAGCCTTAAAATAGTTCAAAATATTCACCTTAATTCACTAACATTAAAAGTGAACAGAAATCCAATAAACAGAAGCTGCTTTTATGTCTCAAAACAGAAACAAACTGCTTCCTTGTCCAGCTCCAACAATTTTACAGTCAATAAGTGATCACTGCACCCAACTCTCAGCCACTGGAAACAGGTGTCAATTAAATCTGATGAAAAGTCATATCAGAGTCAAAATGTTTACTCTGTTTCTCTCTCCACAGATGCTGCTAGAATTGCTGGGTTTCTCCAGCATTCTCTGTGTTTGTATCAATTAAATCCTGACACTCTAACGGTCTATTATGCAGAAGGTGATGTTTCTCTTGCTCAGTGCCTGTGGAATCTATACCCCATAAAGAGGTTGAGGCCAAAATTTGAATATTTTCAAGAAGGAGGTAGATTTGGTTCTTATGACTAAATGAATGAAAGGGTATGGGGAGAAAATGAGAACAGGGTACTTAGATAATCAGCCATGACCATCTAGAATGGCGGAGAACCAAGCAACAAGCTGGAGACGCTAGGCACCTGCTCAGGCTTTCATATCGATAATTTTTGGCAACAAGTTTTTATCTGGCAGATGGATGAGTCGGAGACTGCTTACTATTGAGGCAAGATTAGGTCATAATGGGTGAAATAATGAGGAATGATCCATGTTAATAGGGTTCTCGCCTTCCAGTAGCAAGAATCTTCTCCAGATGTGCAGGACTTGCTTGGAAAATGCGACTTTTAGTCTTGACATCAAAAAGGGCCTTGCTGGATGTCTCCAAATTTTCAGAAATTTCTCACCATATCCATGTCATATAGGACCTGTGGCGATTCTTTCCATGGTGTTTCTTGCTGATTTAGATGGAAGAAGGGCAGGGAGTTCTTTTAATTTCCTGACAGTATTGCTTCATGGATTTACATAAAATGTGAATATGACACCAGGATATTACTCCCATCCTAAATCAGAAGGTTGTGAGCTCAGGATAATACAGAATGCTAGTCTGTCAAAAATACCTTCTTTGGATAGAAAATTAAACTACAGTGCTGCCTATCAATTGAGGTGGACTTTAAAGATCACTTGATATTATTTGGAAGTTAGGGAGTTATCTTGATCAACATTTCTTCTTTAACCAATGCTTTATAAGCAGTTTGGGTATTTATCTCACTTGATGTTTATGTAGCCTTATTCAGACAAAATGGTTGCCACATTTGTCTTTTTTTAGTGTGGTAATACAACCCAAGAAAGCATTATCAAATTAAATTTGACAGGAAACCACATAATTTTTATAAGCATCTTAAAGGAAAAGAATTGGACACAGGCAACTGGAAAAAGTGCAAGAGAACAAGCCCAGGCAACCAAAAACATGGCCATCACTGGTTGAGCAGCTAACGTAGCAATATTTCAAACTAATTAAAATGCAAGCTTTTCTTTAACCATTTTTAAATCTAATTGTCATACAATATGTATAAACTCTGTAGTTCAGCTAAATATTTCAAACAATTACTTCAAAATATGAATTTAATTGTTTCAAACATCTCCCAGATGCATATAAGAGGTAAGATATTCATTGCAATTAAAATATTATTGAGGAGGCAAAGGTGAAAGCTGTGATTTGGATAGCGTTGTTCTCATTTTGTTTGGATCATTTATCAAATTAAATGCATGCAGGTAGACAAGAGTAATGCCAAAAACTATGCCAGCGTTTTCCCATGTTATGCAAGGAAGTTCCAAAAGATTAAAAGGTTCAATTTTCCATGTTGCCCCGTAAATCTGAGAATTTTGCTGAATGCTCTAGTTTATGTTTCTGCTATACTCTGCCTTGATTTCTTCCACTCTTGCCACCAAAGGGAAAAGTAATGAAAAACACAAGCAATAGAGAACATGCTGTTCTCAAGTTGAGTATGCACAGTCATTCCAACCTGATGTCCTAAGTTCTTGATCTCCCCTGCAATGTAACTTCTAGTGAAGTCAGTTTCACAAAAGAAATACAACATACTGCACCCTCGGTGGTTTCCCAAAATAAAGAATTTGACATTTTCTCACCAGACCTACTGATCACACTAATTTGGTGCTTTCTCACCAATTTCCCTGTAGCGCTCTGTCCACCTTCATTTAGCCAAAAGTTAGGTACCATAGCTGAGTAATATGGTCCCCAAACACCTGGTACAAATATCGGGTCTTTACTGATCTAGAGACAAAAAAATAAACAGTTAAAAATAAGTTACATTATCAAAAGTGTATCAATTAGTAGGACCACATCATGAAAACCTCAAAGTAACAACAACTGTTTAATATTTAAGCTATTATTTGAGGTATGAAATGGAAATAACCTAATTTAATACATTGATGATACCATATTAGTTCTCATTTTAAATTGTAGGATTTAATTGAGAAAAGTTACTTCCAAAAGGAATAACCTGGTTAATAATGTGATTATTATGTGCCAAATGTTTGGATAGAATTTTGTTTTGTTTCCTTACAGTCTCATTAAACATTACACAAACAATATGAAGTACGCTTAAACTCAAATCCAATGTTAAATCCAGTGTTATTCAAATATCATCCTGACAAGCTTATCAACATTAAATATCAGCTTTTATGGTTACATAATCTGAAGATTGCTCTTTTGAAAGAAAAAATAAACTTTCCAATGTTTTTTTTCCAATCAAAATACTCTGCAACCTAAGAGACCATGTATGCTTTTGCAATTTAACCTTACACCAACCTCGTTAAACAAGACAAAGTATTTCTCAGTTTTGGCTTCAGTGAACTTAGCTACTAGATGAATATTCCCAGCCAAGTCAAAACCTGAAGTTGGACTCCAGTTAAAGTCTTAACTATCAATTCTTCCTTTGTGATGAGAGTTTTTTTAATGTTATGCCATGAAACATGTACAACAGAGATTTGGGTTCTTAATGAGACAGCTGTCTGGAAGTTTATTAACAACTAATTGTACACTAACATAACATCTCAGACTTGCATATAGATATTTTTAATCAATCTGTTCAAACATGTTATGGCACACCTCTCGAGCAGGTGGGACCTGAACCTGGGTCTTCTGAGATAGAGACACTACCCTAGTGCCATAAGAATCCTCTGTCTAGGGTTTATAGTTGCTTAGATGATTATTACATTATATACATAGTTGACTGGCTGACTAACAGAATGGCTGTTTATCAAGCTAGCTGCTAAATGACTGTCTGCTTGCTACCTTACAGAGGGTAAGGCACTCTTATTTTACAGTGTCACATGTTGTTATGTCACCGAGCTGTCTTATAGATAGATGCCTTTCTGAGATCTGTGCAATAGTACAACACCACCTTTTCTCCCTTTTAAGAATAAAAAATATACGCTGGTAAACATACAAGTGCCCATTAGTACATTATCTTTCATAGAATTGCTACAGTGTGGAAATAGGCCATTTGGCCCAACAAGTCCACACCAGCCCTCAGAGCCTCCCACCCAGACCCATCCCCCTATAACCCACCTAAGTTACACATCCAGGAACACTTCGGGTAATTCAGCATGGCCAATCCACCTCGCCTGCACATCTTTGGACTGTGGGAGAAAATGGGATCACCTGGAGGAAACGGGGAGAATGTGCAAACTCCACACAGACAGTCGCCCAAAGATGGAATTGAACCTGGGTTCCTGCCACTGTGAGACAGTAGTGCTAACCACTGAGCCACCGTGCCATCCCCATCTTTATACAGATGTTTGCTTTCCATCCTTATTATGCTGCTTCATGCTGTTTAAAAATGTCAGTATACAAATGATCCCTATTATAGCAAAATGCTTCTCTGATTTTGTTGGCTTCCCTCTTTTTTGTTTCTCTCCTTGTAAGGTTTCAAATTTGCTGCTTTCTTTCCTGAAAAGAAATAACTGGCAGTCCCTTTATATAGCATGCATACCAATTAGTAACTTTATTCTTCTGCTTGCATATTTTCCAAATAAAAACAAAATCACAGAATAAATGTGTAAAAAAAGCCTTAATGACATAAAGATGTCTTTCTTCTCATTGCATTTCAAATAGTATTTCATTTTGGAATAGCTTCTCTTAATTGGAGCTGACCTGGCTCTCTTATACCTGCCTGTTAAAAAAATGGTCACACTGTCGCCTCTTAGAAAGACAGTATCCACAACTCTTCCTGTGTTGTGCTTTCTGTGTTTTGGTATAGTTGTACCCTTCAGTCTTAGTTATTAGATGTGAACATCAAGTTGAAGTTGGACCTACGATGGGTGAATTTTAAGAAAGTAAGTGCTCACTGCTGCCTCTGCTGTTATTTTCTTTCAACTTTTGGTACCAACCTGCTGCTACTAGCCTTTAGTACTCACCTACCATCACCATCTTCTAGTGTTCATTTGCTTCTCCCAAGAGGTGATGTGATTTTCTATCAGTTAGCCCAGGTAACATATACCACAGATATTCAGGTGCTTACTGAGAGAGATACATTATTAGCGACGAGGTACACAAATATGACATTGAAAAATACTTACACAGACCGGCTTATAGGTATTTCTAATCAACCTGTTCAGACATGTTATGACACTTCTGAAATAGCTGGGACATGAACTCAGGGCTCCTAGCTCAGATGTAGGAACTCTATCACAGTGCTCCAACAGCCCTATTAGACTGGCTTTCTATTGTATGATATATATAGTTGACTGGCTTTTAGTGTTGATATTCATTCACGGGACATACGCATCACAGGCTGGGCTAACATTTATTGTAAATCCTTAATTGCCCTGGAGAAGTTAGTGGTGAGCTGCCTTCTTGAACCACTGCAACCCTTGGGATATAGGGGTTTCCACAATATTGTTAGGAAATGAGTTCTAGGATGTCAACCCAACAACAGTGAGGGAACGGTGATAGACTTACAAATCAGGATAGTGCGTGAGCTGGAGGAGCACTTAGAGGTAGTTGTGCTCCCATGCATCTGCTACCCTTGTTCTACTTGGTAGAAGTTGAGGTTTTGGAATTTGCTATTGGAGATATTTTGATGAGTCACTGCAGTGCACTTTGTAGATAGTACGCACTGCTCCCACTGCGCAACGGCGAAGAAAGTGAACGTTGAAAATGAGTGTGCCATCCTAAGACTGTAAGAAATAGGAACAGCAGTGTGCCATTTCATCCCTCAATCCTGCTTCACCATTCAATAGGATTATGACATTCCTCACAGCCACTTTCCTGCATTTTCCCCGTAACCCTTAATCCCTCATTGATCGAGAACCTATCCATCTCAGCCTTAAATACACAGAAGGACTCTGCCCCACAGCTCTCTGTGGCAAGGAGACCCAAAGACTCTCAATTCTCCGAGAGAGGAAATTTTCAGTTTTAAATTCAGAAGTCACATGACACCAAGTTATAGTCCAACAAGTTTATTTGAAATCACAAACTTTTTGAGTGTTGCTCCTTAATTAGGTGAAGTCTTAAATTGGCACCTCTTTTTTCTGAGATTATATCCTCAGGTCCAAGACTCTCCCATGAGGGGAAGTATCCTTTCAGCATTTGCCCTGTCAATGCCCATGAGAATTCTGTATGTTTCAATTAACAGGCTGCTTTGTCATTGACGGTGTCAAGATTCTTGTGTGTAGCATTCATCCAAACCGGGGAGAGCATTCCACCACACATGTGACATGTCTTGTAAATGATGGACAAGCACTGGGGGCACAAGCGGTGAGTTACTCACCACAGAATTTCTAGACTCCGACCTGTTTTTGTAGCTACAGTATTTATATGGCTGGTCCACTTCATTTTCTGATGAAGGGCAAACTGTAACCTAGGAAGATTTAATTGTTATAATGCCGTTGAACATCAAGGGGTGATGGTTAGATTCTCTCTTGTTGGAGATGTTCAATGCCTCACCACTTACTCAAGCCTGGTGTTGTCCAGGTCTTGCTGCAAATGAACATTGCCTGCTTCAACATCTGAGGCATTGCAAATGGCACTGGACATTGTGTGATTATCAGCAAACATCCCTACTTCAATCTCATAATGGAGGGAAGGTCATTGATTAAGCGCTGAAGATGATTGGATCAAGGACATCAGCCAGAGAATCTCTTGCAGAGATGTCTGGCGCTGGGATTATTGACTTCCAATGATCATAGTCATTTTCCTTTGTGCTAGTTATGACTCCAACCAGCAGAGAGGGTTTTCCCTCTAATTCTTGCTGACTCCAGTTTTGCTAGGGGTCTCTGATGCCATACTCATTTAAATGCTGCCCTGAAGTAAGGTCAATCATGCTTATCTCATACTGCCTAAATTTTCTCCCTCTTTGAGGCAGTATTTCCTGCTTTCTTTCATTCCTCGCTAACATTTCTTTCTGAATTAAATTTCAAGCTTCAATATTTATCTTCTTTTTCCCGTATTTTACTCTTTCCAATTCCAAAGTTTTCATCTATTTTTCTGTTTCTAACTTGAGCTGCTTAAATTATTTTTCCATTTCAAGGTCCTTCATTTGCAAATTAATTCTGGTTAACTCAAGCTGCACTGTATCAGAATTTGGCTCTTCTTCAAATTCTAATTGATAGACTAATGCATCCTGTTTTAAGCTATATCTGCAGATCTGGCTAATGCTATTAGCATAAACTTTGCTAACTGTTGCAGACAACTCAGGGATAAATCATACCTCTTTTATAAAAGCCTCAGCAATGGACAATGCCAATTTGTTTTCTTGTAGTTAAAATAAATTTACCATGAAATCTCTTAAAGTAAACTTTAGCAAATTTGAGCACTAATATCCATTTGTAGACTTGAAACCCCATTAAGGAGCCCAAATTTTGTCACAATCTTGGCCAAAATCAATATTCGTTCAAAAGAGAACTCTGAAATTCCAGTTGTTTTTAATGAAAGAATGAAACTACGATATTCCACAGTGTAAGCAAAATATTTTTTGCTGTGCAACAGTCAAACAAAGCGAACACTAAACGTTTCTTAGCTAAACATGTTTTAACTGTATTCAAAAACTCAAAACCAACATAGTTAACATGAATTAACAGGCAAATTGTGATTGATATTTCTGTTTTGAGGTCCTTCATCTTTATATTGCACATTAAATGGCAGTTGCAACTAGGACAGATCTAATGAGTTGGCTTCGCAACCCATCTAGCATATTATGTCATCAAACTTAGTTACAAAATCCTTTTAAACTCTGTCTTCTTCGTGAAGAATTTTAACTTCTCTCCTTTTAAGATTCAACTTGATCCTCAGTCAGCAGAACACAATTAAACCAAGATCCGTAGGCACATACTTCATCAAAGTGGTACGCAACTGAACAACCTCCTCAATTCTGTTTACACAGGTCTGAATAGTGTAGATCCAACAATGTTATCTTCAAGTAACAGAAACTGCTGTTGTAATTATTTTATTAAGGTACAGCCAACAGAGTGGGTTGACAAAGGCAATGCAGTTAATGTGGTGTATCTGGGCTTCCAAAGGTGTTTGATATTGTGCTGCACAACAAACCTGTAAGCAGATATTGTTCATGGAATACAAGGAATCAAATAGTAGCTACAAAGATATGAAATTGGCTGGGTTACAGGGCCCAAAGTATTAGCTAATGCATTTTATTTGGGCTGAAGAACTGTTTGTAGTGGAGTTCCCAACAAACCTGTTGGGAACAGTGCTTTCCTGGACATATATTAATGACTGAAGCCTTTGTGTAAAGGGCACAGTTTCAAAGTTTATGGACTGTGCAAAACTTGGAAACATTATGAACTCTAAGGAGAATACTGTAGAAAATCAAAAAAAAAGTTGGTGGAATGGGTGGACAAATGGCAGATGCAGTTCAATTTGGAAAAATGTGAAGTGATTTGTTTTGGTAGAAAGAATATGGAGAAACAAAATAAATAAAGGGCACAACTCTAAAAGGTTGCAGGAGCAGAGGAACCTCAGTGTACATGTACATTAGTCATTGAAGATGGTAGGACAGGTTGAGAGTGTGGTTAGTAAAGCACGGTGTCGTTGGCTTTACTAATAGGGGCAGAGAGTACTAGAGCAAGGAGGTCATTTTGTACTGTGTAATGTTTTAGCTCAGCATCAGTTAGAGTCCTGTGTGCAGTTCAGAGTGCGCCTCTTTAGGAAGGATGTGAAGGCATTACGAGAGTGCAGAAGACATTCATGAGAATAGTTCCAGGGATGAGTAACTTAGGTTATGAGGATAGATTGGAAAAGTTCAAACTGTTTTCCTTGGAGAAAAGATCTGAGAGGAGATTTGATAAAGGTATTTAAAATCATGAGGTGTCTGGACAGAGTAGACAAACTGTTTGCATTTGTGAGAGGATTGAGAACCAGACAATATGGATTTAAAGTAATTGGCAAAGGAAACAAATGCAATATGAGAAAAATCTTTACCACATAGTGACTGGTTAAGTTCTGGAATGCACTACCTGAGAGTGTGATGGAGGCAGATTCAACTGAAACATTCAAAATGGAATTAAACTCTTATTTGACAACTATGATGTCCAGGGTTATGGGAGAAGGTGGGAGAATAACTGTAAGTGAGCTGTTCATTCAGAGAGCCATTACAGACACAATGGACCAAATGGTCTCCTTCTGCACAGCAACAATTCTGCACAGCCTCATCTTCTGGAATTAGCTTCTGTTTCTTCAGGCTGCCTGTATTGCACCACTGGACTCATCATCTTCTTCTACTGAGCTCTGGGTCCTTTTGTATGATTTTAATCAGGTTTAGTCTCCCCAGAAGTTTTAATTTCTTATCTCCATTTGAGCTTTAGTATGCTTGGAAACTAGGATGGTCGGTTCTCTTATCGATTTCCCTTTTCAATTTCCCTTCTCAGTTTAAGTTTATCTTTTCAATACTGGCTAAAGTAAGAACTATAAGCTTCAAAACTACATCTTCTATCACATTACAAGCACTCCAAAAGCTGCAACATATGACTTGCTGTGAGGTTCACCACTCTTTCAATGAAGGAACTCGTGAACTCAAAAACCTTGAGTCATTGAGGTGTACATGAGCTGGATGGCCTCTTCCACCTTCAGCCCTTAACCACAAACTACCGAAGGACTTGACATTTGGGGGCAATCTGTTATTGCTGGTCTTAATAGCTTCTCCTCTCTTGTGAAACCTGAGGCATCTGTGCACAACTAAACAGAACTGTAGAACCGTCGGTCCTCTCTCCTCCAAGGAACACTGCCCAAATCTGCTTCTGGAATCTCCTCTGGTACCTCAGAATCACACTCCTAAACTGGTGCCAACCTATCTAACCATTTGTGAGAACCCGCCATAAAAGCAATATCTGCACTGATGGAGGTTATGCTTGCAAAATGTGATGGTACTTTTCCAAGGTTCCACTATTGATGTTCTTGGATTGGTGAGGGAGCTTTCACATTGCGTCAAGGTCTGCACCTGTGGAAGCCATAGCTTTGAGAGTTAGCTCAGTGAACAGAAGCAGAAGCCTCTGCAGTACTGTTGCCTCACAATACAGCTGATTGTTGCTTGTACTGTCAGATTGGGTGAAGTGTAATGTACCTCTTTAGTCATCACATTGATTGGAATAAGCACAATCGATGACACACCCAATCCACATTGCATGATTTCCTTGTGGCCCGAAAACCTAGCAGTTTTATGGCCCCTCCTCCATGGTGCTGATTACAGTAGGTAGGGAACCCTTCCATTCATCTGTGCCTTCTGAAAAGTACTATGAACACATTTTACTGCAAGAATGAAAAAGAGCATGATAAGGCACTGTGTGATACCAGCTGTTTTGCCTTCATTAGAAGCTGCAGGTTTCAGTGTAAACTAAAATAAAGTTGCCGAAAAATCTCAGCAAGTCTGGCAGCATCTGTGAAGGAAAAAAACAAAGTTAACATTTCGGGTCTGGTGACTCTTCCTCAGAGCTTCAGTTAACTCTGTTTTTTCCCTTCACAGATGCTGCCAGACCTGCTGAGCTTTTCCAGCAACTTTGTCTTTGTTCCTGATTTACAGCATCTGCAGTTCTTTTGGTTTCAGTGTGACACTGTTTTAAGATGAATCCTCAGCATTGTTACCGAGACCTTGGCGTTAATTCTTATTTTTTTCTAGATTTAAAGGACAAGTCTTTTGGCTGCTTCATCAATGACCTTCCCTCTATCATAAATAATTCCCACTTCTGACATTATGATTGCATAATTTCAGCACCATTCCTAAGTTTTCAATACTAAAGCAATCCGAGTCTATATGCAGAAAAAGTGGGACAATTTTGACAGTTAGCTGGCAAACAACTTTCGTGCCATTCATATGCCAGCCAATGACCATCTCCAAGCCAGAATTTATCCATCTCATTTTTATGTTCATTCCATTACAATTGCTGAATCTTCCACCATTACTGTCAACTACTATCAATCAGAAACAGAACTGGACTAGACATAAAAATACTGTAGCCACAAAAACAAGTCGGAGGCTAGAAATTTTGGTGAGTAACTCAACTCCTGTTTCCCTAAAGCCTGTCCAAAATCTACAAGACTCTAGTCAGGAGAGTGATCAAAAACCCTCCATTGGCCTGGATGAATGTAACTCCAACAACATTCAAGAAACATGACGCTATCCATGAAAAAGTAGCCTACTTGACTGTCACGTCATCCATCAAATTCAACATTCACTCCCTTCACCACCAAAGCAACAATGTATACTATCTACAAAATGAACTTGCAGTAACTCAACAAACCTTCTCTAACTGCATCTTCCAATCTCATGACCTCTATAACCTAGAAGGGAAAAAGAAGCAAATGTGTGGGAACAATACTACCTGTGAGTTCCTTAAATACCATCCTAACTTGGAACTATATCACACTTCCTTTACGGCCTCTGGGTAAAAATTTTAGAACTCCCTTTCACACAGCACTGTGGGTATCCTTATACCCCAAGAACTGCCATTTCAGGAAGGCAGCCCACAATCACCTTCTGCAAGGCAATTAGGGATAGGTCGAAAATAAATGCCGGTCAAGACAGCTAGATATGCTAACATTCAATGAATGAATAATTAAAAACCCACCTCCCTCCCAAATCTCTGTCGTCACAATTTCAGGCAGTCTGTAGGTTTGCCTATTTTCCTAGAATGTATTCTCTTCAGATTTGGAAGAGGGGTAGGCCTCTGACTTGAAGAATTTTGGCTTTGATCTGTCCTTAGCAGTCTAAAGTCTATAAATCCCTTTAAAGCTTGCTTTCTCTCAGGGTGATTTCCTGCTGAGAAAAGACATTGCTCCATTTTAATATCTGAAAGATCTGAACCTCATGAATTTGTTTGTTCAGGACTCCCCTCTTGCTGAAACAAGCATTTTCTGTTTTTCAGTATTCTGGAACTCCCCTAAGCAATTTCGTTTTGACTGACTTCTGAATTTGTGGACATTGGCCACCCATCTTTCTGATTGACTCCATGGAGTTGCCGGCACCACATTCTCAATCTGTGACTAGATTTTGATTTTCAATCTCCTAAAAGATTGTGTTGCAGTGCACAGACACTTTACTTCAACTTGCCATTTAGGTTGGATCCTATCATTTGTTCACAGTGATTGCCTTATTGGTGAAGCCAATATGTTCACTTCCTAACATCGGTTGCGGATTCATCAATTAGCTCGAGGAGTATACTGCTCATTTGCGATCTCATCATTTGAATTTCCTCAAAAACATCCATGGATCTTGCAGTCTGAAATTTCTTTAATGTCAACAGGAACACATTTTGCAACCTTGCATATCCACAGGTTTGTTGTTGATTAAATGAAACAAATTTCTTATGTTAACATGATTAATCTCAATAGATTCAGTTTCTGTATGGGTTCCAATTTGAGTCTAGGCAGCCCTGTCAAATTTTCTGATTGTTTTTTGACTAGCTGTTCCAAGACCAACTGTTTCTTGACCAGTAGTTTCTTGACTCTTTAATTAATTTTACCCCTTCTGCCATTTGAAGACAATTGAGGTCAAATCACATTTCTGTACTCAAGAGTGAGAATTTTCAGTTGTGAAGGAAACATAAATTCTCTGCTGTCTAACATCCACTTGTGCTGCAGAGTTGCTGCAGAGAACCTTTATTCTGAAGTGCTATTCCTTCTGGACCATGTGGTTGAACAGCTGTAGGCTGTTGACTGTGTTTCTTCAACCTAGGTACACTATCTGATAATGTAATGACACTTATTCCTGTGTTGAGCTTCAAATTATTGAGATGTCCATTGACCTATATATCTTCTTGATCTTCTTGCCAAAAAGCTAGACTCGGATCACCTGTTTTCACTAGCAATAGCTTTGGCTTTACTTCTACAGTAACCTGTTCTACCTCATTTTCTTTGTGTGAGTAGTTACTTGCCTCTTGCTGCTTAGTGATTATGTCTTATTTCGGCACATTTTCTGAAAATTATTTATTGTCTTACAAATGAAGCATTTTTTGATAGCTGGGAATGGCTTGTGTCTGTGAGGTTTCCTTGCTCCACACTGAATGTTAATATCGAATATTCTCCTTCTCTCTGTATTGGCTACTCACGTGTGTCCTTCGGGTTTTTGAACTTTCAGAACTTAATGGTTTCTGCAAATCTCCTGTGATAAGGTTGACCATCTCCTCTTAGGATTGACCTCTGTTTCTTTCAGAATTCTCTTCACTTCCACCATCTGAATGGCTTTCTCTGAGTCAAATCGTCTTTCGAGTGTAATAAATCTGACATAGAATTATCATCGATGCCAACAACAGTACAGGGCTCCCTAGACTCAGTGTGGAACCGATACAGAAAACCAAATCTATTCAGATTAATCATGTTAACATAAGAAACTTGTTTCATACTACCAACAACAATCCTGTGACTATGCCAGATTGCAAAACTGTGTTCCTGTTAACATTAAAGAAAATTCAGACTACAAGATCTAGGGATGTTTTAAACTTCCATAGTTAAATTTTTCCATTGATATGTAGGGATCATGAATGAAACTATCTACGTATTCCCCTCAATGCTGAATTACACTTGCTGAATCTTGACTTTTAGTATTTTTTTTTTCTAAAATAGTTGTCAAGAGCTTGCAGTACTTCTTTAAACGTATATCTTGTTTGTTTTACCCCTCAAAAAGCTACAAAGTAACTAGCTGTAACCTCAATCAAATACAACAGTGTAAACACGTTAGTCAAAAGCAGACTGAACCATGCCATTGGTACTACCTAAACTAACAGTGCCAACCCAGTGATGCAGAGTTAAATAGAGGCAAATGTCTGCCCAAAGCGCCCCAACACTTCTGGAGTTTCTAAGGGTGTGGTGGGATGAGGAGGACATCTTGTAAGCATGACTATGGACTCTAACGAATGCAATAGCAAGTTGAATGGTTCAGACGGGTCCGGGATAGGAAGTGTGTCAGAGTACAGCAGACACTCCCTTTTGATTTCACGTGATGGTCAACTCATCTCGTATGGGGCAGAATATTCCCACCATCCTGGTGTGCTGTGCTCTGCACTGTTAAAGTAGGCAATGAGGTGGTGTGAAAGTTCCTAAGGAGCTGGTAAAATGGGAGTAGTTGTCTGATGATAAGAATAAGGACAGTGACCTGGAAGAAGCTGCCCTGTGGATGACAGCATTCAGCTGCATCAAGTGCTACAAAAGCAGACAGGGCCTATTTGACACGTGGTTCCAGCAAATGCTAGCTGGGTGCAGAAGACCATCATGAACTGTCCAGGTCAAGATGTGAGCATTTGGTTTGCATGGTGAGTGTGAACTGCTGCCTGTATTCATTTCCCTTTGTTCCCTTTTGCTGGCTCATAATAAAAGCTCATGTTTGGACTTATTCAAATGCATGCCTGTGTGCAATACTCCCAGTGGGCATTGAGGAAAGAATACTGGGGACTCAGCAAGGCCTTCAGATAGGATGTGAGGTATTACAGTTACTCAGCAACAAGATTAACAGAATGGGGTGGCTTGTGTGAGGTAATGTCGGTCATACTGGCTACATGGTGTGGGCATCATGGTTTTGTGGCTGCTGTGTTGTTATGCTGCCAGTGAGGGGCAACGCCAAATTGCCAAAGATTGTCTGGGTGCACAACAACCTCTCAAGCATGGTGTGGAATAGGGCATGCCATTCTTTCTGCAGATATCCACTAAATGGTGAGATGTTCTGAGAACAGCATGTGGTAAGATAGGAACAGAATCAGAAATGAGGGATGCCATTGAGTTGGGTAGGTCACTAATGAGAGAAATTTGATCAGGTATGGTAAGAAATATTGCTGGGACTAATGGTCAGAATCCCTTCAAAAAAAATTTACACAACTCACACTTAGCTGAGACTACATAGGATTCAGCCCTATCTGTCCAATATGCAGAGACTTATGAGAATAATAAACCACTAATGCACGAGAACGGTTATGTGCATAGTGGAAAACTGATGGGGTTAAACCTTAGCAAAAATCAGTTCAGTGTCAATTATGGGGAGTTTCTTGAAGGGTTTCACCACATGAGCTCCAGAGAGTTAATTCATGCAATTCTCCGTGCACTCTTCATTATGTATGTATGATATCTCTATGCCAGTATCCTCTGGATTTTCACCCCGGCACTATATTTAAAGCCCAGCTGTCAATTACCGCCAGAGATGAATAGCCCTTTACAGCACATGCAGTGTGAGGTAAATGACAAAGAACTATTTTTGAGGGTACATAGGTGGTACCGGTGATTACTCATTGCAAATGGAAGTGCACAATATAAATGCTACATTAGATCATTACTGTCTGATTGACTGTCATTGTAACTGCAGCTACAAGAATCAAGTTATACAAGCTACCCATCTTTAGCACTATACCATCTTAGAATACTATCTAAAGGAGTGCTACATTTTCCCTAATGCCCGTCATACCATAACATCTTGTCATTGTTCAACATAAGAGTATCACATGCTACATAGCCTTCAAACAGTTGAAAATGCTAACTTTTCTTCAACAACAGAAAAAGTGAAGAAGAAACCCAAAATAAGCTGCATGTGTTTCTGAAAAGAGTAAAGAACTGCTTGCTTTTTAAATTACAATAAATTTATGGTCAATGAACAATATGGCATTTTCAATGCATGTATGTACATTCTATGGCACCCTGAACCTGGGGGATGCCAGCTCTGTTGGTAAAGCCTGCTGCTGGGCTACAGTACTAACTCACCTTTTGAACTGTTTTCTTTGAGTCAAATCGTCTGTTGACTGCAATAAATCTGACAAGGAATCATCAATTCCAACAACAATTCTGTCCCTTAAGAACTCTGACTTTAAACTTCTATAGTCACAATTTTCTAGTGATCATGAATGAAATTATCTATGGATTCCCTCCAATGCTGAAATGAAATGAAATCATGTGATCTGGCACAAATTGTACTGGTAACAGCCTTGATACATTTGTGAATTGAGTATTGAGAGATCCCACACAGGTCCCCAATAGGACCTTGGAAGCAGCTATTTTCCTAAAACCTGAGCTCAGCTGTCACCTAGACAGCCACTGGGATGGCTACCCAACCCCCCACCCCTCCTTTCAGTTCACAAGTCCCATTCCAGCAGATGACATTTTCTGTAGCTGTGAAACAAACACATCCGCAGTAGATGGTGGCAATGTACCTCAGTCATCTGGAGGAAATGGCATTAAGGATGATAGACTCTGGGCCCCCTGTATCTCCTCCACATCCTGAGGAGACCTTCAACTGAAACTTCTTCATAAGGAGGCTGTTTGGCAGCTACTTCTGGACTTGCTGATACATTGTTACTCCTTGATTTCTCTGAAACCTTTTTGCACCAAGGCCACAGTGACTATAACACCTGCTGTGGCGGGATCCATTTGTTGCAGTTCCAATGACTCTCTGTAGGGAATATCAGAACCAGGACAGGTCCTTAATAATGTGAGCAGTCAGCATTTGTATCACATAAATGATAGTTCACCATAGTCCTTGATAAAGTAGGACATGGAGGACTTTGACAATGAGGGACATGGCCTATTGACATAGTAGACTTTATTCAAATGTATGCAACACAAGCTATGGCAGACAAATATAGTAGGACCTTGTAATAAATATGGTGGGACAATTAAACATTGCTGCCACCCCCAACTCCCCAACTTTTACACATACACACTTCACTTAAGAAAGAGTACATTGCATATAAGAAGAACTTGTAGGCAAATACATACATTTCAAGGTGACAGAAAATCAGCTCTGTGCTGTTGGGCAGCCCCAAGACTTTGGATTGCTTTTGTAAATTGTGGTCCACAGGTGACCCTTTTGAGGTCGCCTATAACTATTTCTGCTTCACAGAAATGACTATGAGCAATCTGTAATGACTAATGACACAGTTAAGATTACCTCTGACCCAGATCTGTATCGTACACAGATTCACTGTGTCCACCAGCAGCTTACGCACCTTGCGCAACTTTATTCCACCAGCAGCTGTCTCAACTTTCGATAATGTAACCTGGTTTATGTTTTATTATCTTGTATGCGAATGTGATCACTTTAAAAAGAGGTACATTGCTCTGGTTAGTTTAGGACTATGTTTTGCCCAAGTGCAATTTCAGGTTTACCTTCAAAATTGCAAAATATTGTGCATGCTAGAGATAGGAAATAAAAACAAAGTGCAAGAGAAACTCCAGAACTTCAAAGAACAGTCATATTGGACTTGAAATGTTAACTGTTTCTCTCTTCACAACTGCCAGACCTGTTCAATTTCTCCAGAATATTTTGTTTTTCTTTCAAGTTTACCTTCCTGTTTGGCCTTGTGTGGGTCCAGATTATTATATCTAATAGCCATCATACACTCAGTCTGTGATGGTTACATCCAGTAAAGCACTTTGCAATCTATGCTGCCTTTGTTTTCTTTCAGGTCTGTTGTTTATTTGTATTTCCAAACATTTTTTTAAAACCTCTGTGCAGGATTATTTTCTTTCATAATTTCCTAAGTTTAATATGCTTGCATGCTTCATATGGCATGTGCATAACAATCATGTTTAAGTGATAACTGGTCTCAAAGTGAAAGACTGTTGGAAACATTAACAAGGCACTTACATCATGAAACAGGAGACCGAACGTACCGTGGTGAGATTAATTTGCTTCTGCTGCTCACATGGAGCAATTTCTCGATACTCATGTGCTTTTAATAAGCTCCCATATGGCAAACTAGTTAAAAAAACGTCCATTGGAACCAGGGGAATTTAGAAATTGGTTCAGTGGCAGGAAACAAAGGGTAATGATTGTTAGACAGATAACAAGGTGTAGAGCTGGATGAACACAGCAGGCCAAGCAGTATCGGAGGAGCAGGAAGGCTGATGTTTTGGGCTGAGACCCTTCATCAGAAATGGGGGAGGGAAAGGGGGATCTGAAATAAATAGGGAGAGAGGGGGAGGCGGATAGAAAATGGATAGAGAAGATAGGTGGAGAGGCGACAGACAGATCAAAGAGGCGGGGATGGAGCCAGTAAAGGTGAGTGTAGGTGGGGAGGTAGGGAGGAGATAGGTCAGTGCAGGGAGGACGGACAGGTCAAGGGGGCAGAATGAGGTTAGTAGAAAGGAGATGGGGGTGGGGCTTGAGGTGGGAGGAAGGACAGGTTAGGGAGGCGGGGACGAGCTGGGCTGGTTTTGGGATGCGGTAGGGGGAGGGGAGATTTTAAAGCTTGTGAAATCCACATTGATACCATTGGGCTGCAGGGTTCCCAAGTGGAAGACGAGTTGCTGCTCCTGCAACCATCGGGTAGCATCGTTGTGGCACTGCAGGAGGCCCAGGATGGACATGTCGTCTGCGGAATGGGAGGGGGAGTTGAAATGGTTCGCGACTGGGAGGTGCAGTTGTTTAGTGTGAATCGAGCGTAGGTATTCTGCAAAGCGGTCCCCAAGCCTCCGCTTGGTTTCCCTGATGTAGAGAGGCCACAACGGGTACAGCAGATGCAGTATACCACATTAGCAGATGTGCAGGTGAACATCTGCTTGATGTGGAAAGTTTTCTTGGGGCCTGGGATGGGGGTGAGGGTGGAGGTGTAGGAGCAGGTGTAGCACTTCCTGCGGTTGCAGGGAAAAGTGCCAGGTGAGGTGGGGCTGGAGGGGAGTGTAGAGTGGACAAGGGAGTCACGAAGAGCGTGGTCCCTCCGGAAAGCAGATAAGGGTGGGGAGGGAAAAATGTCTTTGGTGGTGGAGTCGGATTGCAGATGGCGGACGAGTTGGAGGATGATGCGTTAGATCCGGAGGTTGGTGGGGTGGTACGTGAGGACGAGGGGGATTCTGTTTTGGCTGTTATTTTGGGGAGGGGATGTGAGGGATGAGTTGCGGGAAATGCGGGAGACACGATTGAGGGCATTCTTGACCACTGAGGTGGGTAAGTTGCAGTCCTTGAAAAACGAGGACATCTGAGATGTACGGGAGTGGAATGCCTCATCCTGGGAGCAGATGTGGCAGAGGCGAAAGAATTGGGAACAGGGGATGGCATTTTTGCAGGAAGTTGGGTGGGAGGAGGTGTATTCTAGGTAGCTGTGGGAGTCGGTGGGCTTGAAATGGATATCGGTTTCTAGGTGGTTGCCAGAGATGGAGACTGAGAGGTCCAGGAAGGAGAGAGAGGTATTAGAGATGGTCCAGGTGAACTTCAGGTTGGGGTGGAAGGTGTTGGTGAAGTGTATGAACTGTTCGAGCTCCTCGTGGGTACACGAGGCAGCGCCAATACAGTCATCAATGTAACGGAGGAAGAGGTGGGGTTTAGGGCCAGTGTAGGTACGGAAGAGGGATTCTTCCACGTAACCTACAAAGATGCAGGCATAGCTTGGGCACATGTGGGTACCCATGGCCACCCCCTTTGTCGGTAGGAAGCGGGAGGAATTGAAAGAGAAGTTGTTGAGGGTGAGGACGAGTTCAGCTAAGCGGATGAGGGAGGGGGACTGTTCGGGCCTGGGGGACAGGAAGAAGCCGAGGGCCTTTAGGCCATCTGTATGGGGAATGCAGGTGTATAGGGACTGGATGCCCATGGTAAAGATGAGGTGTTGGGGACCGGGGAATTGGAAGTTCTGGAGGAGGTGGAGGACGTGGGTAGTGTCACGGACGTAGGTAGGGAGTTCCTGCACCAAGGGGGAGAAAATGGAGTCCAGATAGGTGGAGATAAGTTCGGTGGGGCAGGAGCAGGCGGACACAATGGTTCGAGCAGGGCAGTCAGGTTTGTGGATTTTGGGAAGGAGATAGAAGCGGGTGGTGCGAGGTTGGGGAACAATGAGGTTGGAGGCTGTGGGTGGGAGGTCACCTGAAGTGATGAGGTTATGGATGGTTTGGGAGATGATGGTTTGGTGGTCGGGGGTGGGGTCATGATCAAGGGGGTGGTAGGAGGTGGTGTCGGAGAGTTGGCGTCTGGCCTCGGTGATGTAGAGGTCAGTGCGCCAGACTACAACTGTGCCTCCCTTGTCCGTGGGTTTTATGGTGAGGTTGGGATTGGAGCGGAGAGCTGCACGTTCTGCGGGGGAGAGGTTGGAGTGGGTGAGAGGGGTGGAGAGGTTGAGGCGATTGATGTCTCGACGGCAGTTGGAGATGAAGAGGTCGAGGGAGGATAGGAAGTCTTGGGGTGGTGTCCAGGAGGAGGGGGTGTGCTGGCGGTGGGAGAAGGGGCCAGTAGAGGGAGGATTAGGCTCACGGTTGAAGAAGTAAGCGCGGAGGCGGCGGCAGAGGAAAAACTGCTCTTTGTCCAAACGTGACTGGTATTCGTTGATGTGTGGGTGGAGGGAGACAAAGGTGAGCCCTCTGCTGAGGACTGACCATTCGTCCTCAGTAAGGGGGAGGTCTGGAGGGACGGTGAAGACACGGCAGGGCTGGGTGCTGCTGTCACCTCTGGAGCTTCTGGCTGTGGAGGCGGTGTGCGGAGCCACTTCAGCGTCGGCAGTGGGCGGAGTTGCATTGGCATTGGCGGTGGGCGGAACAGGGTAGGAGGCGGCAGCAGCAGTGACGGTAGGTGCATCCTCAGTGTCTATGGTGTTGGCCTCGGAAATGGAGGCGGTGGCATCAGCAGCAGTGTCGATGGCGTTCACTGTCCCGGAAGTGGTGTTCCCGGCGGCGGAGGCTGTGACGTCCTCCATGGGTGGTCCGACAGTGGCCACATGGCCAATGGCGGTGGACACATTGTAGGGAAGGTCCTGGGTAGGGTTGGGGTTTTGGGAGGTGGAGTAAGCCCGTTTTGGGTGGTCGGCACCAGTAAGTTTACTGTACTTACAGTTTTTGTGTCCAATAAAGCTGAGTAGAATTGTGAGTTCAGGTTGTGGATCCTACGAAGAATAAAAAACAGGAGAGGTCCTTTGCAGGTCTGAGAGAGGGAGACTCTGAGCTGGGGTAGGCTTGATTGTAGTGCCAGGAGATGCCGGCGCATTGCTGTGAGTGTGTGTTTCAGGAGTCTCAGGGAGAAATGCTTCTGAAGGGTCTCAATGTTCTGAATGTGGACATTGTCACGGTTGGGGCCAAATTGGGAAGGCCTGAATGTGGACTGTAGTCCATTGGGGATGATCTGGTTTCGTAGGCAGGTACCAAGAAAGGTGATGTGGCTGTAGTACGTGGTTTGCTTCAGGACATGGTCGAGCAGTTTCAAGGCCGAAGAGATTACCAGAGAGTTGCAGTGGGAGAGAGATCCACTGAGGTTTTTCCGGAGAGAGGAAGGTAACTTCTTCAGGGTAGACATCCTTAGAAGAGGCTTCGCAGTGGGGTTAAAACTGTTTCACAGATAGTAGGAACTGCAGATGCTGGAGAATCTGAGGTAACAAGGTGTAGAGCTGGATGAACACAGCAGGCCAAGCAGCATCAGAGGAGCAGGAAGGCTGACGTTTCAGGCCTAGACCCTTCTTCAGAAATGGGGGAGGGGAAGGGGGATCTGAAATAAATAGGGAAAGAGGGGGAGGCGGATAGAAGATGGATAGAGGAGAAGAGAGCCAATAAAGGTGAGTGTAGGTGGGGAGGTAGGGAGGAGATAGGTCAGTCCAGGGAGGACGGACAGGTCAAGGGGGTGGGATGAGGTTAGTAGATAGGAGATGGGGGTGGGGCTGGAGGTGGGAGGAGGGGATAGGTGAGAGGAAGGACAGGTTAGGGAGGCGGGGACGAGTTGGGCTGGTTTTGGGATGCGGTAGGAGGAGGGGAGATTTTGAAGCTTGTGAAGTCCACATTGATACCATTGGGCTGCAGGGTTCCCAAGCAGAATATGAGTTGCTGTTCCTGCAACCTTCGGGTAGCATTGTTGTGGCACTGCAGGAGGCCCAGGATGGACATGTCGTCTGCGGAATGGGAGGGGGAATTGAAATGGTTCGCGACTGGGAGGTGCAGTTGTTTCATGCGAATCGAGCGTAGGTGTTCTGCAAAGCGGTCCCCAAGCTTGGTTTCCCTGATGTAGAGGAGGCCACAACGGGAACAGCGGATGCAGTATACCACATTAGCAGACGTTTTTGCGATTGGAAAGCTGTTTTTGTTGGGGTTAGGTGCTGTTCTCTGCTTTTGGTGGTAATGTAATGGTGTAGTAATGTGGATTTAAATCTAGCAGGCATTATCAGGAAGCTCGCAGTCAACATAAAAATCGGCCACAGATTGACAGTGAGGAGGATAGCTGTAAAGTACATAAAAAACATCAGTGGGGGGCTGGCCAGATCAGCAGAAAAGTGGCAAATGGAAGTCAACCTGGAGAAGTGTGAGGTGATGCACCTGGGGAGGTCAAGAAAGACAAAGGAATACACATTTAATAGGCGAAGAAGAAAGCAATTGCAGTGTCTTGGATTACCTGTCCAGAGACCCCTGAAGATAGCTCGACAACTTTGGTTAAGAAGTCATTTGAATAATTTCCTTTATTTGCTACGACATCGAATGTAAGAGCAGGATGATACTCAAGCTCTATAAAACATTATTTCAGCCACATGAATGAGTGTTGCATGTAGTCTAGTCGCTTCATTACAGAAAGTATGTAATAGCACTAGAGGTTGCACGGCAGATTTACAATCATGTTGCCAGGACTGCAATATTATGGTTATAAGATAAAATTGGGTAGGGTGTTGCTATTGTCCTTAGAACTGAGGAGGCTGAAGGGAGATACGACTGAAATATACAATGCTTTGAGGGGCCTGCATAGAGAACCCTGAGCAGAGGGGTCAGTGATTAGTGGGATTAGATTTAAAGTATTTGACAAGTCGAAGGGGAGATAAGGAAAATGTTTCTCACTCAGGAGGTAGCAGAGGCAGCAGTCTCAATTAATATAACAAGTACTTCCATATGCATCTGATAACCTCCACGGAAACAGACCAAGTGCTAGAAAACAGAACTAGACTGGGTTGCTCATTTTTTTGGCCAGTTCAAATACGCAAGGTTTCTTTCTGTGCTACTACAGATTCTTCTACATTTTCTTACATATGCTAAGCAGTTGAAGAGGAGGAAAGTATAGGGACAAGTGAAGGGGGCAGGGGAGTGGAATTATGTAGATTGCTCCTTAGGACATACAGCACAAACATGATGGGTTGAATGGTTTCTAACAATTCTTTGATTCCACAGGGAGGTTGATTGCAAGGTCTAGTTTTTTTGAAGTGTTAATAGCAGTGTGATACAAATCATCCAGAAATTTATGCTGATTTGCAACTCACCCTATGTATAAGTGCTATATCATGTGTATTAGTGACATAGAATATAAACACACCACCACTTTTACAACATTTTATTTTCTTATTCATCCATAGAATTTGGTATCGCTGGCATCGCTTAGCTGGTGGTGAAAGGGGCCCTACCAGTGAGATCATTTATGCACGCACGGACTCTCTGCGCCACCGCACGCTGCCCTCGAGACGGCTGCGGGGGACGAGACTGTCAATCACCTCCTTCTGGAGTGCGCCTACGCGCAGGAGGTCTGGAGGGGAATGCAGTGGTATGTGTCGAGGTGCGTCCCGGGAAACAGCCCGTAGAGCACGGAGTCCCGTGTCACGGAGCTGCTCGGGACGAACACCGAGACCAATATCAACTGCGCCTGGAAGACCATCAATGCGGTGAAAGACGCTCTTTGGTCTGTCCGCAACTTGCTGGTCTTCCAGCGGAAAGAACTGACCCCGACCGAGTGTTGTAGACTGGCGCACTCCAAGGTCCAGGACTACGTGCTGAGGGACGCGCTAAAGCTTGGGGTGGCCACCGCCAAGGCACGATGGGGAAAGACCACCGTGTATGACCCCTCGGCCGGAATATAACAGGGGCCCTTTCAATAACTGGGTCCAGCTGGGGCCTCCTCCAACTGGTCAGGGGGCCAACCGGGAGTTTTTTTTTCTTTTGTTTTCTTTTTCCTTTAGTTGGCGTATGTACCCCCTGGGTAATCCAGAGTGGATACTATGACCGGGTAGGATCGTAAATTTGTTTATTTTTTATATTTTCATGAATAAAGTATGTTTTTTCAAAAAAAAAATTTGGTATCGCTGGCTGGGCCGCCATGAAGTGTCCATCCCTAATTATCCTTTAGAAGCTGAGCTGCCTTCTGGAACCACTGTTGTCCATTTAATGCAGGGACACCCACAATGTCATTAGGGAGGGAATTCCAGGATTTTGACCAAGTGACACTGAATGAATGGTGTTTTATTTCTAGGTCAGGATAGTGAAGAGCTTGGAAAGGAATTTGCAGGTGGTGGTGTTCCTATGTGTCTGCTAGCCTTGTCCTATTTGATAGCAGTGATTGATCAGATAAGCATATGATGTCTGAGGAGCCTTGGTGAGTTTCTGCAGTGCATCTTAGAGACAGTACATCCTGTTGTCACTGAGAATCTGTGGTGGAGTAAGTGAATATTTGTGGATGTGGTACCAATGAAGTGTGCTGCTTTGTTCTGCATGAACAAACTCTGAGTTTATATCCCTTAGTTATGTCAAGGCCTGTGAAGCCCAGAATGTTTCTACTGCAGTTTTACTCATGAAGGCAAAGAAACGGAAAGAAGCTCTTACTCAAAATATTAATATTGTGGTTTCAACATGAAATAAGAATTTAAATTAATACATTTTCTATTATGAACAATGTGTGATGATCATAGTAAAACGGACTATCATTATTCAACTTTCATTATATAACTTTCATACCTGAGACATTTTGTAGCTAAAAATGGCTTTTAAATGTACACTGCTGTAATCATCAAACCAGCTCAGGCAATCAATATCATATACACAAAATGCACTGCCACTAAATTACCATTTCACTCAGTAACCACTGAAACTCAAGTGTCAAGAAATTTACATCTCTTGTTTTACTCACACTTGCAAGATAACTCACATATTGGGATGAAAGGTTACCTGTGGAGTGTTCAGTTTGGTAGAAATAATGGACCTAGGCGTGAAATATAAAGCAAATCATGTTTCAGTTAATTTGCTTTGAGAAACCAAGGACAGAGAAAGCAACATGGACTGATCACAGCAAGGAAACAGAAAGTTCCTCTTTGTCTCTCAATTTCATTTTCAGCAAACTAGCATCAGTGAAGTAAAAAACTTAGAAACGCTTCCATTGACTGAAAAGGTATCTGAAATCTTCATCCTCCTGAGGAAACAGGATAACAGCTAAGCAATTGGGATTGAGTTTCAATTAACTTTTCATGCAACTCAAAGAGACTAAAGAAAACTGTAAACTGCAACTGTCTCTAACCTCCAGACTGTACCAGATAACACCACCACCCCACCACCAACCCCCACTTTTCACCACCTTTGTAAGTTCTTTCCTTATGTTTTATGTGTGTCTTTGTTGTCAAATTTTACCATATTTTCAGGAAAACTCTACTTTCATTCACTCAAGGAAACCTTGAAGTTAACTCTCCATCACCATAAACTAATGAAAAAAACTGGGGTGAGGATACAAATCATTTTTTTCAAAAGCTGTTTCAAAGCGAAAACAACTGTGAAAACGTTTTCTTGAGTTGCTAAGATTAAATGCTAAAATATCCAAGTTTCGTATTTATGCTTTAAGAGGATTAGGAGGAAATAACTAATGAAAAACTAAACAGCGTGTCTTTGGAAGAATTAAAAGTGATAGTTTAGTGCTTAGAGATAGAGTTTGGTTCCAAAAGAAATTAGAAAATAGAAATTACACAACAGGTGGCAAACTACTGAGAGTTAGAAACAGAGGATGATTAAACATATTTATATTAAAATTGAGTCAGCAGAAATTAGAAAGAGAATTCCAACTAGGAAACAGGAAAAAAGAATTCCAGGAATGGAAAGAAGACAGAGAGAAGGGGCAGAAAGGGAAAATGGAAAAGAATTCATTGTGATAGAGAATGAGAGAGAGATGGAATTTAAATTGAGACAGCTTGAGCTGAGAAGAAAAAGTGAAGGCAGTTCTGCTGAGGCAACTCGGTGTAACTCAGAATTAAGTGCTGAAATCTTCAAAACTGCACACTTAATCTCCAAATTTAAGGAAGAGGTAGACTCCTGAGTTATCATTTTTGAATGATTAGCACAGCAGTTAAACTGACTAGTCCACTGTTGGAAGTCAAAAATGCTTGAGATTACTGCATATCGGGAAGCATCCATGGAGAGAGAGCAAGCTAATGTTTCGATGAGCTCTGAGAACAGTCACCAAGACTTGAAACGTTAGCTTGATCCCTCTCTATGGATGCTGCCTGACCTTCTGTGGTCTCCAGCATTTTTGTCTTCAGTACAGATTACAGCATCTGCAGTAATTTGATCTTAGTCCATGTTGGGCATTGCTATTATGGAGTAGGTTGATAGGGAAGCCTCATGAGGCTTGCTCGGTCTCATTTGAGCAGAATACGTAAATGCGATTTTAAGTGCGTACCTATCAATATCATAAGTATACAGGTAAATATTTCATACCCTCACAAAATGGCATAACCAGAATATGAACACTTTAAGTAGCTACTTTTGACCAAAGGGTTTGGGTATTTACCTATGGAAACCAACATGAGTTTAATCACAAGGAGTTCAAAAATGAACTCTACACCCTTTGCAATTCAGATTCATGTTGAGGAATAGAGAATAGCAGGGCTCAGACATGCTGCAATTCTGGCTAGTGCTATAAGATCAATAAACTCAGGGAAAACTGGAAATGAAAGGCTTCACAAACTAGAGAGATATATGGGTGAGTTAATTATCTCAGAGACAAGCTGGAGATAAAAGGGAGACTTGACTGGGAAGACATAACTGTTCCTGACCATTAAAAGGAAGGAATCAGATGGGAGAAAGGTAGTAACCATTGGAAGTGCTTCTGCTGCACGAAAGCTGGGTACGAAGGTGGCAAAGAGGTCAGGAACCAAGAGAGCTTTGGAAGGCCCAAAGGATACAGTTAGACAGCTAAGATTTGAGCTTACCCAGAAGCGGTAACTTGACTTAAACAGGACTGAGGTCAAGTCAGACATGTCAGAAAAGGCCATAACAGATCTGGAAGGAGTTAAAAGAACTGGAGCTAGGCCAATAACCAGAGGCCAGACACAGCCAGGGAAAATGACATAGGATGACAGGTCAGAGCCAATGATCTGAGACATCTTCATGATAAAGTTACCAGAGGCCAGTGCATTTCTCAAACAAGGCAGAAGAAAGGTAAAGTGAAGTCTCACTTAGTGGAAGAGCTTTGAGGAGTATAGCATAACCTGAATATCCACCTGATGACTGTAGTGTTTCAGAAAAATTAGAATATTTCAAAGGAAAACCCACTCCCAAAGCAAAGATAAAGGGGAAGGCTATATACTCCAGAGTAAACACCATTGGTGGAGGACATCTAGGGCATACCATTGGGTTGAACACAGAATTATCCACTGGAAATCCCAAGGACGGAATCAGGTCTAAATCCATTTGAGTTGATGTAAGGTGCAGCCTGCAGGTCTAGTTAAAAGCTAAAACTTGGGAATTTAGCACAGCCCAGCAAACAAGTCCAATCTGTTAATGCCAAAGCAAGTTTTGATCCCAGGTTAGGACACGGAGATTGAATGTGGAATGTACGTGCGTATGTTGTCATCCCAGTTTTATTGGTTCATTCAAGAAATTCTTTCTTGACTGGAACACTTACTGTAAATAGAAGTGAGAAGTACAGACCATTCTTCATGGTAGGAGATGTTACAATCATAGTAAAAAATAGACTACCATTATTCAACTTTGATTCTTTAACTTTCATATCTATGACTATTGTGCAGTCCAAATGGTTTTAGAATGCACACTGCTGACCTTAAATGGCTGCTGTGATCAATTGTCACCTCACTGGGTTTTGTGTGTTGTGAATCAAGCCCTGCTAGGCAGGGTCATCACAAAATTCAAGGCTTTGAAAAAGAACACGCAGATTTCCAAGTTTACCTGTATTGTAGACCCAGGTTGACAGAAAGCACATTTCAAGTTTCTGTATCCAACAAAAATGACTGATTATTACAAATAATTAGATTCAAACTGCAGATAAACTGTTATGAACCTTCAGCATGAAACTCTACTATTAAAACTCTAATCCCCTAATAAACATTCCCTTACACATACACACAGACATAGACATAGAAAATAAACACATGGGTATAATGTGTAGAGGGAAAGACTTAGAAGGCAGCAGAGTGTTTCCTGCAAGGATTCTTATGGTTCTTCTGTTGGTTAGAATGCTGCTTCTCGTCACAGAGTTATTCAAGGATAAAACACAGAAAATAAGTTCCTTGGCTCATCGAGAATGCGCCAGCCAAAAACAACCACATAACTATTCTAGTCTCATGTTCCAGGACTTGGTCTATAACATTGCATGCCTTAGCATCGCAAGTCTGACATCTAAAAACTTTGTAAGTGTTACGTGGGTTTCTGCCTGTTCTACCTTTACAAGCAGCGAGTTCCAGATTTCCACTACCCTCTGAGTGAAAAAGATTTTCTTCATTTCATCTCTAAATCTCCTGCCCTTACCTTAAATCTATGCCCATTGGTGTGCATTTCCATCAGTCCCCTAAGGTAGTGGGACAGGAAAAGTGGTTAAGAAGGCATATGGGATACCTGCCTTTATTAGCAGAGGCACTAAGTTTAAGAGCAGGGAGGTTATAAGAACTAGGCGCAGGAATAAGCAAGTCAGCCCCTCGAGCATGCTCCACCATTTAATATGATCATGACTGATCTCATTTCCACCTTCCTGCCTGCTCTCCATAACCTTTTAACCCGTTACTAATTACAAGTGTGTTTATCTCCTCCTTAAATTTACTCAATGTACTGACTTCCACCACACTCTGGGGTAGTGAATTCCATAGATTCACATTCCTTTGAGAGAAGTAATTTTTTTGCATTGGTTTTAAATCTGTTATCCTTTATTGTAAACGATGACCTCACACTTTACTCAGAACCACCCTATCCCTGCAACCCTGCATTCTCTATGGCTAATCCACTAGCCTGCACATCCCTGGTCACTATCAGCAATTTTTAGCGTGGCCAATCCACCTAACCTGCCCATCTTTGGTCTGTGGGAGGAAAGTGGAGTACCCGGAGGAGACCCAAGCAGACACAGGGAAAACTTGCAAACTCCTCACTGTCACCCAAGGCTGGAATTGAACGCAGGTCCCTGGCGCCGTGAGGCAGCGGTGCTAACCACTAAGCCACAGTGGTGCCCCAATATCAGACAATTGCATTTAGACACAGCAAACAGAATAATGACAAATTCATAATAACTAAACTGAAAGCTTGCTCTTTCTTTATCCGTTCTTCACTCAACCTCTTAGATGACAATGCCCAGTGAAAAGCAAAACAAAAAAAAATCAATTAACTGACAACTCAATGACATCTACAAATTTTGCTATTTCAGATAATACAAGTCATCAATTAAGCAACCATGGTCTCAGGAAAACCAACAGCTCAAGGACTCTAAGGACTTTTTAATTGCATACTCTTGATCTCGAACTGCCCTTTACTCCTTTGTGTTGTTGAATACCATGTTTTATTATTTTTCTCAGCGTGAGTAAACAACGAAATTCTTCTTTTGCACTCAAGAAAACCACGTAATGCCTTCTTAGCTTTGGATTAACGAAGTGCAAATTAATTGAAGTGTAATATCATTGCATGCAAAAAATGCAGCCACCCAAGTCAGTTAAAAAAAGGGAGTCAATTCATCTCCTCACCTGATCATAACAATATGTAAAAGAAGATGTCCATTATATTTATAGATGAACATTGAAATCCTGGCATTGGGTCTGTATTTGACAGGAATTCAGCATTATTGCAACAAACATTATCTGAAATTGTAGAAAGCCTTTAGTTATTCTAATGAAACAGACCATCAAAGATGATTAGTGCTAAGCTTCACAAAATTGAAAAAAAAATTTCTTTGAAAATAAAGACCCAAATGATCAGTCCTGGCAATGGTCACTTTTTCTCATGTTGACAATATAAGTAATTTTTATCCAATTAAAAGGCTTACATGAAAGGCCTACATTCTAACAACTGAATGACAATCGTGCCAAACACAACTAAGCTAAGGGAAATGAAATACTTAAAAATGATGTTTGTGTGATGTCAATCTCAGATTTTAAAACCTTCCTGATTGTAAGAGATGGGAGGGCAGAAAGAGGTAAGGTGTACTCGAGCTGTATGCTGTTGCTTGCAGTAAAACTCTAGCAGGACACTTTAATCGTAATATTGTGCACAAGAAAAGTACAAATCCATTGGATTAAGGAGTATGTTTTTAGGATTTGTAAGTTTCCTAGGCTTGTTAATAGGCCATAGCATTATAAAGGTCTACAAATACAAAACTTGGCAATGTAGTAGATAGCGATGAAGACAGAATTAGAAAATAGGAGTTAAAAGCATATCACATAGCTGACCAAGTATTGACTAAAGACTTCAAACTGGATTACATATCAAACTCTACACAATGGGAAATGGAACAGCAGTAGTACTAAGGGCCTCAAATCCTCCCTTTCTGTTGCAGCTGATATACAGAACAGAACATCATTACATAATGAAGGAGAGTAGGGAAAACTTTGATTCAGATCTGTTTTAATCTGCTCACACATCAGTGTATGCTGAAAAAAAGACATAAACAAAGGAAGAAGATTGAAGGTATTCAAGAAAGAAAGATGGACAATGGGAGTAAGCAGATGAGGATAAAGCAAAGCAAGGGGGAGAAAAGCAAAAGCAAAGGAGAGAGAAACAAGTACGTCAGAATTCAACATATTTGCTGAAAAGAACAAAGAACAAAGAAAATTACGGCACAGGAACAGGCCCTTCGGCCCTCCAAGCCTGTGCCGATTCAGATCCTCTATCAAAACCTGTCACCTATTTTCCAAGGATCTGTATCCCTCTGCTCCCTGCCCATTCATGTATCTGTCTAGATACATCTTAAATGACACGATCGTGCCTGCCTCTACCACCTCTGCAGGCAACACGTTCCAGGCACCCACCAACCTCTGCGTAAAGAACTTTCCATGCATATCTCCCTTAAACTTTTCCCCTCTCACCTTGAAATCATGACCCCTAGTAACTGAGTCCCACATTCTGGGAAAAAGATTCTTGCTATCCATCCTGTCCATACCTCTCATGATTTTGTAGACCTCAATCAGGTCCCCCCTCAACCTCCATCTTTCTAATGTAATTAATCCTAATCTACTCAACCTCGCGTCATAGCTAGCACCCTCCGTACCAGGTAAAATCCTGGTGAATCTCCTCTGCATCCACATCCTTTTGGTAATGTGGCAACCAGAACTGTACGCAGTATTCCAAACGTGGTTAAACCAAAGTCCTATACAACTGTAACATGACCTGTCAACTCTTGTACTTAATACCCCGTCCGATGAATGAAAGCATGCCGTATGCCTTCTTGACCACTCTATCCACCTGCGTTGCCACCTTCAGGGTACAATGGACCTGAACACCCAGATCTCTCTGTGCATCAATTTTCCCCAGGGCTTTTCCATTTACCGTATAGTTCGCTCTTGAATTGGATCTTCCAAAATGCATCACCTCATACTTGCCTGGATTGAACTCCATCTGCCGTTTCTCCGCCAAGCTCTCCAATCTATCTATATTCTGCTGCATTCTCCGACAGTCCCCTTCACTATCTGCTACTCCACCAATCTTAGTGTCATCTGCAAACTTGCTAATCAGACCACCTATACCTTCTTCCAGATCATTTATGTATATCACAAACAACAGTGGTCCCAAAACGGATCCCTGTGGAACACCACTGGTCACTGTTCTCCATTTTGAGAATCTCCCTTCCACCACAACTCTCTGTCTCCTGTTGCCCAGCCAGTTCTCTATTCATCTAGCATGAAATAATTGTTGCACCCCATCCCATGCCAGGTAAGTTTCTTATACAAAGCTGTATAAGTTAATACTCAAAATAACTGTTATGATTTTGGTGTAACACACTGCTGAAAGAAGATGGTTTGATTTATAGCACTTAGACTGCAAGACTTCAGAGTCAGAAATTCAGTCATAACAGGCAGTATGATAACATTACATCATTATATGGGTATTCTTTCGTGTCTGCAGGTGAGCAGCATAGATGAGGCACAGTGCAGTTTTACAACGCACAATGGCCTAAACCTTCCAATATGGAATATGATGATACTCCTCAGCACCTTGTGTAACTCCTGTTTTTGCACATGCATGGGACGTAAGTAGGAAGCTGAAACTTCCAATTGTTGCTAAGATGTACTTCTTCAGTTCATAACAAAAGGAGACACAGTTCCACCCAAACATTAATTGCCTCTTAGCAATCTGTTCAACGCAAGATCTCTGCTGGAGCCAAGTCGAGAAGGTGCAAAGGCTTTGGCATAAAATGGTAATAGGCAATTTAAATCAGTCAGCAACACGCATAGCCACTCTGTTGCTGGCTGGAATATTTGGGAATCACACTGATGTTGGAGATTTATTAGCCCAAAACCCAAATTTTAGAGTTGGATTGCAACACAGAATAACTTCAGAATTTGCACTGACATAACCACCTTGTTTCTAAGTGCAACATTGAAACTCTCTCATCCACTCTTAGAATCTATCATGTACGTGAAACCTTTTTTTGACTATAAACTATATTTCCAATGATGATATGGAGTACGATGAATCAATGCACAACATTAACATGGCCAAATTACCATTGGATAGTTACTCTGCTCAAACACAACCCAGTGGTGGTCAACATTTCTGCCCCAGGCTACCAAGCTTGGCCTCTACAGAAATGTGGAGTGCACAGCCCCATGAAAACTTCATCTCCATACTTTAGCATCAGAGGGAAGATTAGACATATCTCCTTTTTACCGCTCCAGTTGGCATGGGGTAAGTTTAAATGCCCATCGTGAATGTTAGTGAATAGGCAGTGGACAGTGTTGGCGAATGGATGAATGGGAGAATGGACACAGTGGCAAGGTGGGTGGATGTGTGAAGTAAATGGATAAATGGGTAGGTTAGTTGCAGTAAGTGGGTAGGGTGGCAGATGGGTGAGGTGGCAAGTTAGTATGGTAGCAGGTTGATAAGATTAAAGAGTGGATAGATGGATCAAAGGGTAGTCGAGTTGGGACAGGAGAAGTGGTCAGCTCCAGGGTTAGTCAAGTCAGGGACTAGTCAGATTGGATGGGGGCAGTCAGGCAAGATGGTGAGTAGTTAGGTGGTTGAGGGCATAATCTGTGGTTATCCAGGAAGTAAACTAGGAGCTTTGTGTTAAACTTTGTGTCACTACCCATGTGAGTAAGTTACAACTGTCGTCGTCTCAGATTCCAAATCAGGATTTGCAGCGGGTCCTAGGGAGCAGGGAAATTGCCTGTTGGAAATTCAAACTTGCTGGGTAATTCCCACAGAAGTCAGTGCATCAGGATTTCTGCAGGATCTCAGCATACATCTTGGTCTTATATCCAGTCTCTGGTAATTCTAAGTCTTGAAAACCTAGGCCATTAGGATGAACTGTAATTTTCAATCTTCAGGCAAATCATCACATATACAAGGTAGCTAGTTTAATTTCCTTTCATTCAAGATCAAGCCCATTCTCCTGGCATGTAATATTGCAAATAACAGAGATTATAGGTTGAACCGTAGGGTCATGACTTTAATATTGAAAATTATATTTCAAGACTGCATCCATGTTGCCCTCAGAAATTAGACAGTAAGTTTTGTCAATGAATGCAATCTTCTTGCTGTGACTGACATCACCCATATTTCATGTGCAAATTGAGCAAACTGCGACTGCTAATTCTGCTTAAAGTACCAAAGTGACAACACTTGAAAGGCATAGGTTGTGTGAAGCACTTTCACACATTTTGACACAATTTGAGAATGACATCTACATTTAAATTCTTTACTTCTGGTATCCAGTGTCAGCAACAACCCGGTTTTGATTTCACTGAGAACAACTGTAACACTGTACACGGACTTTAATTGCACTCTCTTGGGGCAAAATTGTTTGTGTGTTTCAAGACCATGCTGTAATAGAAATAAAGCGGCCTATGTCCTTCCAGAGAGAAGGAACAATGTCTCCCAGAATGTTTTGTCAGCTACCACTGAAACAGATGACTGGCAACTCTGTAGCTCCAGCAATGTCTGGAGCACAGGTCTTCCTGCAATGCCAAGGAAGTCCCAAAGGAGATTCTCTATTGCCCCCACTCACTCTCCTGACAGAAACTAACTAAGCCATCGGGTTTTCTGCACGGTGTGGCATCCTCCCAGCTGCAGGTAAAATACAAGCAGCTATGCATTGAGACCCTTACCAAGCCATCAATTGGCTAGTTAACAGCCTCAGTAGGTCGCCTTTAGAATATCAGGCAGGTCAGGGGCAGATAGGCTGGGTTTTAGAAGGCCCATCCCCACCTTTGAAACCTGTCAGTGCAGGGATGTAAAATCCAACATATTATTTACTTCTGATGGTTAGCAGCGTTGCAAATTTAATGCTGCTTACTGGGCTGATTTTCACCCAGAAACTATTGTTTTAAAGTCTATGTCCAAATGTCATAAACAGTTGCTCCGGTCCCTGAATATTCTTTATGGTGAAGATGGGGTAAATTCTTAATTTAGTTAAAAGAGGAAACCGTATCTTACTTTACAGTCATTCGCACTGAAAACAGTTTTGCAATGTAAATGTCAATAAGAATTAGGGTGCAGTTGTGCATTGTAAACATACTAATTTACCATGGTCAGATAATTTGAGTATACTCCATCATTTATGAAAAAACCTAAATTCTCAACAATCCATCAAATATACTGCATTAATGAGAAATGTGCTTATACCCAAAATAAAAAGCATTAAGAAATACTCAAGTGCATAGATTTATTGAGCTCTAACATCACAAGATTTGTTCATGAATCTCAGTAAAATTCCAATACCAGTGCTCCTCAATTAATGCTTTATCATTTTTTGAGTAACTGTTATATCAGTGAGTACAGAATTTTATTTGTGTTCCCACAATGTCGTAGATCAGTCAATTCATATAAAGTTTCTCTCCATAGATGTTATAGAGGTGTTATTCTTGGTGTTGCATTAAAGCAACGCGAACCTGAAGCTGATCAAACTAGAGGCCTGAATATCAAGCCCTACCTGATCCAGAGGTATGTATCAGCACTTCTGAACAGGTTGATTAGAAAATATCTATCAGCACAATCAAGGGCTCTTGTGGGTACTGTGGAACCTTTGAGTCAGGTTCCAGCTGCTCCAGAGGTATGTCATAACACATTAAAAATATCCACCAGCTTGATCAGATAGGTCTCTCATTGCAGGAGATTAATTCCAAACCTTTATCATTACCTTTGGGCATTTTGAAACAAAACATGACCATCTTGAATTGCTGCATTTTGGAATTCTGAATGTGTAACATTAAAAGTCTCAGTTAAAGTCTATCCCACAATCAAGAATGTTTTCAATTTGACAGTTGACAGCAGTAAATGAGAATAAACTACCAATCATAATCTACTGTCAAAATAATACAAAGACTTTCAAAGATGTGATGATGCTTTGCAAAAATGCCATTTCACGGGACAACTCACCATTGAAATGCCTTGTTCAGCATGATGCTTCTGTACTTACATGGTACTCACAAACTTAGTCAACTTTGTACTAGAGCACAAGTACCCAAAGTTCACCACTATAAGCATTTCAATACATTGTCAATACATCAGCAAAGAATTCTAATGCACATTCTGTGCAGCATCAGATGCCTCTGATTTCTACTTTTAAACATACGTGTGCAGATGCTGGAGGCTGTTCCCCACTTTTCTCTAGAATAATAGTGAAAGTTATTAGATTCATGGTTATTCCCAATGCAAACCCAAGCCAAAATACTGTAGAATTGTGATCAACAAATTTTAATAGGCAGTGAGGTATTATTTTCAGCTCAAATGGTAATCAATTATACTATGAAAATTCTTTTTGCAATGCTGAAATGTGGCACCATCAACTCAATTTACACTTTTTGGACACGAAACACAAACCAGGACAGTTTCTCATTCTTTAACTTTTCCTGGGGCCACCAGTTACTTTTTGGTACTTTGATCAGGGCATCCTGTTGATCGGCATGGAGACAGGTTCACAGCCACTCAAAGCTGGGCAGCCAGTCTGAGACCTTCCAGCTTCAGAGGAGTAACTATTGCAATAAATGTTAAATAACAAGGTGGGCTCTTCAACATCAAGAAGGTGCCATTTCAGTCACTTCTTCAAAAAGGTAATAACAGAATATGTAGAGTGGCCATTAAGGTTTGGGGGGGCAGCCCTTCCACAGGTGGTCTTTGGATGTAACCTTTTCTAAGCAGGTTGAGTAGAACTGCGCACCTACTCAGAGTGCTGGTACCCTGGTCTGCAATTCGGTTTCTCGTCAGTGGTATTTGCAAAGGAAAATCCCAGGCAGCCTCCATTACCTACTCTTAATAAGGCTCTTAACATGTCTAACTGACTGCTCCCCTTGTGATAGAAGGTGGTATTACTAGGCCCAAACCTACCTATTTACAAAATGGGTGATACCGGGGATGGGGTCAGGAAAGCAGCATACCGACCTGTGCTTGTATTTTGAGACTCCATCTACTTCTATTTCCAACCTCATTGAGACCTACTTATCCTGCTCAATTAACTTCCAATTCTGTCCAATTTCAGCTATGGCACTAATAGGAAGCTAGCACCTGTGCGCTTGGTAAACTGAAACAACTACCTTGCAAGCATGGGCACACTATGAATTGAAGAAACCAACATAAAACATTTTACATTACACAGAAGATGCTGAAATAACTTCACAAAGGCCAGTATCCTGTTACCTAGTAACCCTTTATTTACACATGGAGAGTCCTCGACACTGATCCAGCTTCCTCAGAACCAGCTCTCAGTGAAAAAAACCTCTGACACTCCTGTTCATATCTGTCTGCCGCAGCATCCTGATTAGACCAGATTAACAGCCCCAATCAGGAACTCATATTCCGTGAGGTCCACCTGGCTGACCCCATTACAGACATGTGCATCCATTTGGGGTTGAGTTTAACTGCATTTAATATTTTTAAATAAAATTTTGGGATCCCAGTCTAAGAAACAGAACAGAAACCTATCATCGACATTTCTCATGTAACATGCCTGTAATCACAACTCCCAAACGTCAGGTTCTAATCCCAACCTAAAATAATTCCAATTTACTTGAATTAGGCAATTTGATAATAATTAAAATGGATATTTAGGCCATTGTTGTCTCCTTTACTGCTTCAATAACAATTCATATACTGCACTACTCATTTAAAGTATTGAAGAATTCCTGTCTTTCAGTTTGAAACATTGTTGAAAGCTCTTACCCCCATGTGGCAAGTGGATGTTCCACAGATGATAGCTAGCCTTGATGTAATTGGCTTGTTCTCACATGGCAAGTCGGAACCTTTTACGTCAGCCCCAATCACACCTAGGAAAAATAAACACATTTCTTAAGAAATATCTGGTAATTGGATTTAATTCCCCAAACTCCGCTAAACTTGCATTACTGTATGAAGAACTACATGGTGTTGCATGTTACCACAAACATAGGAGGCAGACATTCATGCCACAGTACAAGATAATTTGTGTCCACAATAACAGCAGTAGATTGGATTCCCATTATTGCAGCTAAGTTTTATTTGAGTATCCCAGAATCTGAGAATTATCACATTTGACAATAAAGTTGACTCTAAGTTGAAGCCTGTAATGCCTCAGTCGCTAACCTAGTTTCCTATCATCAAAGCAGGCAGATTACAATGTTATAGCATTTGTAATTTTCCTGCATCTTCACATAATCATTATTACAGGGGTTGGTATTTCATGGGCTGACTGTTTGCTGTTGTATTGGCCAGAGAGTAAGGTGTTACCCTGTCTTGGAGGATAATGGGAGCTCCAACAAAATCATACATAATTAATCATCAGACATCATTTTTACTTTTTGAACCTCTAAAACATGATATAATAAAAGCGTAAAAGAACTTAATAGTCATCAAATTGAAGTATTGTCATACAATTAAGACCTAAATGGAATAAGTGATTTCAAATTTGTGGCATTCCCAGCAAGGATGTCAAAAAATCTTGATGTTAATTTTGAGCACAGACTGGTTCTCAAAAAGGAGAATGATTTTTCTTTATTCACAGCAAGGGGAGAATCATCAACATCTAATTTACCATAGAAAAATTAAACATTTGATGGATTTTTCAAGAATTCAGAGATCTCTACATCTTGTAATATACTGCCTTGTTTATAATTTAAGTCTGGGGAAATAAAGCTGCGGATGGATGTACAGGCTTACTGCCATTGGCCCTTAAAAAGGGTATTAGGTGTAGAATAAGTGCACACTTAAGATCTCACCCCCTTGCTACTAATATTGACTCAGAGGTTGATGGTAATCTTGATCCTGGTGAAGGCCCACTGCTGTAGTTAAATTCCTCATTGGCATTGAAAATAGCAGATCTTTCCAAAAGTAGATGATGCAAGACTCCTGCTGGTTTTCCAGCTGTGGGCATAATTCATATCAACAATATTAAATTCCACTCACAAAGTACAAGGTTCTAGGCTGCCCAGACCATGTACTGGATGGAAAACAGGAATAAAGTGCTTTCTGAGACTGTGTGGAGATGGGCTTAATAGGGGAGATAGTTCAATTTGGGCTAAGGTGGGTTTTCTCATGTGATTACTTTCTTCTCAGTGAATTAGATTGTATGCACAGGTGAAAACCCAAATCTCATGGACAAGCAGACAGCAAGCTCTATTCCTGCCAGGATTTTACAAGTTTCAACATTTGGACACTAAACTTAAAAGGCACAAATTACCATCAAGGTATGCACCACTATCTACTCAAAGTTTCATACACCTAACGAGTGTGAGTTAGCATTGTAATATTACTTCTGCACAGGACCATCACCCAAGATTGGGTGCCAGGCAACTCCATTAGAAGTTTCATGTGCAATCAATGCATGTCATTCCACTTCATTAACAGTGCACGTTCAATTCCTGCATCAGCTGAGTTTATCATTACCATGAAGGTCCTGCCTTATCAACCGTACCCTCTGCATGATGTGTACTGACCTAAAGGTTAAACCATCCTGTCTCTCTCTAATGAGAGAATGGGATTATAGTTACCTTCCCTCACTAGGATAGAAATTAACCTGCTTAAACCTCCACCCTTAAACCTCCACCCCAAATTCAACTGGGGGGGAGAAAAGCAAAATGTATTTAGTTAGGATAATCTGCAGAATATATCTTTACTGGTTGATCATTCTGTTTGTACACAAACCTAGGTGGCTGTTGAAATAGCCAAATTTTGTTTTGCATTCTGTTAGTGGAAAATTAAGTATAGAATGGTTACAGTACAGGACTTGCTGGCCTTTTAAAAGGGCCAATTCACCAGTGTTACTCCTCTGCCTCTTCCCCACAGCCCTGCTCACTTTTCAGATAAGTTGTATTTGACCCTGCCTCCATCAAATTCCCTGGTAGTGCAAAAATATTTGTTGCCTGAGAAAGTGTACCATTGTCTCACCATCGCTTCTTTTCATAATTACCAATACATTGTACCCTCGAGTCCTCGATCATGTTTGAATAATCTACCAAATCTTCTCTCGACCTTCTCTTAGGAGAGCAGTCCCATCATCTCCAAACTTTCTCCGTAACTTAAGTGCCTCATGGCTTCAATCATTCACGTGAAGGTTTTCTGCATCCTCTCCAGTCCTTTTACATTTTTCCTAAAGTGTGATGCACAGAACTAGATACAATGCTTCAATAAAGCCAAACTTGGGTACGGTACAATTTTTTTGGGTCTTTTTACTCTTACACCCCTTGAAGCAATGTATCATTTATTTTTTTACATTCTCTCTGCACTTTTTCTACCAGAATGAATAACTTCACACTTCTCTGCATTAAATTTCATTTCCCACTTGTCTCCTTTGACCAACCTGTCTATGCTTTTTTGAAATTCTACACTATTTTCCTTAAGGTTCTCAAACTTCCCAAGTTTTGCATCATCTGCAAATTTTCAAATTCTGTTGTGTACACCAAGGTCCATGTCAATAATATTTCTCACAACAAGGGTCCTAAGATCTTTCATTATTGAACTGTATTCTAAGTCTTTCTCTGAACTGAGAAACAACCATTCACCACAACTCTTTGTTTCTTGTCACTCCGTTAATTTTGTATCCTAATTACTACAATTTCTTTTATTCCCTGAATTCTAACTTTATTCACAAGTCTCTGCAATATTTTATCAAATGCCTTTTGGAAATCCATGTAAACCAAATAAATAGCATTGCCCTCATAAAGACTCTCCATTGCCTTATCAACAAAAAACTCATGCTAGTTGATTAAACATGACTTGCGGTCAAGAAATTACTGCCGGTTTTCTGAAATTAACTTGTATTTGTCCAACTATTAACTTTGTCCCAAGGAATCATTTCTTAAAGTTTTGCAAACACTGAGGTTACACTGACTGGCTTGAAGTTGCTGTTCTTATATTTACACTCTTTTTTGAACAAGCTTGGGACATTTGCAATTCTTCATTCCTCTGGCACCACTTCTGACTTAAGTGAGATTGTAAAAATATGGCCAATGTCTCTGCAGTTTCCAATCTCACTTTCTTCAGTATCCTTAGATGCATCACATTCAGTCCTTTGGTCCAATCAACTTAAACTATAAACAGCTTATCCAAGAATTCCACTCAATCAATTTTTAAACCCTTCAAGAGTCTGGCCTACCTGTTCTTTTGCTATTATCTGGACAAGGTTTCTTTCTTGGCAAAGATAGATGCAAAGTATTAATTTAATAGCTTAGCAATGCCCACTCCCTCCATGCATAATCCCCTTTTTACTCTCTAATCAGTCTGAAGGTGCATGATGAACTTCTAAGAATCTGAAAACTGTGGATATGTGTCTGGCACTTATTACTGCCCTTTTGGTTTGAACTGAACCATGTTTGGTTGTTCTCATTCCTGCTGAATGAGAATCTTTGTAAGTTTAAAAAAAATGATGTGAATTGCACATGTTTGCTATTTTTCATAACATACCTGGTAAATAGTGCTGTCAACAATTATTTTCCCTGAATCCCACCCTCACTTAAAGAAGAATCATTGGAAATCTTTGCGTTTGAAATACTCATAATTAAAACTGTATTGATCATGTCTGCATTTTATTTATTACCTTAATTTATTTAGTAATTTTTTTCCTTGCTCTGTTCTGTTTGGTGCATTTTTATTTTTGATTTTCCATTTCTTTTGAACTAATTTCTATTTGTTTTACAAGGCTTAAAGCTCATTTAAGCACACCAAGATAAGAGAAGAGGAGTTTGTCATCTGTCAAAGTGCAGAATGTTCTTCTCAGGCAAATTGTCATAGCATATCTCTCGTACAGCATGACCTGCCAAGCATCTCTTCATAGGCATCATCTTTTTCCAAAAATCTCAGTAAGGGTAATTCTTAAAGGAAAATCCATTGATCTCAAAGTCAGTTGGACGGAATTTTTAAAAATATACATAATTGGCACAAATGCTCCTGAGATTCTAAACAGCAAGGGAAAACTATCAAAATCAAATGATGGAAAAAGACTGCTAAAAGTTGATAAAACACATTTAGCTGCATACATATTCATAGCCACCTAAATTTTAACCAATGCCCAGCAATCCTAAATGTTGATTTTCAAAAGGGTATTCTTTAATTCTGATTTATTTCTGATGCAGACCAGAAAATAGATAGTGCCACATAGTAACAAAAATGTGTAGTAACATGTTAATATTTAAATGAAACCTCCAGTAAAACGCATCAAACATTACACTCAGCATGGTCACTTACTTATGGCCCCTTTTGTTGTTATAAGCCACCTGGTCTGCGTTAGCCCATATCAACTACACAATGCATCTCTCTGAAGATTAAAGGCCTCTGGTTATGAATTCACTTGTTGTAGAAACATGCCTACTACTATCAAACAGTCTATCAATGTTTCATCCTCTCATTCTACAAGTGATGTTAACATTAATGAAATGTTTCGGGGTATTCTGTTTATTTGTAATCATGCAAAATTACTAAAATGCAAACTAAAAAGTAGTCACATGGTTACCAGTTATTCCAAGTAAGAACCTACTTGTGGGCAGGCAGCATAATTGGGTACAAATCATTACTGGCAGTGCAACTTCACACGTGGCCGATGTTGTGGGAGGATTATCCGTCTTTATGATAAAAGGCAAAAGTACATACATGACACACAAGGACTTTCCCAAGCTGATCTATTGACAGCCAACTAAATCTACAACTCTACAACCAGCAGGTCCATCCACTTACATGCAGAACTTCGCTGAAATAGCAACTCAACACAAATAAATGCTAGCTTTGAAATGAACAAAAGCATTACAGTCCAGACTTTTCACTTGCCTGTTCTGCTAGTGAATTTGCAGGGTGACAGAAATTGTACTAGCCATAACATTGTGCTCTGACTCCAACCTTTGCCTAGAAAGTCAATTACTTAATGTTTCCGGCCTTGAATGGAAGGATGGCTATAAGAGATGCAGAAACTAGCATCTAAGGACTGCTGTGGTGCACTGGGCCAAGTTTCTTTTTTCCTTTTTTACTTTAGAAAATACCTTATGTTATATATAATTTTATTTTTTAAAGGGAATCTAAGTGCAAAGACTTTGCCAAAAAATCAATTAAGTGTCAATTTTTGGGATTTCATGGAGGATTTCTCTCTGAGCTCGAGTGAGTTATTTCTCTTAATTCTCTGCTGCTCACCTCCGTATCTACACAATGCCCCTATGGTGCGTGTGCCTCCAAACACTCAGCAGCAGAAGTACTTCTTACTACAGGACCTTTAGGATTTCTGCTGCTATTTAAAGCCCAGCTGCGTAGCAAATCAATTGCTGCCAGCCAAAAGTAGCCTTCCACAGTAGACATAGGGGGAGCGAAATTTAAAAAAAAAGTTTCTGAGGCCATATATGCGGCAAGGGTGACATTTCATTGAAAGAAAAGCTTACATTCATGAATGTATTGCTACTTTACATAATCAACTGTCATTGCAACCATAGCTACAAGAATCAAACAATTCATATCCTGAGAATCAGACCATATTAGAATCCTGTCTTCTTCTAATAGCATAACATTTTGCCAGTGTTCATTGAGGGAGAATCACAGGTTGGAAAGCCTTTAACCAGTTGATACTGTTATACAGAGCAACAGAAAAAGTGAAGAAAAACAAAACCTAAATAGAAACTGTATTTGCTTCTGAAAATGAACAGGGGCTGTTTGCCTTTTGAACAGCAACAAATTTACAGTCAATGGATAATCACTTCATCCAATTCAGATTTATTGGAAGTGGATGACAATTAAGTTCTGTCCAGTTTGTTGTGCTCAATGCTGCACCGCTTTATCATGCTGAAGGTGATGTTCCTCCAGCTCAATATCTTCATCTTCCTCCTCAGAAGACTGCTGCTGCTCTCCCAGCTTGTCAGCTTCCATCAACTCACCTATATGCAGAGCACAACATGCAAGGATTATGTGGTACATTCTGCCTAGGGAGTATTGCAAGGCACTGAATACTGTTCCAAACAGCGAACCCTCATTATTAGGTGGTCTCATATCTGCTCAACAATAGCTGAAGAACGGGTTGTATTGTATCTGTGCTCAGCTCAGACAAAGGGTTGTAAAATGGCAGCCATAGCCATTGTTGCAGAGGGAAGCCCTTGCCTACTAGTAACGATCCTTGTAAGGCATTTGACTCTTGAAGTGAAGCAGGATACTAAGCGACCTTAAGGATACAGGTATCATTACAATTTCCAGGGTACCTGGCACAGACCACTGAAATGTGGTACTGATGATCATGGATTGTACATTGATGGAATGGAACTCTTTTCTGTTGGGGAGATCAGCCATGTATGATATAATGCACTTAATGGAACATGTGCACACTCTATGATGCTCTACACCTGGAGGAAGCCAGCTACGTCGGCAAAACCTCCTGCCTGGGGTGTAGAACTGACCTAGTCATGGGGAAACAACATGAAGCAGTATAATCTCTCACAAATTGACCCAGAAACAGCCTTCATGCATTTTTGTGTGAAGGATTGAGAGATGCTATACAAGTTCCCACTGGATCCTTAGAAACAGCCTGTTGCATAGAAATGAAGCGCAGCAGTCACCTTGCTGGCCATCATGATAGGACTGTCACATACCCCTTCAGTTCACAAGTCTCAATCTATCATACAACACAGTGTATTAATGGAAATGAAAAATAGCAACACAGTGTGTTAAGTTTTCCAAGAACCACTGCTCCCTCTAATATTTTTTCTCAGTGTGCAGACCTCTGTGGTCCATATGCAGCATCAATTTCCCAAAGCAGAAGTCAATGAGTTGGCACTCCAATCAATATGCATGGATCTTTGGAGTAGCAATGTGGTTGCGCAGCTTGGAGGGAACATTACCCAAGACATTCTCATCTACGGTGACATATACTTCAATACAGTGTGGAGCTAGAGGAACACAGCAGGTCAAGCAGCATTAGAGGAGCAGGAAAGTTGACATTTCGGGATTACACTCTTCATTAGGACCGAATAAGACACATTATTCAGACATATGCAGCACAACCATGTTGCACAAACATAGCCGGAGATTCTCTTTGCACAGTCTATCAGACCTTAGATTGTCTTTGTGAATTGTGGCCCACTGGTGATGCTTTAAAAGATGCCTGTGAATACTTCTGCTTCACTGAGATGACAATGATCAATTTGTAATACTCAATGATATTGCCAGGATTGCTTATGCCCAGAATTTGCACCCAACATTGTGGACACAGCATGAATTTCACATACAGCATTCTGTGATCACAGATGTCTTTAACTGTACTGTGTAGGTGCCTAATTAATACAATTTCCCCTTGAAGGCTTCACGTCACTCTCAAGTAGAGCTTATGTTATCAGGTAGAAAAGAACTTACTCCACTCATGGTGGTGGCAGCTATTTTTAATTTCCATTGCACATTTGTGATTAAGATGGCAATGTGGGCTGTGCTTCACAGAGTGAGTGACAGGCTCAATCTTTTTTATCTAGGTGGCCTCTCAATCCTTCATTTTCCTTTCTTCCACATACTCCTTGTTGATCCCAATAGTTCTGAGTTTCCTCACATTCCCAACTAACTCTTTCAGTTAAGTCTTCATCCTCTGAGCCCTGGGCACAGCTAAGCCTTGCTGATGATCATGGTGTACTGTCTTCTCTTCAAAGCCAGAATAGCGGTGACTGTTAATAACAAACCCATCCAACAGTAACTCATATCTTCCAATGTACTGCTGTCTTCCATATTAAGGTTGAGTTGCTCCCATTCACAAATATTGACTTCCCTTCATCCCAGCATGCTGTCTCCATTCCCCAAAATTTACCTTCCCGTCTTTATCACAGATGTGGTCCCTTATAACACGCCTTGAATTTGAGTGAACAGACATGCAGGACTGACTGTGGCTGACACCCCTGACTGACATGTAAGAATAACTCTGACTGATGAGTGACTCTGACTGAACTTTGTGCAGAATGACTTGCGATTAATCTTCAGAGTGGTTGCACTAGACCCATAGCACTGACCGTGGCCCCTTCCCTGATTTGTAATGATCCTGAGTCCTTGATCCTAATCACCCCAAGTGGCCAATCAACTGCACTGAGATTGACTAACTCTAGCAGGATCCCCTGATTGATGGCAGCTCCCCTTGCCTTGACTGCACAGTGCTTCCCTCAGACTTTGAGATGTAGTAATTTGGTTGAAGCACATACAGGGTGGTTGCCAAGCAAGCCGCTGGCACATGCTGTAGGCATAACATGGATACAGCATAGTGCCATGCAGCAACATTTCCACTCTCTTACTAATCACTGCTGACACTGAAGAGAGGGATTGAGATAATTCTGCCCTCAGTGTCTGTATTCTTGTCATTCAAAAAGTATTTCAAAATGCCTACTTGTATGCAACCATACTGGATGATCTTTACACCTCCTCTTATCATTTGTCTCCTATGTTTAGATGTTGATTAATTTACTAAACAGTTATCCCTCTGTACTTTGACCAGATGGTATTATTCAGGAGTAAGCCTTGACACAGGGCACAGAACTATTATTCAATATCAACATACTTACATTTTATGAGAATTTACTGGAGTTATCCAGATTAAGAACCCTGGAAAAATTTTGCCTTCTCAATCTAGCTACATTGGTGCTAACTGTTGTACTCCCTCCTGCCTGCCAACTTAACACTGTTCAATTTATACCAGTTAGCACCTGTGACTTTTGATTGAGATGGGGTTAACCAGGGAGTGGAGGTGTGCACCATGGTCGGTCTGTCCTTATTCTAAGGCTCAGTTTGATGATGCTATGGCTTTAAGAGGCGTATTTTGTCCTTTTTTTGTGAAGTAAAGTTGAGATTGACATGATGAACAATCTGTTGAAAGTAAATAGAGTAAACTGCTTCAGAGACCTTGGGTTTTTTTGAAGTTGGAACAACAGAAACATCCTGAATGGGTGGGGTCAAGCACCCACAGAATCATGATTTTTAGTTTTAGCTTTCTGAAGTTGCTGGAGTCTTGAAGCTTGATGCGGAAGCTCTTATTCTTCTCTCTGTTACAGCTAAATGCTGAGGTTCTCTTTCTGCTGCTAGAATTGCATGTGGGACAATATAGTTTACCAAATTCACCTTTGCCAAAGGTATGGGATATTACTATAGTGGAACTATTAGTTAGTAGGAGTTAATATATATATATATATTTATATATATTATTTTGCTAAGCATTTTGATACAGTTGCAGTTAATCCAATTCTTCTCTTTTATTTTTATCTTGTCTGTATTTTAACAGTAGTGCAAAAATAAAGTGTGTTTTGCTTAAAGTCGAGTAGTTTGACCAATCGTATTGCAGCTGGAATGCAATGCCTTACGCTTAGCTATAAAATAAGAAAAAGTTAGGGTCTCGATCATCTGCATACATTTTGAGGAGGTTTGGTCTATTCCATAACACTCAGTTTATCCCTTTCGCCGATAGTATAGAAGTGGTTGGTTATCCTTAGCTGCTGTACTCTACCAGTAATCTGGATGTGGTCAAGGTAAAGTAATTCCAATTCTTTATTTACATTTATATTGTGCAAATACATTCTTAACATCTCATGAAGAATACCGCTTCTCTAATAGCATCCATCTCAGACTTCCTGTCCGAGTGTTACCTGTGCATCATGATTGCATAATCTGTTACATCATGATTGCATAATCTGTTACATCATACAAATACATAAATAAGGGCTATTCAGTCATTCGGCATCTTATGCCTGTGCTGCCACTTAATAAGATAATGGCTGTCATGATTCTAACCACAAGTCCACATTCTCGCCTATTCCTGATAAACTTTCACCGCGCCCCCCCCCCGCCCCCCAGTTACCAAGAACCTGTCCAGCTCTGCCTTAAAAGTATTGAAAGGCTCTGCTTCTATTGCCTTTTCAGGAAGAAGGTTCCACAAACTCATGATCCACTGTGAGAAAAAAACGTTGCACTTCATCTCGGTTTTAAATGGACAACTCTTTATTTTTAAACAGTAACATTAGCTACAGAAGCCGGAACACATGCATGAGCAGGTTCAGGAACAGCTTATTTCTGGCCGTTATCAGGCTGTTGAATTGACTCTAGCCTCAAATAATGTAATCTGCAATGTAACCTAAATGCCTCCAAGTCTTTTTGATCTATACATCCTTTGCTGGCTGTGATCCGCCTCTATCACAGCTCTAACATAGCTTTTCACTATATTTCGGTACACATGACATCCAATCTATCAATCAATCGGCTCTAGATTCTTCCAATAAACATGCTCTTTAAATCCATTCTTTGAAGATCCCTCAAGATCGTATATATTTCAATCAAGTCACTTCTTACTCTTCTAAAATCCAAAGGATACAAGCCTAGCCTGTCCTGTCCTCATAAGACAACCACGTTTTCCAGGGATAGTAAGAACTGCTGATGTTGGAATCAGAGATAACACAGTGTGGAGCTGGAGGAACACAGCAGGCCAGGCAGCATCAGAGGAGTAGGAAACTTTCCTGCTCCTCTGATGCTGCCTGGCATGCTGCGCTCCTCCAGCTCTACACTGAGTTATCTCTACACCTTTTCCAGGTATCAGTCTGGTAAACCTTCTCTGAACTGCTTGTAATGCATTTACATTCCTCCTTAAATAAGATGACCAATTCTGTAAATAGTATTCCAGATTTGGTTTCACCAGTTCCCTGTAAACCTGAAACATAAATTCCCTACCTTTGTATTTAATTCACTTTGCAAAAAAATGATAATTCTCTATTAGCTTTTCGAATTTCTAGCTGTAGTTGCATACTGGTCATTTGTAATTCATGGACTAGTACATAGAGTCATTAAGATGCACAGCGTGGTAATAGATCCTTTGGTCCAACTCACCCATGCCAACCAGATATTCTAAATTAGTCTCGTCCCATATGCCAGCATTCGGCCTTCTAGATAACTTTGCATCTGTTCTGCCATCTCTCACCATTTTATTAATATGCTTCCTTCCTATTCTTCCTGCTAAAACAGACAATTTCAAAACCCACATTATAGTTCATTTGCACACTCACTTAATCAACCTTTGTCATGTTGTAGTCTCCTTATGTCCTCTTCAGAAGTTACCTTTGTGTCATCAGCACATTTAGCCACAATAACTTTCATCCCTTCAAACAATCAATGTGCTGTAAGCAATTTAAGTTCCAGCACCAATCCCAGTGGCACATCACTTGTTATCGCTTGCCAACCAGAAAAATGGCTATTCATGTCAACTCTCTGCTTTCTGTTAACCAGTCAATCATCCAGGCCAAAATGCTTTCAATACAGCATCAGCTTTTATTTTCCACAAATGCTCTTGATGTAACAAATACTGTCTGGAAATCTGGGTACAGTACATTCATTGGTTATCCCTTATCCACAATGAATGTTACTTTCTCAAACAACTCAAGTAAATTAGTTAAACATGATTATATTTTCACAACCAAGCTGACTTTGCCCAATTGACTTGAACATATTTAAGTGTCCTACTATGAATTATTTCATAACAGCTTCCAACATTTTCCTATAGCACGGATAAGTTGGGCTGAAGGGTCTATATGACTCCATGACTCTGTGATAGAAGTCATGTTAACTGGTCAATAGTTTCTGTTTCACTCCCTTTTCAAAAAGCGAATAACTTTTACTATCTTCCACTCTAATGGCAGTTTTGGAAAATTAAAGTCAAACCATAAACTGTCTCCCTTAGCACTTCTTTTAAGATTACTTTTCATTAAATTTTTGGTCCATAACTTTCCTGATCTGGGTACCTTCGTTAATCACCAAATAAACACAATGAACAATCAGTATAATATTTCTACATTTCAATTAACAAAAGGGGGAAGTTATTTTACAGTTAGTGGTTATTATTGTTACAATCAATAGTGTACAACGTTCCCTCTAATTATTTTTTCTGCTGTGCCTCCAAATTCCGCGGGTAGCAGCAACATATGAAACCAGAAGACATTACTGGAAAAGAAGGCAGCATGCTGATTGGCATGTAAAAAACTTCTTAGTGGCTGCACAGCCAAGCAGCTTAGAAAGTTGATAGTATGTGATATGCATACATACTAAATTTTAATTGGCTTCATAAATATTTCTCAGCATTAAGTAAAGGAAAACCTCCACAGAAGGCAGTATGAAGTGAGCACTTGGTAATGATCCAATATGTTACATTATAAAGTAACAGCATACAAGTTCAGACGAGCCAGACCACTCTACCTCAGAAACATTCCTCCTCACTTGCGCCATCAGAGAAAGTCACTTTTGCACCACCTAACTGATGCCCTACAATGGTATATAAAAATTCCACGTTTTAGAATCATAGGCAACTGTATGAGTTCCTTCCCTACATAACTTTTACACCCTCGACTCAACAGTGGTCACAGCAGAGGCTTTGGTTAAGCATATCAAATGGTACACCAAAAGTAAGGAGAAGAATTTTAAAGTATATGAAATCTGGTCCATTCCTATCACATCATAAACTATCATTAATTCTTCCGTTTGGTAATTATTCTTTGCCTTAGTGTGAACTTGATACACTATAAAACAGTAATACCAATTTTAAAAAAAACTATGCATCTTATGGCGTGGAGAATAAAATGGTGGTCATCATTTGAAACATGGTGCATGTCAATTAAGCTGGTGTCTTTTTCAGAGAAAGTCCCCTGATAGGATATTCTATTCTTTGCCATCCCTGTTGGTACTACCAGTCCCTGCAAACAGATATCTATGGTAGTATTTTGTACTTCTGCATCCTGTCTAAGACAAGCACATGGGAATGGGAACTCTGTTCCTCAGTAGCTCACAGAGAGAGGGAGAGTCCCTGAAACACGCTGTGCTCTGTGAGTCATTTGTCTCAGGATGAATCACCCTGGGAGTGAAACCAACCAGAGCCAGTAACCTTGATAATAGGTTTGAGAACAGAAAGAGAAATATAACCCCAACGCAATGGATAGGCATTGTTTCAGATCACAGTTCATCACATCATTTTTAACATTGAATAATTTTAAGTGATTTAGCATAGAGTGAAACAAATAGGAGCAAATACTGGATTACAAACACTCTAATTCATCTGTATTGAGCTTTAAAGCAACACTCAAAGGTTTCTAAGAATATTGTAATTTAAAAACTGTTTTGTAACCATAATGTCCTGTTTTGTTACTCTATTGCATACTTTCTGTTGACATCTTTGCTATACCACAGAGCCTTCTGGCTATTGTTTGAGGCTTAAGCATTATTTACTGATTTAAATTATCTGTAACAGGAAGGAGGTAACGTACTGTTATGACTAAGACATTTTTGTTTTTAAAACCACATAGCAGGAATAAAGGAATTTGGAGAATTAAAACAATTCCTTTCACGGACAGTGAGATATATGAACCACATATTAATTACATGTCCATAATTATTATCTGATCTTCAGGCTGCCTGTCATTGGACTAGTGAACAATTTATCACTTCATTTGACATAAAAATCTTTATTTTTTAAATGTATTTTCTCTATTGTTATAAATAGGATTGCTATGGTGTTATAGATTCTGCAAAAAGCTAATCTTTTTTTAAAAGGACAGAGCAGACATGAGAAATACATGCCAGAAATCAACCGAACTTTTATAACTGAATACTGTTAAGTACCTAGACATGTGAAAATCCTTCGAATTGAAATGAGCCTTTCTATAAGGTGAACTGAGACTCACTGACAATGGTTTCCCTGGGGTGTGAATAGTTTTTTTTTCTCTCTAACTCACCAAATACCTGATATGTAAGCATGATTCATTAATGTTAGCATAGCATACATCTTAACTTTTGATCTGCATAACATCATTTTAAAGAAAACAGAAAGAACTTGAAGAAAACATCAGAGAGCGGGTTCTCAACACAGAAAGGGGGAAAAAAAGACAAACCAGTTAAGGACTGCTGTACATAAGGGCCTGAAGTGGCTACCTGAAATGTCATTAAAACAAAATTACGGGAGTCTTCATTCCTTCCCAGAACGTGTGCTGCTCTGACCACTTATGTGAGAAACCTCAACTACTCAACTGCATAAACCATCACAACTGCTAAATTCTGACTTCAGTTTTCAAACCCTTTACATTGAATCTTCAAGCAACCAGCAGAGCTGCAATGATTACATACTTATCTTATTGTCATCTTCATAATGCATCTTTTATCGCTATCTAATTTCATTTTGGTGCCTGTACTTTGTCAACTATAACACATCTAATGCTTTTATAACTTCAGTAATTGTTGTGTTAAACTAACCTTTGATCTTGTTTAAAACAAAAGCTTTGCTGTTTTGCAGATGACACTAAGATTAGTGAAGTAGCAGATAGTGAAGGGGACTGTCGGAGAATGCAGCAGAATATAGAAAGATTGGAGAGTTGGGCGGAGAAATGGCAGATGAAGTTCAATCCAGGCAAATGCGAGGTGATGCATTTTGGAGGATCCAATTCAAGAGCGAACTATACGGTAAATGGAAAAGCCCTGGGGAAAATTGATGCACAGAGAGATCTGGGTGTTCAGGTCCATTGTACCCTGAAGGTGGCAAGGCAGGTCGATAGGGCGGTCAGGAAGGCATACGTCATGCTTTCATTCATCGGACGGGGTATTGAATACAAGAGTTGGCAGATCATGTTACAGTTGTATAGAACTTTGGTTCGACCACATTTGGAATACTGCGTACAGTTCTGGGGTCGCCACATTACCAAAAGGATGTGGATGCTTTTGAGAGACTGCAGAGGAGGTTCACCAGGACGTTGCCTGGTAATGGAGGGCACTAGCTATGAAGAAAGGTTGAGTAGGTTAGGATTATTTACATTAGAAAGATGGAGGTTGAGGGGGGACCTGATTGAGGTCTACAAAATCATGAGAGGTATAGACAGGGTGGATAGCAAGAAGCTTTTTCCCAGAGAGGGGGACTCAATTATTAGGGGTCATGATTTCAAGGTGAGAGGGGAAAAGTTTAAGGGAGATATGCATGGAAAGTTCTTTACACAGAGGGTGGTGGGTGCCTGGAACGTGTTGCCAGCGAAGGTGGTAGAGGCGGGCACGATCGCGTCATTTAAGATGTATCTGGACAGATACATGAATGGGCAGGGAGCAGAGGGATACAGATCCTTGGAAAATAGGTGACAGGTTTAGATAGAGGATCTGAATCGGCGCAGGCTTGGAGGGCCGAAGGGCCTGTTCCTGTGCTGTAATTTTCTTTGTTCTTTGTTTCTTAGCTTTTAAAAAATCAAACACACAAAACAAACAAAGGGGATTAATTGAGCTTTATAAATTCACAGTCCACTGACCACATTGTGGACCCGCCTGTTGTGATTGAGATGGAACCTAAATGAGTTACAGAATAGAATCATAGAATTTTACAGTACAGATGGGGCAATTTATCCTTCTGCCTGTACTGGTTCCCAAAACAACTACCCAGCTAGTTCCACTTTCCAGCCCCGTCTCTATCACTTTCAAATATATATCCAGATCTCGTTTGAAATCTCCTATGGAATCTGCCTCCACCATTCTCCAGGCAGCATATTTCAAATCTTGACAACCTGAAGAAAGAAGTTTCTCCTCACGTCACTCCTGAGTCTCTTGCTAATAATCTTGCAATTGTGGCCTAGTTACTGACATATCAACTAGTGGAAACAGAATATCCTTCTTCACTCTGTCAAAATTGTTTATAATTTTGAGCACCTCCATAAAGTCACCTCTTAAATCTGGTCGACTCCAAGGAGTATAAACCCAATCTCCCTGATCTTTCCATGTACCTAAAATTCTTCATTCCTGGCATCATTCTAGTAAATCTCCTTTGCAGTCTCTCCAGGGCTTTACCATCCTTCCTTAAATAAGGTGCCCAAACTGAACAAAATATTCCAAATGTGGCCTGACCAATGATTTGTAGAGGTGTAGCATGACTTCCTTGCTCTAATAGTCTATGTTTCTATTTATAAACCCAAGGATACTAAAAGCCTTCTTAACAACTGCTTCAACTTGCCTGGCCACTTCCAGAGAATCATACATATGAACCCAGAGGTCCTTCTGCTCCTGTACTCCCCTCAAAGTTGTATCATTGAGCCTGTATTGCCTCTCTGTGTTTCTCTACCGAAATACATTACCTCACATTTCTCTGCACTGAAATTCATCTGCCAGGTGTCTGCCTATTTGCCCAATCTGTCAATGCCCCTCTGAAGTCACTCAGCATCATCCTCAAAATTCACTATTCTCTCCAGGTTAGTATCAAGAGTCCCAACACCGATCCCTGGGGGACACTAATTTCAATTTGTCTCCAATCTAAGAAATGCCCATCTATACCTAATCTCGATTTCCCACCTTTTAGCCAACTTCTAATCAGTGCTGTCAAGGACACATCAATCCCAAATTCTTCTTATTTGCTAACCAGCCTGCCATGTTGCACCTCATTAAACACTTTCTAAAAGTCCAAATATCTAATGCTCTACCCTCATCCACTGCCTGCTTCACCTCATCAAATAACTCAATTAAATTTGTCAGACATGACCTGTCCTTAACAAAGCCACAAACAAAAAATAAAAAACGAAAGAATTGTGGACGTTGAAAATCAGAAACAAAAACAAATTGCTGGATAAACTCAACAGGTTTGGCAGCATTATTGGATCAAAAGCAGAGTTAACGCTTTGAGTCCAGTGACCCTTCTTTGGAACTGATGGAAGCTAGTGAAAAGTTGATATATATACAGCAGAAGATAGGGTGGGAGGATTCATGGAGGAGTAAATGATAGTTGTTGATAGAGTCTAGAGAGAAAGAAAAACAGTTAGAGAGGCAAAGGACAGCCTGGGAGAATGAATAGCTGCGAATGGGCACCATTAGTAGCTGGTGATGGATTGTGTGCAATAGCAGTCCATATGATGATAAGGACTGGTATGGGGGTGGGGAGGAGGGGGTAGTTGAGGTAAGGACATGGGAGAAGGTGTTCAAGCCCTTAAAAGTTTTGAACTCGATATTGAGTCCAGAAGGCTGAAGAATTCTCAAGTGGAAAATGTGGTACTGTACAACCTATTCATGTGCTGAGCTTCTTGAGACAGAGCTGTTAGCCAGGGAATAGGCTGGTGTGTTGTAATGGCAGGCACCTGGACAGGGTCAAAGTCATGTTGACTGTCTAGAATTACCTTATTTTTCTTGAATTGTACATTTACCTTATCTAGTATTATGGCCTTAATCAGGTTTCTCACTATTGATCTCTCAGAGATAGCAAGAACTGCAAATGCTGGAGTCAGAGATAACACAGTGTGGAGCTGGAGGAACACAGCAGGCCAGGCAGCATCAGAGGAGCAGGAAAACTGACATTTTAGGTCGGGACCCTTCTTCAGAAACGGGGGAGGGGGAAAGGAGCTCAGAAATAAACAGGGAGGAAGGGTGGGGCTGGGGAAAGTAGGTGGGATGGTGATAGGTGAGTGAAGGTAGGGAGTGCTGGGGATTGGTCAGTGAGGTGGGAGGAGTGGATAGGTGGGAGAGAAGATGGACAGGTTGGGTCAGGTTAAGGAGGTGGGGATGAGAGGGAGGGTTGGTCATGGGATGAGGCCAGGGTTTGGGCAGATTTTGAAACTGGTAAAATCCACATTTAGGCCATTGGGCTGCAGGCTCCCGAGGCAGAATATGAGATGCTGCTCCTCCAGTTTCCGGGTGGTATCATTGTGACACTGGACGAGGCCCTGGATGGACATGTCACCCAGGGAGTGGGAGGAGGAGTTGAAATGGTTCGTGACCGGAAGGAATTGTCGTTTGTCTTGAACAGAGCGCAGGTGCTCTACAAAGTGGTCTCCGAGCCTCCGCTTGGTCTCATCGATGTAGAGGAGGCCACATCGGGAGCAGTGGATACAATAGACCATATTAGTGGATGTGCAGCTGAACCTCTGTGTGATGTGAAAGGTTTGATTGGTGTCTTGAATGGAAGTGAGGGGGGAGGTGTAGGGGCAGGTGTAACACTTCCTGCGGTTGCAGAGAAAGGTGGGGCTAGTGGGGAGTGTGGAGTGGATGAGGGATTTGTGGAGAGTGTGGTCCCTACAAAAGACAGATAGGGATGGAGAGGGAAATATATCTTTGGTTGTGGGGTCAGATTGTATGTGGTGGAAATGCTGGAAAATGATAAGATGGATATGGAGGTGATATGTGAGGACAAGGGGGATTCTGTCTTTGTTTTTGTTTGGGGCAGGGGATGTGAGGGCAGAGGTGCAGGAAACACAAGAGAGGTGGTCGAGAGCATTTTCGACCACCAAAGCGGGTAAGTTGCGGTCCTTGAATTAAGACGACATCTGGGATGTTTGGGAGTAGAACGCCCCATCTTGGAAGCAGACGTGGCGGAGGAATTGGGAATAGGGGATCGCATTCTTGCAGGAAAGTGGGTGACTGGGTGTGTAGTCTAGATAGCTGTGGGAGTGGATGGGCTTGAAATAGCTGTCAGTTTTGAGGCGGTCAGCAGAGATGGAGACAGAGAGGTCCAGGAAGGAGAGAGAGGTATCAGAGATGGTCCAGGTGAACTTGAGGTTGGGGTGAAAGGTGTTAGTAAAGTGGATGAACTGTTCAAGCTCCTCGTGGGAGCATGAGGCAGCACCGATACAGTCATCAATGTAGCGGAGGAAGAGGTGGGGGATAGTAACAGTGTAGCAGCAGAAGAGGGACTGTTCCACTCAAGAAGAGTCAGGCATTGCTTGGCCCCATGCAGGTTCCCATGGTCACCCCCTTAGTCTGTAAGAAGTGGGAGGATTTGAAAGAGAATTGTTAAGGGTAAGGACGAGTTCAGCTAAGTGGATGAGGATATCAGTGGAGGGGACTAGTTGGGCCTGCGGAAGAGGAAGAAGCAGAGGGCTTTAAGGCCATCCACGTGGGAAATGCAAGTGTACAGGGACTGAATGTCCATAGTGAAGATGAGGTATTGGGGGCCAGGGAATTGGAAGTCTTGGAGGAGGTGGAGGGCGTGGGTGGCATCCTGGACATAGGTTGGGAGTTCTTGGACCAAGGCGGAGAAAGCAGAGTCAATGTAAGTGGATATAAGTTCAGTGGGTAGGATTCTGTTGTGTTTGCACTTATGGAACCTTTAAAGTATTTTACCTAAAGCATGAGTTCCGATGCAAATTTAATTGAAGAAGTCTCTAAATAATGATATCAAGTTGCACAACATTTGCTGATATTTCTATAACTTACAGGCCATATGTTCAATGTATCCACATTCTATTTCAAAATGTTGTGTTCCTATGTTCAGCAGATTAAAGAAACATAACAATTGCGAAAAGAATTAGAGGTGGAATTTTATAGCTTCATTCAGAGCTTTTAAAAAGTTCGCGGAGAAACAAAAATTCAGCTTCCCAATGAGGGGTCAAAGTTTTACTAATAACATTCTCTAAATGTGTTAGGCAGGCTAGCTTTCCTGAACTGTCCTGTATTCATTACCATATCAGGAATGCTCATGAACATCTCATGAACAAACTGGAATTGCATTCAAAGGCACAATTTTGTCAGCTAAAAACATGAAACATGCATGTTCACAAATTAAACTATACAGACACAAGGTGTGTACTTTATGGGACGGACTACTTCCTCTAAGCTGCATTGAGTATAAATTTCCTTTGTTACTTGTCTCCTTCATAAACAAACTATATCTTTGAACAAACACTGACAGTGTTAGGATAACATCTCTCCCTGCTGATTTAAGTTATACAGCACGGAAACAGATCCTATGGTTCAACTTATCTGTGCTGACCAGATATCCTCGACTGATCTAGTTCCATTTGCCAGCATTTTAGAATAGAATTAGATTTTATTGTCACGTATACTCAAGTATAGGAATACAGTGAAAAGTGTACAAAGTTGCCATTCTACGACACCATCATAAAACACAAAATACAAAACCAGAATTTAAAAAAAAAAGAAAAAAAAAAAGAAACAGTGGCAAAAGAAAAAGAAAAAATGTCCAGATCTTAACATCCTTATCGAAACAAAAAGGGAAAAAGTCCAGATTTTAAAATCTTATCTCCCTAGGTCTAGTCCTGGCCTGGAGTTTCAATCAGCCTCCTCCTGGGACATGCTCCACTGATCACCTTTGCTACTGCCATTGATCATTGGGATTTGGCCCATATCCCTCTAAACCCTTCCTACTCATGTACCCATCCAGATGCCTTTCAAATGTTGTAACTGTACTTGTCTCTACCATCTCCTTTGGCAGCTCATTCTATACATACACCACTCTCTGTGTAAAAAGTTTGCCCTTCAGGTCCTTTTCACATCTTTCCCGTCTCACCTTAAACCTATGACCTTTAGTTTTGGATTCCCATACGCTGGAAAGAAGACCTTGATTATTTACCATATCCATGTCCCCCATGATTTTATAAACTCTATAAGACTTTATAAAGGTTTTATAAACTCTCCGATGCTCCATAGAAAATAGTCCCAGCTTATTCAACCTCTACCTATAACTTAAATTCTCCAGTCCTGACAACATCCTTGTAAATATTTTCTAAACCCTTTCAAATTTTACAACATCTTTCCTCGAGCAGGGAGACCAGAAGTGAACGGAGTATTCTAAAAGTGGCCTCACCAATGTCCTGTACAACTGCAATATGACATCCCAGCTGCACTGACCAATGAAGGAAAGTGTGCCAAATGCCTTCTTCATCATCCTGTCTACCTGCAAGTCCTCTTGCAAGGAACTACGTACCTGCACCCCTCGGATTCTTTGTTTGGCAATACTCCCCAGGGCCCTACCATTAACTATAGATGCCCTATCCTAACTTGCCTTACCAAAATGCAAAACTTTACATTTACTTGAATTAACTTCAATTTGCCATTCCTTGGCCCATTGGCCTATCTAATTTGCTCATGAAAACACTCAGTTATTGCTGCCTACCTTGATGTAGTATAATGCTTACAATGTTACTGGTCTCACATGATTTCCCAGGGCAGGCAGCCACATTCTAAGAAAGGTCATTGGACTCGAAACATTAACCCTTTCTCTCCACAGGTGCTGCCACACCTGCTGAGTTTTACCAGCATTTTTTGTTTTTGTTGTAGGCAAGCACATTTGCTGATTCAGCAAACCGGAACGGCAGGCAAGCGGGCCCCAACTTGAAATAGGGAGCAATTTCCTTATAATCTTTCCAACGGACACAATATGTTGCTTTCCCTAGCTTTCCTTTACAATCACCCATCTTTCCGCCTGGCCTTTTCACTAATCCGCTTTTTAAATAGATTCCCCTTTGAGACTGCAACAGTCTTAGGGGCAACAGGGACAAGAAATGGTGAGAGACAGATATTAAGGGCATGAACCACAATGCAGTAATTAGGTGTGCTGTGGAAAATGAGCAGTAGAAGTTAATAAGTACGGGGTGGAGGAGAGACGTTAGACATGGAATCTCACTAGGAGTGGGATCAGGGGAAAGAGCAGGAATATCTGGGAAGGTAGCGAAAGCACCAATAGTCACAGGCGGATTAAAGAAGGAGAGGGGCAGGGAGACAAAAGGGGTTGTTGTGTGGGAGGCCAACATATTCTGAAGGGGATGGTACAGGGTGAAAAGCCTTAAAGAGAAGTTAGACCCAAACACGCTTTCTTACTGCATTTCCCAAAACAATGATTCACAGAGACTGTGCAGTGGAGATTGCAGGGGCCACAGATATGTTTGCAAGTGTGAGTACACAGTGAAATTACACCCAACTGAAACGACTGAATCACCCAAATGAGGAAGGGTCACCGGACCCAAAACATTAACTCTGTTTTCTCCTTCACAGATGCTGGCAGACCTGCTGAGCTTTTCCAGCAACTTTGTTTTTGAAGCAATCTAAATATGAGGTGAAAAAATGGACTGCTCACACAGTAGGTTCAGTCATTTGCACAGAAGGAAAAAGCCCATTGCACTGTCAAGGTGAATGGGTTTTCCAAGCTGCAATCACCTCCTAATTATGTCTTGCTATACATTTAACATTTGCTAATAAGGGCACCTAATAATTACCATTAATACTAACACTGCTGGGAAACAGCGGTGGTGAGGATTATGCACATTGAATCTTGCAGAATACAAAGGCCTGTGCATGTGAAAATTAAGGAGAACTTTGAACTATTACGCAGGCTGCACACTGCAAGTTTGTAGAGCTATTTCATAAAGCATAATGCAGGTCTATAACGGTGGCACTGTGATTTTTTTGCACAGACGCAGACAGCACGAAAAGAGAAAGAAGGCATATATTTTGCACTCTTGGAATCAGGAAGGGGTACACTTTCCTGGGTCACAGGTCATGGAAGTTGCAGATCGTCATGTTGAGGTAAGTGTAGGGACAAGCTGTCATCCAACACATGAGAAGCCTGATAAGAACCCAAGGATAGCTATTGACAGTACAAACGATGACTCATCTGCTCCTAGAATGTCACTCTCATTGTATTGTACAGACATTCCAAGAGACATTTCTAGCACGAAGGACAAGTAAATGGGATGTCTATGATGGTTAGTTTTGAACAAAGGAGATCATTAAAATCCATTATTGCTTGACTTGGTATTAACAACTTCAGAAATATCTGCTCTAAGACAATAGTTTCTGATGAAGGGATGCTCATTATCTGAGTGTCTAAATCCAAAACCTGAGTCACGCTACTTAAGTTGCTAGTTTGTTTGAATCATCTTACACTGTACAGGAACAAAAAACAGAAGTTTTCGTCAAAGCTCAGTAGGGCTGGCAGCATCTGTGACGAAAATATCAGAGTTAACATTTTGGGTAAAAGAGTCACCCGACCTAAAACATTAACTCTGATTTTTTTCTTCGCAGATGCTGCCAGAACTGCTGAGCTATGCCAGCAACTTCTGTTTTTGTTCCGGCACAGTTAAAGGGTCACTAGACCCAAAATGTTAACTCTGATTTTTTCTTCACAGACGCTGCCAGACTACTGAGCTTTTCCAGCAACTTCTGTTTTTGTTCCCAATTTACAGCATCCACAGTTCTTTTAATTTTTAACTGTATAGATTATTTTACTTCCTTCCTCAGTCTGGTTGAAATATCAGAGCAGAATGCAGCTCCAAGCATTTGTTAAATGCCTGTCTTTGATCTCAATTTCTCTCAAACATTGGATATATGGGAAATAATCCTGTATTTTACATGTCAATTCAATCAATTCCCAGTTTACACCTCCTGCACTTTCAACAGCAATTCAAGTGCATCTGTGATCTTGCAAAAAAGGATTTCTGTACACTGCCAACTGAACGAATGTCCACAGGATTTTGACTTACTGGACCCTCCAATTCATGTGAACTATTTCTGATACCTTTCACTTTAAGTAATTTGTAATTTGTAACTTCTCTCCTTTCATTTCTGTATCCTCTTTTTCTTGGATGCTTGTGTGTATGTGAATGTGTATTAGAAGCCATTCACCAGAGTTTTGAATGCAGTAATGAAACCTATTTTAATGCTAAAAAATTGCTGTGGGTCATTTAAAATTGAACTTCACAAACAGGGCTTTGGGAAAACATGCCATCATATGTTTTTCAAAGGGAAAAGTAAACAAGAAATGGTAATTAAAAACTACTTATGTTACAGATAAGATAGGAAAACAGTAAAAATAATTCGTCACCTCTCTCTCTTGTCTGTGACAAAAATTGAGGTCCCCCATCTAGAATTGGATCCAATAACGAACCAAAGTTAGACCACAGTGCACACATAATCAGCAGATTCCAAAATTAGAAACAAGACTGAACTGTAATCAATAGAAGTAATGGACTGGAAGGTGAGAAAATGTTTAGAGGCCTAAATTATCTTTAAATAAATAAATGCAACTGCAGCAAACTTTAGTAACTGAAATATCAAAGCAGTATGATAAATTGTACAAAGATAAGTGCAGAAAAGAAAGATGCTAGCATCTCTAAGCCTAGGGGGCCATTGAAAATTATTGCTAGAAGATGACAGATTAATTAGAGTTACAGAATCCCTAGAGTGCAGAACCAGGACATTTGGCCTATCAAGTCCACAATGGCCCTCCAAAGAACTTCCCATCCAGACCCACCCCCCTAACCTATCCTTCCCCTGTAACCCTGCCTTTCCCATGGCCAACCCACCTAGCCTGCATATCCCTAGACACTACAGGACAATTTGGCAAGGCCAATCTACCTAACCTGCACAGCTTTAGACTGTGGGAGGAAACCAGCACACCCGGAGGAAACCCACGCAGACACGGGAGAACGTGCAAACTCCACACAGATATTCGCCCAAGGGTAGAATTGGACATGGGTCCCTAGCGTTGTGAGGCAGCTGTGCTAACCAATGAGCCACTGTGCTGCCCATATCTTCCGAGGCAGACAGCCAAGATTTCCAAGATAATTTTTGAAATTTAGACCTTCATCTATACCCTGAACAGATAGAAGAGCCAGAACCAAACTTGAATTGTGTCCTGTACTCAAAATAATTACGTTTACCACAAAATGGTTGACAAAGCTGGAAAAATGAAGACCAGAGAAAGAATTTCAGCAGAGAGAAAAAGAGAGATGAGTTTTAAGAAAGAGAGAGAGAAAGATACTATTTTCCACAAAAAAAATGCTAGAGATGAAATTAAAAGCCCCAGCAAGAGAGAGGGAGGGAAATGATGCAAGACTTGGAATTACAAATACAAATGCAACATAGGGAATGAGCTACATTATGGGGAAATTACGGGTAAGATCCCAGACACTGCTTCTCAAGAATTTAGAACACTCTAACCAGATTAGAAAAAAAAGAAATTAACAAGCAAGTTTATGTTCGCTTACCTCCAGCATCCCTCCTAAAAGGGATGAGACAGCCAATAAATAAAGGAGAAAGAAAGCCATGGCGAGTTTAAAAAAGTTAAAATTGTGTTTACTAGATAAACCAGGATTAGGATAGAAGTTACTGGAACTCAAAAGGTCAAAAAAGAGTTTATTTGCTCAGAAAGGGTCAGAAGGGAGACATTTCAGAGAAACTAACACATTTAGCCAAGTTCTGAAGTGTGGCAGAAGTCTGGAAAAATTTCAAATGCTCTGCAGGGAGGATGAAAATACTTATCAGGGATAAGCTGGCTCAGGAAAAGCCACCTGCATGTAAAACGGCTGCAAGCAAACCTGTAAAATTAAATGGAGTTCAAAGGGACTTGGCAGAGTTTAAAACAGATGAAGGGAGTCAGCCAGAAATCAAACTGGCAAGCACTTATTTTGTCAAACTGATTGGAGAATAGGGTTGTTCCCACGCAGCAGAACTGATAGGGAGCGGCCTCACATAATTGAACAACCCCACACAGCGCAGTAGTACCTAGCCAGTCCAATGAGGGCCGAAGTGCCCCAATGGAAATGGGATAGAATAGAGACCAGCTCATCCTCCCAGGAACTAAATCAGGAAAATCATTATCCCATAAGCAAAAACAGGTTTGCAACTGCTCAAAAGGCAGTGTAAGAGCTGTTGTTAACTCTCAACCATCCAAAACTGCTCTGCTATACAATGTTTAGGTGTCAATGGGAAGCAAAAAGGTTGGCTTGAGAGCAGCCAAGGTCAAAAGAGATGCAGCTAAAGTGTGGCTAGCAAAATTCTTCTCCCTCGGGGTAAATAGGGACACAGAAAGCTCCAAGACCTAACCAGCAAATGTGAAAACAGCCTGTACCTTTGCTGAATGAGCATAAGGTCTGTCTATCTCAAATCATCCTTCACATTTAATGGTCCACCAGACAGGGTTCCAACTAGTCTCACGGTGGGCAAAAAAGCTGTAATAACCCAAGTTAAAAGCAAGGGAGCCCAAATGCTTGTTGGATGAGCAATTGTTCTGGTCATAGCTGAAATTTTGTTTTCAATTTGAAAAGAGGAATACTAGAAAAGTGCAAAAACAGATAACCAATTGGTGAGAGAACTGTCTTCTCCTAGTTTTAGAAGGAAAGAAGCCAGTAATCCTACTGGATGAGCTTGGGATCTGGCTAACTTAAACCTTACTTTTAGTTGTACAAGACCAGCCCCAAATAGACCTACAGGGAGGAAGGAAACAGAATTTCCAAGATTTAAAAGAAGCACGCACCACTGCTGGGGAAGCAGCATCTGGCTACCCAAACCCTTCTTTCTGAATTTGCAGTCAAACCTGAACAAGTTCCCTGACAGATCATAGAGATTCTGAAATATCGCCAGAGCTAGTGAGGAAGCTGCCTTGCTCAGCTGAAGGTTCCCAGGGCACAGCAGCCAACCTTCAGTGAGCACACGTTTCCTCAGAGATACAGGACAGAACAGGGATGAAAAATGACACAAACCGATTTAAAAAGGAGAAAAGTCCTCACCCATCTGGATATGCAGGAGGCCTGCTGGCCAACAGCACCTCTCTGACCGTACAGAGAGTACAGAGGAGGAGCTTTCATAACCCTTCTTGTGCAGAAGGGAACTGACGTTTCATGTATAACCTGTATGCTTGCCTGGCAAGAGTGACTGAGAAAAAGAATATGCATTTCTTTATTTATTCTCTTCTCTTTGAATTTAAAAAGATGAAATTGATTTTATTGTTCTCCCTGATGGCTAGAAGACAGTAACTCTATTTTTTTCTTTTTGGAATTATATTGTTCAGCTTATATATGTTTTTAAATATATTCTTGCTGGGTTTCAAAATGGATGCTATTGAACACAGAATTGGCAAATTAGCTTCTGCTAGAAATTTCCAGCCATTGCCAGGAAGCGAATATGTCATCTCCTGGAAAATCATAGTCCTTGCACAGTATAGACATTCCTGTCACTTTGGCAAATACAAATGAGCTGCAGACAAGAATGTCTATGCCAATTGGTTCTGAACAAAACAGACCATCAAAACCTATTATCGGTGTTAACCACAGATCAGTTGTCTGCTACAAAACACAATCTGATGAGGAGACATCAAATCAATTCATTAGTTGAGTATTTCAACCCAAAATTCCAGTTACGTAACCAAAGGTGCTATTTTGCATGAATTACTTTTAATTGTATAGTTTTGATTTCTTAGTCTGTTTGTTATAGTAGAACAGTAAGCAGATGCGATTTAACCAAGAACTGCCTCTAACTTCAATCTCTCTGAAAAGTCTGATTTCTGAAAAGAATTATGTATTTTGCGTGTGAAGTCAACCACTTCCATGTTTTGTGATCCTGCACCTTCACCAACCATTCAACTACATCTGTGCTCCTGTGAAAGGCACTTCTGTGCACAGACAAGTGAAGTAACCCCCATTGGGCACTATTGAACTCTCTAATTCACATGTATTAATTCTGATACCTTGACTTTAAGTAACCTATAATGTGTACTATGTCTTTTCTTTCTTGGACACATCTATGTGTGAATCTATATTGTAAATCATTCCCCAGGATTTGAATGCTTTAATAAGACTATTTTGTTGTAATCCTGAAGAATTAGTTGGGGACTGTTTTAAATTGGACTTCACAAAGAAGGTTTGGGAAACACCCCTTTACAAATTTTAAAAAGGGAAAAGAAAATAAGAAAAGAAAATTATAAACCAACTCTGTTTAAGATTGAAGAGAACAGTAAAAATAATTCAATACACCTCTCTGCCTAATGTACAACAAATTATATTTCTAAATTCAAAACTATCAGTGCATCAAACCAAGTGCAATAATTCAAAATAGCAAAAATAATAGCTGCTCTGTCAGAAATTTTCTTTTATTTTATTCATTATCGGGATGGGGGAAGTTGCTGGTTAGGCAGCATTTATTGTCCATCTCTAATTGCCCAGAGGGCAGTTCAGAGTCAACCACATTGCTGTGGGTCTGGAGTCACATGTAAGCCAGACCAGGTAAGGATGGCAGTTTCCTTCCCTAAAGGACATTAGTGAACCAGGTGGGTTTTTTCCGACAATCGACAATGGATTAATGGTCATCATTAGATTCAATAAAATATTTTATTGAATTCAAATTCCACCATCTGCCACAGCAGGATTCAAACCCAGGTACACAGAATGTTATCCAGGTCTCTGGATTAACAGTCCAGTGATAATACCACTAGGCCATTGCCTCCCCTGCAAATTACACAACACATACATTTAGAAACATTACCGATCACCAACAAGTGATTTATGTTGTTCTGCTGTTTCATACTGGCTTTGAGTGAAGATTTTGCTAAATAAAAAGTATACAGGACAACACCGTATTATCACTTACCCAAAGCCATAACCTCCCAGACATTTTTATTATTCCTAAGGCGGCTTGAGTAACAAGCCTCCACAGATATCAACCCAATCTGGAAAAGGTCAGTATGCTTCTGGCTTTTACAATGAAGCAGATTATGCAAAAACTAATTTTGATTAGTTTTTACCTATTCATGCTTACACTTCAACAGTCAGTTTCTTTGGTGATTATTTTCTACCAGTCACACAGTCAACAACTGAGTGAGATACTAAATAAAAATCAAAAGAACTGCAGATGCTGTAAATGAGAAACAAAAATAGAGATTGCTGCAAAAGCTTAGCAGGTTTGGCAGCATCTGTGGACAGCAATCAGAATTACTGTTTCGGGTCGAGTGACCCTTCCTCAGTGAGAGCCTGTAGAAGGACAAAACATTGACAAATTCCGAAATACAATGCTAACACCCTTTAGAACTGAAACAAAACCAGAATTGCTGGAGAAATCAGTAGGTCTGGCAGCATCTGTGGAAAGAAAGTAGAGTTAATTCTGAACATTAACCGATTTCAGAATTCTAGCCTTCACTGTTCTTTATTGTATTTTACCCTTTTGAACTAAGCAGTTTAGCAGTGGAAAGTCATGTAACTGTTAAATGACATGTGAACAGCCCTCAGACAATATGAAGCCCTTCCACTGTGTTTGACTTACATGTGTCTTCTGAAATGGCCTCCCAAGTCATTAAGTTGTCTCAAGGGCCTTTGGGGTTGGACACATCAATTTAGTGAATAGTAAATGTTCGACACACACAGTGCTTCACTGCAGTAGGCAAACCTTTCTTGTTGCAGCACTGGCTAGAAATATTGTTGCACCAGTTTGTGTAGTTGAGTTCTCAAAAAAGGAACGGCTTTGTGCTAGATATCCTTCTGGACCATTTATCTTTTCATTCCACTTCCAGGAACAGACCATACATGAGTCACTTCCTTCAATTGTTAAATCCAATCTGTATAACTTTGTATCAGATACATAAGCCACAGGGTGGGCTTCCAGAATCATTACTAAAAGAATAGTATAAAAGCAATTTGACTCATAGGCAAAGGGACAACTACCACTCCGTGTAATCTTCAAACATCTCAACATTATTCCTCTTCATTCAGATAAGATTACATGTAGCCAGAGGAAATGATTCCATGAGAAGAGACCATTGCAATTTTAAGGGTTGAATTTCTTTCAAAGAATACACTTTGCAAATTCTGGTCAGGAGACAAAAGAATGCTGTGAAGGAATAGACTAAAGGGATTCTTTTCCCCCAAAATAAGGGCTAGTACAATTTCTTCCTACTTTTTTCTCTTTTTGTCACATTTAAGCTTTTTCCACCACAACAGTCTGAACAACAGAATTATTGAAGTAGTATCGCTATAGTTTGCTAACAATGAGCATCGTTGTATCGACGTTTGCTGCTACGTGGAGGGGTTTCCAACTTGGGTCATGAACCAAGGCTGCAAACAGAAGCTTTAGTCTGTCAACAGCCATCTGGTTATTCTCTCAAAACTGTAACAATAATGTAGGCATCGTGAATTATTACAGAATTAAAGTATCATGGCTACTCCCTAGATAACAGGTTGATGTGCACAAAAATATTTTCTTTGGTTTTAAATGGTCTGTGCATTTAAAAGACTAGATTTCCATCCTGTCTTTAATGTATGGAACAGTTACATGGATTCCATCTCAACACTGAATTAAGACTTGGGAAGTCTGCCAGATGATGAATGCTCTGTACCCTCTCCAGTTAGTGTTTCCTTTCCACTGGGAAATTTATGAAGGCATTTCCAGCAAACATGGCATCACTCACTTGTTTTATAAAGGAAAAAACAGCAGAATGGATTATCTGGCAGATGTTACTTGTGGTGGCTTGGAAGAATTCTATTACATGAAAATGTATTGCTATGGTGACCTTCACAGTTTTGGAAAAAGCTGTCCACATTTAAATTGTCAGATTGCTGCAGATGCCACTGATTCTGCACGGCATGAGTCACTAGTGCAGTTGTTTTTTTTGGAATACAAGGTGGCAATGCCATTCTTTGTAAACATAGATTATTGGGTACTGGTGCTATGATCATTCATCCTAAGGTATTTTGGACTTGAACATGTTTCGGTGTTCATTTGACTATTAGTATAAAATAGGCAATTATGGATCAGACATCAACTCTTTAATTTTCCTTTTTCTGACCATAACATGTTTTTACTAAGTGTAAAAATATGAAAGAAATGGCAAACTACAGTTGCATCACTGGCAAAAGAATAGGTAAGAGTTTTAAGCTAGTTGAAAAGGAACAGAGTTGAGATAATGCAGAATCATGAAGAGCTTTGGAATTATTGGAAAAAACTGCCAAAAGATAAGCTACCTAATATAGGTGACATGTGAAGCAGGTTAAGAAGAAATTGAACTACATTTTCATAGCTTGGTAGAAGATTATGCAATGGTAATTGGTTAAAAGTGCATTAGTTATGGGTTTTGAGCATGGCCAAGGCAATGAAAAATAGTTTGGTGTGCAAGACATTCCAGCGGTATAGACAAGTTGCCATAGTCTTACCAAACCACAGGGCTTCTCTCTCATTAGAAAGAGATGACTGGTGGTGATTAAACCTGAGGGCCATCATACCTCAGGCAAGGGGAGAGAGATTGAAAAGAAGACTCCTTGATGGTAACCTCAGCTGTTGTGGGGATTTAACCCATGTTGTTGGCAACACATGGCTTCGCAAACTAACTATCCAGCCAGCTGAGATAAACCATCCCCCAGTGGTATACAACAGACAAAAATGCACACATCCATGAAATACACATTCAACACAAGATGAGGAAAATTACATCTGCCATTCAGAAACAGCCTACAATCCCACCCATCAAAACGTCAGAGTAATTATGAAATGACTCTAAGCCTTTAGAGACTTTAAACTTTGCTCCCATTTCAAATAGATTACTCCACAGAATAGTCTATGGCAGCCTTATAGAACCTTAGTTAGGCCGCATTTGGAATATTGTGTTCAATTCTGTTCACTACACGACCAGAAGGATGTGGTAGCTTTGGAGAGGGCACAGAAAAGATTTACCAGGATGTTGCCTGGTATGAAGGGCAGTAGCAATGAGCAGAAGTTGGAGAAACTTGGGTTGTTCTCACTGAAATGATGGAGGTTGAGAGGTGACCTGATAGAGGTCTACAAGATTTATTTTTGGCATGGACAGAATGGACAGTCAAAAATTTTTTTCCAGGGTGGAAGAGTCAGTTACTAGGGGGGCATAAGTTTAAGGTGCGAGGGGCAAGGCTTAAAGGTGATATACAAGGCAGGTTTTTTACACAGAGGGTGGTCAGTGCCTGGAACTTGCTGCGGGGGTAGGTAATGGAAGCAGATACTATAGTGACTTTTAAAGGGTGTCTTGACAGCTACATGAATAGGATGGAAATAGAGGGATACTGTCCCTGGAAGGGTAGGGGGTTTTAGTTGTGACGGGCAGCAGGCTTGGAGGGCCGAAGGGCCTGTTCGTGTGCTGTAATTTTCTTTGTTCTTTGTTCTAATGGATAAGCCGCTATACTGACAATCAAAAACTTTCAAAGTGATAAATAATTCAAGAGCTATCAACAACTTGCATGGCTTTTGAAGGACAAAGGAAGCTGGCCTACTTATAAAGGTAAGAAAGACTTAAGTTTTTAATGATAGACTGCACATAAACAAGTTTCCAAGATAAAGAACAGGTACACCAGAAGTAAAGGAGACAGAAATTTTTCTCCTTTTTCTTCATCTAATTACTCATGTTGAGGTACATAACCACCATGACTGGTGATTTCCCTTCATTAATTTATTGCCGGATCTAGTGTCTAAGACTAAATAAGGAGTATGCTTTTTGACCATCACTGGTATCCAGGCTAAGGAGAATACTGTCTTCACCAAAAGTGTGCACACTGCATTTTCCAGCAGTAGCCACTAGAATGTTAGGCAGGGATCCTAGTAAATGTTTCAAGCATGGATCCGACTTCAGTGCTCTGATTCTGAAAAATGACCTTATTTTATATATGTACAATAGGTCTGCTGTGTTCCCAGAATGTTCTGATCTCATTTCTGATACCCAGCATTTGAAGCTTATTCATTTTTACAAGTACCGACATTAAATTGTGCCAGGTAATTTAGAAAGAGCAAACAAAATAATTGTAATTAAATGTAATATTAGAAAGAAATTTTTATAAGATTTCCGAAGAAAAGGCCAAGGAAAAATAAACGTAACCAATTTATCAAGTTGACAAATCAAAGAAAAATAATTTTTTATAAAATATTATTGAAGTTGTTCACTGTTTCACTCCCATCCTCTTTTCCCCAGAGTACCTAAACCTCCTGCATGAGCGTCAATCAGCGATACTGCCACAGCAATTCCAATAGGTAGTCCGAGTGCTTGAGCAGCAACGGGTGTTAAGCCTTTTCCCACATGGCTGCCAGGAGACAACACGTGGTTCCCTGGATCAGACAGAAAAAGAAAACTGTTAGCCAGCAGAACAAGCATTGCATTCATGTAGACCTGAGACAGGTTGTTTTAGAAAAGGTACTGGAATCTGCAGATGTAAAGCTTCTAAAATGAACTATTAAAAGTAATATCTGTTTAGCCCTAGCAAAAGCAGTCTTAAGCTATGAAATCCTGATGTGATTTTAAACTCAATTACATTCTCAGCAAGTACTATTGGCCCTTTATTGTGGCATATTTGTTTTTAGTAAAGAACCTGAATACTTTATGAATACACAATGTCCAGTAAATCTTTTCTAAAAAACCTGTTCAGAGATATTATAACACACCTTTAGGAGCAGGTCGGACTTTAACCCAGATCTCCTGTCACAGAGACAGGGACACTACCACTACACTGCAACAACCCACTTCCTCCAAATGACTCTATTATATTTTCTAATCAACCCGTTCAGAGATTTTCTCATGCACTTCTGAAGCAGGTGGGACTTGAATCCAGGCCTCCTGGTTCAGATGCAGAGACACTACCATTGCACCACAACAGCCCTGCCACAGCACTCCTGTGATTCAACACGCTTGCTACAAAGAACAAAATAATAGATGTAAAATCATTTGGGCTGTGACTTGGATTACTAACCCTCCTAATCAAATTAAATTTGTATGCCCATCACTTAAAGCTTTTAGTAGGAATAACTAACCTTAACTTTAGATATCTGTTTCAAGTTCACTGTCATTGGCTGAAAGCAACATTTCATATTTGGGTACAATCTCAACAGCCTTCATGTCCTTAGACAAATGATATTGTTCATGTGTGAAATAAGCCACCAATTGTCTGTAGACTATGCATTTGCATATAGCGTCATCATTGTGTCCTCACCAAAAACAGATGCTACGAGTGCACTTCCCACAAAAAATCACATATATGTCTGGCTGAAAACCCAACTGTGTTCCTTAGGAAAGAAAGCTCATTATCAATACCCAGTATGGTACACACGCAAACTTAGTTTGACACCACTGTGATTAACTTTTGAGTAACTTGAGAAACTAATCAATTGTATTCGACCGGTATACAGACTGCAGTAATTTAAGAAGAAAGCCTTGCACCATTTTGCCCAGGAAGCCACAACTGGCATGTAAACGCTGGCCTCACTAAAGACACCCATATCTCAAGAATGAGTTAAAATGTTCCTCATGGTTTTATAGTCTTGGCAATCAGTTTTATTTTGTGGTTTAGGTTAATAATGTTATTTTGGCTTGATGGACTTTCATGTCACCCAGAATATTTGTTTAGGTAACGAGAAAAGCACTGAGCTTGTCTGGTTAGATTAAATGAATTTAGTGTGGAACTAATAATATTTTTTATTGAGTGATCAAAGGAAGATATGTTGCTATTAAAATCCAGCTGTCAACTTTGTGTGAATTTTCTCCTCATCTTTTCAATAATTTTGTTTGAACACTTTCCCCATTTTTTTTCCTCTACCTTACACACATCTTTTACATTATTTTTACTCTGCCTTTGATGGGAGAAGAGAAGGGTATTCATTTAATCTGGAAATAACTTCTCTCATATCTTATTAAATAATGTAAAATTGACGCAAGCCATTTCTATTAGATAGTGAAATATTAGAACAGTATACTTTCTACTAGTGAATGCATGTTAGGATCTTACACGTTGAGATCAAAATCTCCTTTCTCTGGTTTTAAGTAACTCCAATGAAAGTAGTTTGATGAGTTACAATTTGAGGAAGAGGTATGATTGGACTTGGATGCAATTGCTTCCAGAGTCAAAGAGATTAATTAATGTGCCACCCACAGGTAGGAAAGCTCACAGATGAATCTGTAGATTAAGGTACCATAACATTGCCCACCATCTTTCCACTGCTCTTGTCCCCACTGTGACTTTATGAGCAGCCGTATAGGCATCAATTGACACACTCACTCTTGTCCCAGTTGGGACCCTTAAGTGGGTAATTTCTGCTTAGTTAAGAGACTCACCCTACTGTTGTCTGGATTAAACTGGCAATCCCTACACCAAAGACACACTGTATATTAAGCAGGTTGCCTTATTTATATATGATCAATGAGCTACAGACACCCACTGGGCATTCCCACACATCTCACCAGTGAAGAAAATTTCAGTTTTGGGTTGCAGGATTTCCTGTTATGACCCTCTGATTGGTTCTGGGATGATAGTGAGGGGGAGGTAAAGCAATCAGAAAGCAGAAGTAATAAGGAGAAAAGGTGGAAATGACCAGAGGCAACACTCCTGCACATGTAAGTATTGCTAAGAAAACGTTTGATGGCTGCTTGCAGTCGCATTGAGGTCTGCTAGTTGGCTGCATGTAGACCAAATTTTCCTGAATGCAGCATTACAAAAGAGGCCTCAAATGGGCATTAGGTCATCAATCGCATAGGAGACCTACTCTCCATTTCAGATACAGGCTACAGTTGCTTCTTGTTTTCTCCTTTGTTACTAAAGCATGTGCTATACATCCAGTGGGGAGCTAGCAAGCATGACTTACCCCCTATATAGGATGTTTAAGTGTCTATTATGCATCTATATGAAGAACTGTTTTTAAGGCAAAATTCCTTAATTACAGATTCTAAACTAGCACGTATGCAATAATTGATTAAAAAACCCAAACATATCATGCTTAAATGAAGAAAATATGAGATCATTCTCAAAGTCACTTCTCTTATTAAAAGAAAATTGCCTCTGAATAGGACAAGCAATATGGTAAAAGTAGTCTCTGTAAAGAAAAGGCAGCTGCATAAAACTGGCTCGACTCCAGTTTAAGGTGTTTTACCTTCCAAACCCCACCCAACATCGACAGTTGTGAGATTTTTCCACAGCAACAGGGATATGTAACCACTGCAAACAATGTGAGATAACAAAATATCTTCAAATTGGTTTTGGAATTTATTTGGGTTCTAAGGTTACAAAATTAGATAATAAAAGTAATTCAATCTAGGGGCTCCTGCCACCCAACTAAGGAATGTTAGCAACAAAATGTTTTCACATATCCTACACATACTCTGCCATTGAAGGTATTGATCTAGGTTCTGTTCTACAAACATAATCTCTGCTTGGCTTCCTTGGAAGTTGTGCTAAGTGGACGTATGTAAAACAGACAGATTTTACAAATTCGTGCTTCTACTGCAGGGTTTATGCAGTAGGAGTGTGTATTAGGAATTAGTAGGGTTTTTGGCTAATTGGAAAAAAATCCTCCAAGTCTGGCTGACCTCCATGCAGAAATTCATAATATGAGCTCCTGTCCATGAGGTGGGAGTGCAAACAGGGGGTAACCTTGCCATCAATTCTGGGAAATTCATTTAACCATGGACTGCTTACGCACATCTTAATGGAGGTAAGACATTATCAGATCTTAAGAAGCAAACAAATATTAAAACATTAAGCATCCTTTCACTCAACTCCAGTATTTACTCAATCTAACATTAAGATAAATAACCTGTTGGAGAAATGGTTCATTCATAGGTACACAATGGTTCAGAGATGGCTCATCCGAAAGAAGCATAAAAAATTATTTCTGCATGGTTTTCTGGATGCCTTGGTGCACAAATGCCATGCATTGGTCTCCAAATCAAAACTGTCCTGTAATACTCAGTGTCTCTGAATTAGCTAGTCTTGGTTATGGTAGAGGTGACACAATGGCTGGGATTTAACGCTCTGTGCACAAAATGTTGAGGCAGATAACTACATGGGCAATTAATTCCCCGCTCATACCAGTGAGAAGGCTCATTGGACAGCTCAAATTAGATACATGAATGTGCTGTCCAGTGAGTTTTTTACTGAATCAAAAGCCTCGCCACTGGCATCCTGCCTTGCCCGAGGCAGCAGGCTAATCACAGGCCAGCAGCCTCAGTTAGCTGAACAATGCTATTGGAGGCCTGGCCTCTGCAGCCATAAAGAGCTGCAGCAGTAAGTAGATAAGTGCTTTTTTGGGAGCCATGTCGCTCACAAAGAGAGTGGGGGTGACGGTGTGGGAGGCAAGGGCAGGGGTGTAGCTTTCAGTGGCCAACCACCTGCCTCTTGTCCCTAGTTTCCTGTTTGCCCAGATTGGGGGAGATAGAATTCTCCAACTGGCAGGTAGGTCATCTTGGCTTCCCTATTAGGAAGCAGCTACTTTTCTCACCTGTCAAGTAGGCAGGTAGATGGGCCAGTGGTGAGCAGAGGCCCTTAAAAGATGTGTAATTGAGGGTCTGAAGTGGTGGGGAGGGTTAAAGAAGGGTGGTTATGGGCCTCCTTGACCAGAACTTAAATACTAAATGATGAGGAATGGGCAAGCATCTCTCTGGGGCCAACCCTCCCATTATGTGCCAGTCTCAAAATATTTCTTGCAACCTCAGCAATTATGTTCTGAGAGACTGGAAAACTGTGCTGTACATTTCTTCGCAATGTTTTAAATTAACAATGGCCACCTGCCAATGTTTAATAGTCAGTAATTATTGCTCGAGAGCACGTAGCATTCAGTCCTCATTTGGACAAGATGCAGCAGAGAACCCAGTACTTTTAGGTATATATTTCAGCAATAAGCATCAGTTTAGACTTGTTGGAACAAAGGGGAGAACATTCAAGATGCATCTGCAGTTTCTGCTTAACAGTTACGGTATCAAATAATGTTCTTTGCTTTTAGGAGACAATTGCCTAACTCTTTTATAACAAAAAGTTTGATGCTGCAATAAAGATAACAGAAAAAGAATGGAATTTCAGTGAAATGCATTGAACGCTTGTTTACTAGTACAGGTGTATAATCTTATATGTTACAATTTTGAGTATCCTTATACTTATCAAGAAATTGATAGTGTGGTTGAATATGGGTCTGCAACCTTAATTAGCCACTTTTTGCTATGAGTGCACAATTAGGGAATCAGCCAGCATGTTCTGTAAAGAACTCAATGAAAGAATCACAGATGCATCAATCAAGTATAATGTGATACCAACAGAACAGACAGTAGCCTCTATAATGTCTCTACCATACTGTATAAATTTGACTTCCTGAAAAACAGCTCTCGTTGCACTGGATTTCCCCATTTCCTATACTGTCTTGCTAAATCAATGCCAACTGTACACAATTAGAAAGCAGGTTGTGCTGTGAATTCAGATGCTCTAGCCTGGTTTCAGACTGCACAATTGTCACTTGGGGCTTCAACAGCTGTCTGAAAGAGTTCCACCCCATCTGTCTGGATTGGGTCAAATCCCACAAGTAAATAAAGCAACTCAGCACTCTGGAAATATACTATGGAATACTGCTCATGAATATTTCAGTCATTATAGTGCTTTCCAAAGCTTAGCATTTATGTATTGCATGTAACTACTACACCAGGATATTTGTGCTAATACTTCTGATAACTTTGGATTTTGGGTGAGCACAATGTAAAAACAGGATTGTTTGTCTAATAGAGCATGAGGCAAAAAGCAAAGATGATAATTTGGATCCTTTTAAAAAGAATCATGCTGTATTTGGAAAAATGAAGAACCTGCCATATTTGCATAATTCCTGTCTTTACACTAAAAATAATTCACAAATGACATGTAATTCAATAGATTTCAATGTGCATAGAGTTTCATTTTGATTATAATATACTTGTACTGTAAGTGTGAAATGGATTTATATCTGGAGCTATTTGATCTTGTAGGAAATTTTTTTCCAAAAAATTACCAATCATGTGTAGATTCTTAGAAGTGATCTCTTCTGGAGAAACAAGTTTTTGATCTTAAGAGATCTTGGATAATGTGTCTAACAAATCTATTTCCACAGAGAGCCGCTTGCCCATTCAATGTCAATCTCAACATTGAAAAACATTATAACAGCTCATAATATTTCATGCACAGGATGAGAAAAATATGATTTTTAGCAAAGAATTTCAAGAAATGACTTTTAACTTAAGAAATAGTTGTAAAATGTTTAAGACTGTTGACCTGTTGGATAGACTGACAACCAGTGCAAGAAATGTTGATGTGGTAGCAGCTCAAAAAGAAAATGAATCAATTCTTGAGGAGAAAACCATGGATTTTAAGAACAAATGTGAAAATCATCAGATCTTGTCCAGAACAGATGGCCCAACAAAAATGAATAACCTTTTTTTTTGTGTTGTTCTATTTTTATGCTGTCTTCACCTCCTCCTTCAGCCAACATCTGAGTTCAGCTGCAATTAATTGTTAGCTATCATAAAACTAAGTTTAATTATTCAACCTTGGCACAGTGATGCTGCAACTGTTCCTCTAAAGATCAGTGCTGTTTCAGCATTGTGGTTGAACTGACCAGATATCGTAAGGTTATTGATTTAAAATTTAATATCATGCTCCCAACATATAGTAAATGACTCATTCTGAACACAGAGCGGTTAGGAGATAGCATTTCCTGAGAGTGTATTAAGATTGTTGCTAATCCTTACAGCTGTCTAGATCCTTAATAGTGACTGCAATGTCTCAACTGACTTTTAAATTTATCCCTATGCCTCAAGTTCCCACTTCCACAAGTCAATGTGATGTGGAACAAGAGGTCAGTACACCAGGAGGCATGAGCTGTACTGGTCTTTCAGATTGCTGTAAGGGAGCCCCAACAAAGTCTCCCAATCATGCAAACATAAGTCATTTTCTGGTAGCATTGATTGGAGGAATTATGGCTATTGATGTCTATCATGAAATGAAATAGACTTCCATTGTACCTCTAAACTCTGATCCTTACAAAAAAACTACCATGGCTCGAGTACTGCCCATAGAATGTCAGAATTGCTGACAAATGGAATTAAGAGGAATGTAGCCATGTAAGCAGAAATGAGTGAGGAGAGGAAGAAAATTTGCTAATGTTGTTGATTTGGAAAATTGTGATAAAGATTGTGAAAGATCAAAGTAGGATGCGCACATGACCAGCAAGTACATACAGAACAAATCTGTACAGTGCAAAGAAAACTGGGATAATATATCAGGAATAAGTTTAGTCAGCACATCCCATATGATTTAAAATTTAAAACATTCAAAGTAAAATATTGGAGCAAAGACGGTCTTTGTGTGTAAAAACACAACCCATTGTAAATAGCTATTAAGTAGATATACCAATAACAAAGACAAATAGAAACCTTTTCACTTACAGAGGAGAAATCAGGTGTGCAAGCAATTAAAATGCAATGTATTACAGCGTGGCACCAGCAATGTAGGACATTCAAGTCTTAATACTGTGAACGTTTAGGATACACTTTCAAAAGCAGATACCAGCACTGTGTGGACCAAAAATCACATATCACTGACTCCACACTAAATCTCAAAGACATCCCAAAGAATATTAATTTTGCCACTTCTTCAGCACTATCATTTTATTCTTCCTTACAAAGAGTTTTCTCAAAACAGTGTTCTTAACTTAAATCAGTGCAATTGCAGACATAAGAAGAATGTGTTGTCTAAAATGGGCTAATCTAAAGCTCCTATGATGCTGCTTGACCTGCTGTGTTCATCCAGCCCCATGCTTGTTATTTCAGATTCTCCAGCATCTGCAGTACCTTTTATCTCTGATACAGATTATGGGGAAGTTCAGTAGATGAACAGGCAGATATGTAACAGATATTTCAAGAATCTATTCAAGCTAAAAGGAAGAACTTGATGAAAAGGGTGAACCATTCATGGTTAACAAAGGTGGTTAAAGAGAACATTCAATCAAAATTGAAGCATACGAAATGACAAAAACTAAAGGTAGAGCAGAGAATTGGGAATATTTTAGGCATATGACTAAAAAGCCAATAAAAACAGAGAAAATTGATTATGAAAGTAAATTAGCGATAAATATAAAGACAAGCAGCAACAGTCCATACAGGTATATATTGGTGAATAGGTAGCTAAAGCGAGTGTGGGACCTTTTGACGATGTGACCAAAAAGTAAATAATAGGGAACAGGAAAACGGTAGATAAATTAAAGGAATATTTTGCACCAGTCTTCATGGTGGACAACATTGTTAAACTTCCTGAATTTATCAGTTATATGTTAATAGGAGGAAAAGTCTTTTAACAGTCTTTATCATGAAAGACGAAGTGTTTGACAAACTAATGGGACTAAAGGTAGAAGGGTCACCAGATCCTGGTGGCCTGCACTCAAAGGTTTCAAGTAAAGCCACTGCACGGATACTGGAGGCAATGGTAAAAATATTCCAGAACTCACCTCAGTTCTAGGATGGTTCCACTGGATTAGGAAAATGCTAATGTGGTGCTCCTATTTGAGAAAGGAGGGAGACAGAAACCAGGAAACTATAGGCCAGTTAGCATATCATCTGTTGTTGGAAAATAGGAACAGGAGTACGCTATTTATTGAGATCATGTTTGATCTGTGGCCTAATTCTATATACCTGCATTTGGCCTACTTGGGAAGTGATGGCCTAGCAGTATTATCAGTAGGCTGTTAATCTAGAGACCTTGGTAATGTTCTGGGGACCAGGGTTCGAATCCTGCCATGGCAGATGGTGGAATTTGAATTCAATAAAAGTCTGGGATTAAGAGTTTAATAATGACCATGAGATTTGTGCAGTTGTGTGTAAGATCAGCAGCTTTGCTTGTTTAATTGTTCAGCATTTGGGAGGGGAAGGAAGTTTAAGACTAGCAAACATGAGTTAGTGGGGTTATGGATTGGGGCCAGCAGCAAAAAGGCGTGAAATTGAGTACAGCTTGTCATCATGGGTTTGATTGAGGCTGATTGGAACAGTTAGTCTGAGTAAGGAAATAAGGTGTCTAAAGGCTGGGGTTAGTATTATCCACATATGTGCCATCTAAGAACATTGGCAGGCAGAGTACTCACAAGAATTCAGCTACAATATTTGGAATATTGCCACTGAACGTGACCTTTTCAACACTTAGAAGGGAAGGCCGGCTGAAGGTGAAAATTCAACTATGTTTGAAAGAGTGGTAAGTACAACAGTGGACATTAACATGAATGTTCAATAAAGACTAAACAAAACAAACTCTTCTAATACCCTGTAATCATTGATGCCTGCCAGTGATGAGCTATGAGTTCCAATTTAGCAATTCTCAGCAAATAACGATGATGCACACATGAATAAGGTTAAAGCAATATAACGGAAAATACTTTCAAGTGAAACTTAAATTGGAAAAACACTCATACCTTTGTACCTTCAAGCTTATGTCAATGTCAATGGAATGGGACAGGAAAGTTGTGACCATAGTAAAGAACCTCACTGTTTTACCAGGTGGCTCTTTTATAGCGCACTCTTTAATTGCCAGTTGGTGGCTGGTTTCACCTATGGAAAATATACCTTGTCGCTGAATTGCACTGCTGGTACGTGGAATTTTAATTGGAATCACAAGGAAAATGGGTAAAACAGAGCATAGGTGGTGCACACTTCCAGTTTTCACACTATGATACCAAGCTGTTGACAAAATCTTGTGTATTGACCTGAGACAGGGCCTAATTTCTAGTTGCAACATCAGCTTTCTGTTGCATTTGCACCGTGCTATCAGGCAGCTCCAGCTCAGCATTAACCTGCTTAGTGATGCGCAGTTTGGGTTCCTCCAGGGCCACTCAACCCCTGACCTCATTAAAGACTTGGTTCAAACATGGCCAAAAGAGCTGAATTCCAGAGGTAAGGAGAGAGTGATAGCCCTTGACATCAAGGAACCCCAGCAAAACTGCAATCAATGAGTATCAGGGAACAAACTCTCCACTGGTTGAAGTCATAACTGGCATGTAGGAAGACAGTTGTTGTTTTTTGGAGGTTAGTCATCTCAGCCCCAGGACATTTCTGCAGGAGTTCCTCAGGGTAGCGTCCTAGGCCCAACCATTTTCAGCTGCTTCGTCAATGACATTTCCTCCATCATAAGTTCAGAAGTGGGGATGTTCACCAATGAATGCACAATATTCAGCACCATTCATGACTCCTCAGATACTGAAGCAGTTTATGTCCAAATACAGCAAGATTTGGATAACACGCTTTGGCTGACCAGTGACAAGTAACATTCATGCCATATAAATGCCAGGCAAAGACCATCTCCAATAAGAGACAATCTAATGACTGCTGCTTGACATTTATTGGTACTACCATCACTTAATCCCCCTCTATCAACATCCTTGGGGTTACCATTGACCAGAAACTCAACTGGACTTGCCACATAAACACAGTGGCTAGAACAGCAGTCAGAGTCTAGAAATATTGCAGCAAGTAACTCACCTCCTGAATTCCCAAAGCCTGTCCACCACCTATAAGACACAAGGCAGGAATGTGATGGATTATTCTCCACTTGAGTGGGTGGGTGCAGCTCCAATTGCACTCAAGAAGCTTGATACCATCCAGGACAAAGCTTGATTGGCACCACATCCACAAATATCTATTCCCTCCATCACAGATGCTCAGCAGCAGCAGTGTGTACGAGATTCACTGCAGAAATTCACCAAAGGTCCTTCGACAGCACCTTTCAAACCTGCGACCACTTCCATTTAGAGGGACAAGCACACCAGGCACATGGCAACACTACCACTACCTCCAAGCTGCTCACCATCCTGACTTGGAAATACATTGTTGTTTCTTCACATTGCTGGCTCAAAATCCTGAAATTCCCTTCCTAAGGGCATTGTGAGTCAACTTACAGCATGTGAACTGCGGCGGTTCAAGAAGGCTGCTCACCACCACCTCATTAAGGGCAACTCAAGATGGCAATAACATGCTGGCCACATGGTGATATCCATGTCTCATGAGTGAATTTAAAAAAAAATGCACATTGCCATGGACCAAGTAGAAGACAGCCAGGCTCAAATCATGATGAGGAAGGTCTCAAACTAGGAGTAAGAGCAGATTGCGCCCAAACTTGGAAACTTTGTGAGGTGTGTTTAATAGGTGTCATGCTTACCAAAGCATACCTAAGGGCCAGGCTGGCTGGCAAATCCTAATCAAATTGAGCAGAAGACATAGGAGCAGAAATTAGGCCATTCAGCCCATTAGTCTGCTGTGCCATTCAATCATGGCTGATAAGTTTCTCAACCTGATTCAGAGATAATAGGTACTGCAGATGCTGGAGAATCCGAGATAACGAGGTGTGGAGCTGGATGAACACAGCAGGCCAAGCAGCATCATAGGAGCAGGAAAGCTTGACGTTTCGGGCCTAGACCCTTCATCAGAAAATCGCTTCTCAACCTGATTCCCCTGCTTTCTCCCCATAACCCTTGACCCCCTTGACAATCCCCTTGAGCAGTGTGGAGTCATGTTCTGAAGACTTCTATCCAGAATGTACTCACTATGTATGCAGTGGCTACTAATGTTTGAAAGGGCAGGGGATGGTAGAAGACCATTAGTAGCTCCTTAACACTTCATATAATGGAGTCGGGCTGTCAACTCTGGTTGATGTATTCCTAGCTATGTGGCCACTTAATTATCCGGCTGTTTGACAACTGAGCATGAGATTTGATTACATGATACAAAGATCACATGACTTCTACAAATGTTATTGGATTGGCAGCATTTTCTAACATTACAAATACAGTAGGTAAAATGTCCCCCCAATGTCACTGCAGCAGGATTGTATGGGGAACAACAGAACGGACAGTAGAAAGCAAGGGGCAGAGTTTGGGAGGAAGTGCCGAAATGAGGGAAAGGTTTCAGGAAGTGGATGATGGACGCGCAGCTGCACAATATTGATATCAGTAGCAGAAGATACCGTGCATATACCAACGGATAGAGGAGTAAGCAAGTTCCTGTGCTTGTGTGTTAATGAGTTAAAGTGAATTAGATTTAACTAACAGTTGGGTACCCAATAACTGGGAACCATCATGTGTGGTTCTGTTCTGGTAACTATTGTCAGAAGGTCTAATGCATAGGAGGCCACCCACTGGCAGACAAAGAGGGGACCACAAGAACGGGGAAAATTTGAAACAGTTCTCTTCATCTTTTCACCTAAGCATCCAGTCTCCATTTTTGTCCTTTTCACAGTCTCATGCTCCGCAACTTAAGTCACTTTGAATATAATCCATAATTTCAAGCCCTTTCAATTCAAATCTCTCAAGAAATTTCAGCCTGCACAATTCCAGTTCTCCTCCTCCCTCCACAAGTTGGCCATCTTCTTGTTCTTTTATGTTCATTTGTGGGATTGAAGCTTAGCTGACTGGCCAGCATTTATTGTCCATTCCTAGTTGCCCTTGAGAAGGTGGTAGTGAGCTGCCTTCTTGACAGCTGCAATCCACTTGCTGTGGGTTGAACGACAATGCCATTAGGGTGGGAATTCCAGGATTTTGACTCGGCAACAATGAAGGAACAACGATATATTTCCAAATCAGGACGATAAGTAGCTTGGAGGGGAACTTGATGGTGGTGGTGTTCCCATGTATCTGCTGCCTTTGTCCTTCAAGATGGAAGTGGTCATGGTTTGAAAGGTGAATCTTGTGATCTCAGGATGCCAAAATTCCCCAACTCTCTCCATTGCTGACAGTATGCATACTTACACTGGATCAACAGTGTAAGAGAAAACCGTCTTCCATGAGATTGAGATGGTAGCACTAAATACTGAAAAAGCAGCACGATACAAATTGGTAGATAGATTTCCATTACAAAATGTCATGGTTTTTCACCTCCTATCCCCTTGCACGCACAGGTATGTATGGTGGCAAAGTGGTAAATGGATTTGGTGAATTGAAGGTTATCAACAATTCACAATTTGTCAATGTCCACAGATTTAATAGGCATTCTGGGTAATTGAATGGATTATATATTTGGGATTATCAGAAAGTGCTTTATGCAGAAATCAATTTGTATAGCTTTTGGTATATTTGTAGTATGCCCCAAAAGTTTCCTCAACATGCATGTGCTTTTGTAGAATTCCTTGGGTTTCAGCCAGCTGGCTAAAGAGCCAACCTAGCCTGCTCCTTAAAACAGTAGTAGAACAATGAGTTACCACAATACAAAAGCATCATGGCTGCTGTTAGGATATCACATATAAACTTGTGTTATACTGCTCCTGTGGGCTGACATTAACTGTACAGTATAGAAACATTTCCTTATTTGTAAATACCAAGGGATTATTGTTGCTGATGACTACATGTGCCTAATTAATGTGTCCAGCACTTTTGGAAAATAACTCTGCTAATACCGGTAGTTCCGCTCTCTCTCATGCTAATATTTCCTTTCCCTGGGACAAGTGATTATACTGTTTTCCATGGTAACCATAGCTTTAGTGCACTGAAGATTGTCACTAATGGAAAAATCCAGCCATACGGAAATGTAATGCTCTGATAACCAGTCCCAGTGGTCAATCTTGTCTGAAGGCCTCAAACGTAACTCTGTGCCAGCCTCACTTCTGAAATCTAGACAAGGAATGCAGGTCTCCTCAGATATAGCCAGTTGGCCATTTCTTAGACTGTAGACTTGTTTCTTGGAACAAGGCCGAATGGTCATCAGACATAAGTGGAGGAACTGCACCCGTCTTTGTTTCCTCTGCATGAAGGCTACTTCCTGTTCCAAATGCATCACTGGGATACACTATGGAACACTGTTCTTGGGAATGAAAGAACTATGAACAATAGCACAATAGGAAAATAAATCTCTACAAAAACAACAAGAATTTCCAGATTTCAGAATAAAAGTAGTTTACACAAAGATGATTACAAACTACAGATTTAAGACGTCTGCTTTCTCTATACCAAACCTTGAAAAACTAGAAAATAATCTGTTTCAGCAAATTTGCCACGTCACAAATTCAATTCTCAGGTCTGATTCAGCAAGGTACTCTTTTGAAATGAGTGGACAATACATCACAGCAGAATTCGTCATATTGTTTCACTACTTTTGAAGGTTGGAAGATAAATTAAAATATTTTTCCACTTTGCAGAACCTGTAAGGAGGATACGAAGAAAGGACCACAAAGAGGGGACCACAAGAACGGGTAAAATTTGAAACAGTTCTCTTCATCTTTTCACCTAAGCATCCAGTCTCCATTTTTGTCCTTTTCACAGTCTCATGCTCCGCAACTTAAGTCACTTTGAATATAATCCATAATTTCAAGCCCTTTCAATTCAAATCTCTCAAGAAATTTCAGCCTGCACAATTCCAGTTCTCCTCCTCCCTCCACAAGTTGGCCATCTTCTTGTTCTTTTATGTTCATTTGTGGGATTGAAGCTTAGCTGACTGGCCAGCATTTATTGCCCATTCCTAGTTGCCCTTGAGAAGGTGGTAGTGAGCTGCCTTCTTGACAGCTGCAATCCACTTGCTGTGGGTTGAACGACAATGCCATTAGGGTGGGAATTCCAGGATTTTGACTCGGCAACAATGAAGGAACAACGATATATTTCCAAATCAGGACAATAAGTAGCTTGGAGGGGAACTTGATGGTGGTGGTGTTCCCATGTATCTGCTGCCTTTGTCCTTCAAGATGGAAGTGGTCATAGTTTGAAAGGTGAATCTTGTGATCTCAGGATGCCAAAATTCCCTAACTCTCTCCATTGCTGACAGTATGCATACTTACACTGGATCAACAGTGTAAGAGAAAACCGTCTTCCATGAGATTGAGATGGTAGCACTAAATACTGAAAAAGGGAAATCAAATGAAGAAGCGGGGAATAGAATCAGTGGGAAATGGACAGTTTCTTTGATGGGTGACAATCAGGCATATCATTCCTCAAATATGAACGAGGAAGAGTGACTTTTTTTTTACTTCAGGGCACTTTCCTCAGAGGAGAGCATAAAGTATGTGTGAAGTATGTGCCAGTATCAAAGATTCATACTGTGCTTGGGTGTCATCTACTACTCTTTATATTTTGGAAACCACAATATCTCTGTAATATTTTGTGCTGCATATCCTCATGTGTGAATCAATCTTATGGAATCACAGAACGGTTACAACACATAAGAAGGCTGTTCGGCACATTGGGCTGAATGGCACTGGTTTTTGGCTCAGTGCAAGTCATGTCACGTTTGTTGGACAGATTCTTACCACAAGGCTGAATGCGTTAACAAACTTGCCAATAATTCTCATTCCCACTGCTATGCATGTATCATGTCTGATTTCCAACCCACCTTAGCATGCATCATTTCTGGAACAACTCAGAGATATCCCAGAATTGATCTGCACCCCTTGAGCCCCTGCTTTCTTTATATTTAGATTTCAGTTTTAGATTTATTTAATATTGTCACTTGTACCTGGGTACAGTGAAATGCATATAATGTCACCGCATTCTGGAACTATCTTGGATTACAAAATAAATTACTGAATAAATTGTACAATGGTAAAATACTGAATAAATTAATATTAAATTGATATTACTGAGGCTGAAACAGCTTCAAAAGTTCATCTTTCCCTCTCAGTAGACTTCACCCTCTCTGCTCCTTCAATCGCCACCATGCGGCATCATCCCCGGGGTCCCGGCAATGTGCTCCTTTTCAACAGGGACTAGCACCGTCATTTCCACGCCTGCCACCTCCAAGCTGGAGGCAGTCATGCTGCGCGGGTTCTGCACCTCCTCTGATGCTGGACATAAACCAAGACTCATTAGTCAATCTTCCCACGCAGCCATTCGAGATGGAGTGGGCGTAGAGATACTTGGGGCCCCAGCCTCCTGCTGGAAGATGTCAGGAAGGGGCCACAGGGCAACCAATACCACAAAAAAAGGTTACTGAGCTGCAAAGACAATCTTGAAGATACGTGGATGCAGCCAGACCTGTTGCATGAGCCCAAGAGCGGCTGAGACTCGCACTCTTGAGCCGAATGGTGCCATCCCCGTCACTGCCATCTTGGATTGTGATGTGAACTAATCTTTAGAAGCTCAGCGTGCACCCAGACAAGCACTGTCAATCCGGAGCTTCCCTGCATAGTTATTGATATTTGCTCGTTCATGGCAGAGAGGGCGAGATCAGTGCCCTCTTTGTGGGCTAAGTCCTGGAGCTTCACATTGGACAAGGTGATGTGCAGAGAAGACTTCATCTTCCTCACAAAAGGGCTAGGAAAGGCAATGCAAGGCAGGGTGCGTTGAGCATCTAGGTATGTTCAGAATGAGTCAGCACTTTGACAGAAAGCAAAGAGTCCAGAGTTTCAGCCTAGTTTAGTCCATGAACTGAGTGCATGTCCCTGAGCATGCAGTGCCCTTATGGCAGCATGAAAATGATAGCTACTGGTGCAATCTTGAAGTGCAAAAGTATCCTGTAGTTGGATTGGAAATGTGCCATAAGCGTTCCTTGAGATTGGCATATATCGGATGCAATGCAGATGTATGGCCGGTACCCAGGGAACATGCACTGAGATGTTGGTGCCTGGTGCCCAACATGGAGGTAATTTGAAACAAGGAACAAGCTAACCTGCCAAACACCCACCCTGGTATCCATGTCGGGTCTACCTGATGTATAGCTTGATGGGAAAGTTTGGTAAGACCATAACCGGAATATTAATAAAGTAAGTTGAGTTGTCAGCAAAGTCTTAACAAGCATTCCTTGTTGTCAATTGGCAATCCACACCACATGTGGAAAAAGTAAAAGTTGAACCCCCCCCTTCCCCTGCCACCCTCTCCCCAATTCGTGCACATGTGCATTTTTATTTGGCTTTTCTGTAATGATGTGTTTGTTAAGAGCCAACTCATTAAGAGCCTCAAACTTTTCCTTGGGGTAGGAGTTAAATGTAGGCGAGATCAGGTAAGGATGGTAGCTTTTCTTCCACAAACAATATTCACGAGTTAGCTGAGTTTCTGTTGCAATCTTAAAGTTTCATGATCATTACTAATGAGGCTAATTTTTTATTCCAGATTTATTTGTTATGATGGAAGGACAGTCATCTGAACCGTTAAGTATTTTTCTTTCCAGAGATGCTGCTTCCAATCTGCTGAGTATTTACACCATTTTCTGTTTTTGATTTTACATTTCTAATGCCCTCAGCATTTGGATATTGTATTTGATTAAAAAGAAGCCTCTGTCTTTGACAATGGAAACTCATGTTTGGATGGCAGCATGTGCAATTTTAATACAATTTTCTTTGTATCAGCAATAGGGAATGATGTGGAATAGTGGTAATATCATGTTTCCTCTAAGCTGCATGGCTGCTGGGAACATCTATGCCACGCCGATGATGGCTTCTGCTTCTGGATGTCACTGCCGCAAATGAACCTCAGAGGTCTGCACAGCAACAAAGAAAATTACGGGGAATGATGGTCACAAGCTTGAAATTCACCATGCCAAATAGTGAAATATTAATTTAAATACTAATCTAACCACAAAACCATTGTTGATTGTTGTAAAAATTCATCTTGTCATCAACATCCTGGGGAGTTACCCTTCACCAGAATCAGAACTGGACCAGCCAGTGGCTACAAAAGTAGGCCACAGGCTAGGAACTTTGCATTGAGTAACTCACCTCCTGTCTCCCCTTTACATGTCCGTCATCTACATGACACAAGTCAGAAATATGATGGAATATTCTCCACTTGCCTGGATCTTCAATAACCGCAAAGAATTTCAACACCATCCACGACAAAGCAGCCCACTTGATTGGAACCCCATCTATCACCTCCACCATACACTCTCTCCACGCCTGATACACAGTGTATACCATATACAAGAGGTACTGAAGCAACTTAGCCAGGCTTCTTCAACAGCACCTTCAAAACCCATGGCCTTTACCACCTAGAAGCTAGGACATAAATATTTCGGAACACACCTATCTGCAAATTCTTCGCCAAGCCACACACCATTCTAACTTAAAAAAACCACAGTTCCATTATGATTGCATCGGCGCCACTTCATACTCCCACGAAGAGCTCGAACAGTTCATCCAATTCACTAACACCTTCCACCCCAACCTTAAGTTCACCTGGACCATCTCTGTTACCTCTCTCTACTTCCTGGACTTCTGTTTCCGTCTCTGGCAACCGCCTGGAAACCGATATCCATTTCAAGCTGACCGACACCCACAGCTACCTAGAATACACCTCCTCCCACCCACCTTCCTGCAAAAATGCCATCCCCTATTCCCAATTCCTTCGCCTCCGCCACATCTGCTCCCAAGATGAGGCATTCCACTCCCGGACATCCCAGATGTCCTCGGTTTTCAAGGACCGCAACTTCCCTCCACAGTGGTCGAAAACGCCCTCGACCGTGTCTCCCGTATTTCCCGCAACTCATCCCTCACACCCCCTCCTCGCAATAACAACCAAAACAGAATCCCCCTCGTCCTCACGTACCACCCCACCAACCTCCAGATCCAACGCATTATCCTCTGGCATTTCCGTCATCTGCAATCTGACCCCACTACCAAAGACATTTTTCCCTCCCACCCTTATCTGCTTTCCGGAAGGACCACTCTTTCCATGACTCCCTTGTCCGCTCCACACTGCCCACCAGCCCCACCACCCCTGGCACTTTTCCACAGGAAGTTCTACGCCTGTCCCTACACATCCTCCTCACTCCCATCCCAGGCCCCAAGAAAACATTCCACATCAAACAGATGTTCACCTGCACATCTGCCAATGTGGTATACTGTATCCGCTGTTCCTGATGTGGCCTCCTCTACATCGGGGAAACCAAGCGGAGGCTTGGAGACCGCTTTGTGGAACACCTACGCTTGGTTCACGACAAACAACTGCACCTCCCAGTCGCAAACCATTTCAACTCCCCCTCCCACTCCTTGGACGACATGTCCATCCTGAGCCTCCTGCAGTGCCACAATGATGCCACCTGAAGGTTGAAGGAACAGCACCTCAAATTTCGCTTGGGAACCCTGCAGCCCAATGGTTTCAATGTGGACTTCACAAGCTTCAAAATCTCCCCTCCCTCGACCGCATCCTAAAACCAGCCCAGCTCGTCCCTAACCTGTACTTCCCCCCACCTACCCACTCCTCCCACCTCAAGGCCCACCCCCAGCTACCTACCAGCCTCATCCCGCCTCCTTGACCTGTCTGTCCTCCCTGGACTGACCTATCCCCTCCCTAACTCCCCACCTACACTCACCTTTACTGGCTCCAACCCCATCTCTTTGACTTGTCTGTCTCCTCTCCACCTATCTTCTCCTTTATCCATCTTCTATCCACCTCACTCTCTCTCCCTATTTATTTCAGAATCCCCTTCCCCTCCCCCATTTCTGAAGAATGGTCTCCACCCGAAACGTCAGTTTTCCTGCTTCTCTGATGCTGCTTGGCCTGCTGTGTTCATCCAGCTCTCCACCTTGTTATCACAGTTCCATTATTATTGCTGGGACAAGATCCTGGAATTCTCTTCTGACCAGCATTGTGGGTGTGCCTATACTCCATGGAGCCTAGGTTTATAAAAGCAGATTACCACCATCTTTTCAAAACCAATTTGGGATGAGCAGAAACTCACTGGCTCAGTCAGCAAAGCCCAAATACTATGAACGAACATATTTGTTGCAGCTGTTTTCTGTAGCACTTAGCTTAGACTGATCAGCCCACCTTGCCTCAACGGTGATAAACAATGAAGTAAAAAAAAGTTATTGTAGAATTTACTTCACAGTTATTTACTTAATAGTGTATATCGTCTGCAATCATCTGCATTCTTAAAGCTGCTTCCAGTGAGGCACTAACCTGGCTGTTAATGATATTTGATGCATTATTTTGCTTATTAGAACCAATTTTCTATCCTTTCACATTAACAGTTTTGAATAGACTGTTCTGAACATTGACACAGTCTGATGAAGTGCATCTCATATTTGTTTACATATCAGACCTTCAAAGCTGTCTTTAATAACAGAAAGTACTCTCTGAATAATTGAGGCTCTAAACAACTTTTTTAAAAAATCGTTTCTATTTTAACACTGTAGAAACTTACTGTGCTATATAGTTTACTGGAGAATTGCTTGTTTCATTAACCTGGAATTCTTCAAAGAAAACCCAACCTCTACAAAGTAAAATTCAGGAATATGATCTCTTACTCTTACCTAGTCATTCTTGGAGTGTAAGTACCACTGCGAAGGATGCTTTATATTGCCAATACTTAATTATCCTTGAGAAGGATGTTGACGAGGTGGCACTGTGGGCTGCTGCAGTTCATGAGAATACAAGGATCAGGACTAGGATTAGGCCAAATGGACCTTCAAACTAGCTGTACCATTTAATAAGGGTATTCATTCCCACCTTGTGAAAAAAAGGCTGTTTTGTACAGAGATCCAGGAGTTTGATGGAGCAGGAATAACAATATATTTCCAAATGAAGGTGGTGTGTAATTAGGAGGCGAACTTTGAGGTGATGCTGTTCCTATATACTTGCATTCTAGGTGGTAGTTATCATAGGGAGGTGGCATTGAAGAAGTCTTGGCGTGTTGTTGTGTATGTGCTGTAGCCTTCAACATACCTTCTCCCTTGAATGGGTGCAGGTACAGAAATTAGTCATGAGCTCAGCTCTATTCAGAATGGAACAGTCTGCTTGACCAGGTCTCCTGCCATACACTCAATGGCCATACCTTCCACCAGTGGTGCACAGTGATGCAACATGTATTATTCTCAGTGCAAATTGAATGGGCATGTGGTAAGGCTATTTTACTTTATTAAAGACCAAAATGATTTGCTAATTGATTCCTATAATCACAGCCTTCATGACTGAAAGGGCTAGTATTTCTTTTTAGACAATTTGATACAGCAACATTTTCTTGTCTCTGGACAGAAAATTTAATGTTTATAACTTTGCCAAATGTTTACAACTATCTGTTATGTTATGTGAATTCCAGAACTCGACTTGATACTAGCATAATATTAGATTTTATATATATATATACACACATACATATTTAGCATTGCCAATAATATCCGAAAACATTGCTTCAAAGCATTTAACATAGCTGTGAGATTGTCAGCCACTAAATGCAAGTTTGAAAGGTGATGACTTATTTCATATGCTAGTGATTGATCAATGAAAAAAAAACATTTTTCTGCTTGCTTGAATGATATGTTATTAAACAATACAAGGCCAGCTGTTACAGAAAGTTCTACAAGAATTCAAAATCAAAAAAATGAATCTTTCCAACCAGAAATTAACATTTTATTTATGGAATGTAACAACATTTCATCTCATTAAAAATTTGCATATCAGTTTTTTGTGTGTTGTATGATATAATTACACTGCATTAGTTCCTCCACTTTGGAAATTCTGAACTGTGTGGTTATATTTGGAGGAGACTGTTGCAGCACTGGGGAATCTGTTAAATTCTGTGAGTTGGCTATAAATGCTAACATAGATTATGTACCAAACAAACATACAACATGTGGAGGACAGATGAAGGCCATTTGGCCCATTAAGTTTGCAAACAGCCAAAAAAAAAACACTCTCTGGTTTAAGAGATAAAAGGTACTGCAGATGCCGGAGAATCCGAGATAACAAGCATGGGGCTGGATGAACACAGCAGGTCAAGCAGCATCATA
>JAHRHZ010000058.1:29457337-29579081 GCA_024137785.1 Ginglymostoma cirratum | reverse complement strand
TATGATGCTGCTTGACCTGCTGTGTTCATCCAGCCCCATGCTTGTTACTCTCTGGTTTAATCTCACTTTCCATTTCTTGGTCTGTAGCCTCTAGGTTTCAAGTGCGTTTATACATGTTTCAAATGTAGCGAGGGTTTCTGCTCAGCAAATACTACTGGCAAGAAGTGAGCTCCAAACCCCACATCATTCTTTATGTAAAATGTTCTCAACTCCCCTCTAATCCTCCTGCCAATTACTTTAAATAGGTGCGAATTATCTGCTTACCACTCTGCTAATGTTGGGTGAGTCTGGGCGGGATGGTCTTTGGACTCAATGGGCTATCTGACTTACTTCCACACTGTAAGGCTTGTATGATTCTAAGATAGCAGATAGCTACAGGACATGGGAGTCATTCTTCATGAATCACAAAACTTTGGTATCCAAGTTCAGCAGGAAGGAAAATGAAAGGTTGGCCTTTATTTCAAAGGGAATGGTGTATAAAAGTAGGGATTTTTGCCAAAACTGTACAAGGCAGTAGTCAGGCAACAGCTGAAATACTGTGAACAGTTTTGCTGTCCTTACCTAAGGAAACATACACAGACAGTCGATGCCAGAGAAAGTTTGCTAGGTTGATACCAGGTATGGACGACTGTCTAATGAGCAGATGTTGAAAAGATTGGGCCTGTATTTGTTGGGATACAGAAGGATGAAAGGCGACCTTATTGAAATATACAAGATTCTTAGGGGGCTTGACAAGGTAGGTGCGGACAGACTTATGGGAGAGTCTAGGGCAAGAGGGTATCATTTCAGAATAAGGGTCACATATACATGACAGAGACGATCAGGAATTTCTTCTCTTGGTATGTAGTGAATATATGAAATTTTTTTGACTATATAGAGTACAAAAGCAAGGAAGTGATGGTACATTTGCACAGATCATTGATCAGACCACATTTGGAGTACAGTGTTCAGTTCTAGGCACCTTATTTAAGGAAGGATATTAAAGTCCTGGAGGGAATGCAAAGGAGATTTATTAGAATGATAGCAGGATTGAGGGATTTTAGATGCAAGGGAAGATTAGAGAAACTGGGCTTATACTTCTTGGAGCAGAGAAAATTAAGAAGTGAGCTTGTTGAGGTGTTCAAAATTATGAAAAATTTTGACATGATAAAGAAAGGATATTCCGTTTTCACTATTTGGTATGTCAGTAATATGGATCCCAATTTCAAGATTGTCAACAAGAAAGCTAGGAGTGAGATGAGGAGTATGTTCTTTACTAGATAATTGCTAGGATTGAGAATGTGCTGGCTGGGAGAGTAGTGGCATCGGATTCTACGAGAGGTTTTAAAAGAGAGTTGGTTACATATTTGAAAGTGATCACTTTAGAGGGCTTTGGAGATAGGGCTGGAGAATGGGACTAGCTAGGTAGCTATTTCAGGGGCCAATACAGACAAGATGGGCCAAATGGCCTCGTTCTGTACAGTAAAATTCTATGATTCTATGGGACATTGGCCACTTGCTACACTGATCCATGCGGCAGTTTGAGTCTGAGGAAGAGATGATCCTCAAAGGCACCACAAACACACTGGCAGCAGACGAAGTCTTAGCCTAATTGAACATATGTCTATCTTTGGCCCACAAGAATAAAACCTCATTATTGCCCAGCAATTTCTTCAAGGATTACTGTTTAGGTTGTTGAATACCTGAAACAATAAGGCAAAGCATACTATTAAGAAAATTTACATGGGGATTGTAAAGGCAGCATCACGACTGCTTGCATAAGAAGTCAGAAGTCACATGGCACCAGGTTATAGTCCAACCGGTTCATACAAAATCACAAGCTGTCGGACTGCCGCTCCTTTGTCAGTTGAAGTGCCCTGAAAGCTTGTGACTTCAAAAAAACCTGTTGAACTACAAACTGATGTCATGTGACTTCTGACTTTGTCCACCCCAGTCCAACACCGGCACCTCCACATCATGCATTAGAAGGTTAATGATTGTTTAAAACAACCATTTCAGACAAGTTACTCAAGCAAAAGTGACTCTATACTTCTACACTTTGAAGTGTCTGACCGCATGCTTATCTTATCTGCCTTATTCAAAGCCTCTATATACTGCAACACATTCTACTGATCACTGAACAGCCCCTGCATTGTGTTTTCTCGTCTATATTTCCCTTGTCCTCCACAGTCATTTACTAATTTTCCTGCCTTTCATTTCCAGATTTGCTTCTCTTTCTGCGTAATCTGTGCTAAGGTTGCCAATTTTCTGCAAACTAATAGCTTCAATCTTCCCCAAAAGTACAAAGGAGACTTCTTGTCAAAATTTTGGCCCAGGTCCTAAACATAACCAGATTGTCCCATCACCTCCAGAACCAGTCTCAATGTTTCAGAAATCTAAAACCTTCCTTCCTGGGATAACAAGGTATAGAGCTGGATGAGCACAGCAGGCCAAGCAGCATCAGAGGAACAGGAAAGCTGACATTTCGTGTCGAGACCGTTCTTCAGAAATGGGGGAGGGGAAGGGGATTCTGAAATAAATAGGGAGATAGGAGGAGGTAGATAGAAGATGGGTAAAGGAGAAGATAGGTGGAGAGGAGATAGACAGGTCAAAGAGGTGGGGATGGAGCCAGTAAAGGTGAGTGTAGGTGGGGAGTTAGGGAGGGGATAGGTCAGCCCAGGGAGGATGGACAGGTCAAGGGGGCAGGATGAGACTAGCAGGTAGGAGATGGGGGTGGGGCTTGAGGTGGGAGGAGTGGGTAGGTGGGAGGACATTTTAGGGAGGCGGGTACGAACTGGGCTGGTTTTGGGATGCAGTCGGGGGAGGGGAGATTTTGAAGCTTGTGAAGTCCACATTGATACTGCATTGATGCAGGGTTCCAAAGCGAAATATGAGATGCTGTTCCTGCAACCTTCAGGTGGCATCGCTGTAGCACTGCAGGAAACTCAGGATGGACATGTCATCCAAGGAGTGGGAGGGGGAGTTGAAATGGTTCGCGACTGGGAGGTGCAGTTGTTTGTTGCAAACCGATGGTAGGTGTTCCACAAAGCGGTCTCCAAGCCTCCATTTGGTTTCCCCAATGTAGAACAGCGGATACAGTGTACTACATTAGCAGAATTGCAGGTGAACATCTGTTTGATGTGGAAGGTCTTCTTAGGGCCTGGCATGGGGGTAAGGGGGGAGGTGTAGGGGCAGGTGTAGCACTTCCTGCGGTTGCAGGGAAAAGTGCCGGGGGAGGTGGGGCTGGTGGGGAGTGTGGAGTGGACAAGGGAGTCACGGAGAGAGTGGCCCCTCTGGAAAGCAGATAAAGGTGGGGAGGGAAAAACGTCTTTGGTTGTGGGGTCGGATTGCAGATGGCGGAAGTGTCGGAGGATGATGCATTGGATCCGGAGGTTGGTCCGGTGGACCTTCCTGGACCATTTTTCCTGCTACATTTTCATCTGCACTATCCATTTTTTCTTTACTCACTATTATATGACATTTAGAGTAATCCAAAGATTAGTTTTGTTGACATCCTGCTTTTCAATTTATTTCCTCGCTCTCTAATGTGTGCCTGGAGTATCTCATTCAACTATCTGTCTCATTTGTGGCAATACAGATCACACTTCTGGATGTTCACCCTCACTCATTAGAAGGCTTTAGCACTCAGTAATATTCTTCACCCTGGCACCAATGGTCCCGGAATCATTTCTGCAGCCATAGAAATAGCTGTCTGCTCCCTGACTATGGAATATTCCATCATCATTGCTTTTTTGACATTTTTTCTCATCTCCCGTTGATTCGCAGATGGTGCTTTAGATTTCTTTCTTATAGTCCCCAGAAGATTGATCACCCTTATTAGTATTCAGAACTGAATCTTTGTTAGAGAGTGGGAGGCATCTTCCTCCTGTTTTGACTATCAGACAGTCAATTATTCCTTCTCTGTCTATACACTCTCCAGCTGTGGGTTGACCACCTTCAGAAATGAGTTACTCACGTGGCTCTCAGGCTCACAGGTGCTCAGTAATGACGTCAACTGTTGAACTGTAAACTCCTTCACAAAATGACACCTCTTGCATTTGTTGTTGCTCAGAACATAAAGCCTGGAACTGCCATGAGGCACAAGATGTATATTCAGCAGAACTTAAGATTGCTATCATACTTCTCTTAATTAGATTACCATCTAAATTTACCATAAGTAAACGTAATAACAATTATAATTGGTGATAGGAATATTTAACAATTTAGATGACAATGTCAACAGCTGACACAGAATTACCACTTCACATTCTTTCCCATCTAGAGTCATCAGGTTCTGTGAATGGAAGCATACACAGTCAGGATAAATAAAATCTTGCAACATTTAAAAAAATTGTGCTTATGACTGTGAACATTTTAAGCTAGTTTCATACAGTCATAGATTGTTAAATGGTACAACACTGCCAAAAAATTAAATGATGACTGTTATGCTCTAAAATTGCAAGTGCAAAACACAAGTCAAGTAAAAAACACAGTTGCCAGTGAACCTCAAGATTTTCAAGCTGTTTAGGTTTTCAGTGCCACAGAAAGATAGGTATCAATATGTAAGACCGCAGAACTCAATTGTAAAAAAAACTAGTGCGATGCAATGATTTATACTCAGGTCAGACAGAATGTATCTACATCAACCGAACTGATGTTGACAGGGTGGAGGGCATCAAGTTCCCCGAAGAGACAATAACCAACAACTTGTCCTGGGCTTCCTACGTAGACGTGACGGTTAAGAAGGCACAACAATGCTTCTTCCTCCTGAGGTGGCTGAGGAAATTTGGCATGTCCATAAGGTCCATCACCAACTTCTACAGATGTACAAGTGAAAGCATACTATCCAGGTGCATAACGGACTGGTATGGCAATTGCTCTGACCAAGACCATAAGAAACTAAAGAAGGTGGTGTGCGCAGTCCAAATCATCACGGAAGTCAACCTTCCATCCACAGGCCAATTTATATGGCTTGCAGCCATGAAAGGCTGCCAACATCATCAAAGACCCATCGTCCCAGTAGTGATCTCCTAAAACCTCTTCCGTCAGGCAGAAGATACAAAAACCTGAACTCACGCACCACCAGATTCAAGAGCAGCTTCTTCCTAGCGGTTATTAGACTGATGAATGGACTTCCTAGCCTCAAATAATACTGAGCTTGCTAATGTTGACCTCGCCTAGTGCACACCCTGTGCAAGGTCTAAGTCTCTTTGATCTGTACATCCTTGCCTACTATGATCTGCTTGTACTGCTCATAAGCAAAGCGTTTCACTCTACTTTGGTACACATGACAATCAATCAATCACTTTAAAGTGAAATGTTATTCAATAAAGTTGTCTTGTTTGTTAGATCTAATTCATACACTAAAAAGGTCATCGTGCTGGGTTTAACCCAAGAGAAACTAACATTTGATTCATCAAAAGTAAACTACTCTGCTGCAGATGCTAGAAGTCTGAAATGAAAACAGTGGAAACGCTCAATGGGTCTGACAGCATCTGTGGGGAGAAACAGTTAACATTTCAGGTTGATGATCATTCATCAGTGTTGAGAAAATTTATAAATGTAATAGCTTTTATCTAGGTGAAATTAAGGAGAATGAAAAAAAGAACAAAATGGAAGGTCTGTTAAAGGAAAAATTCAGAAGTTACACGACACCAGGTTATAGTCCAACAGGTTTATTTGAAGTCACAAGCTTTCAGAGGGCTGTTCCTTCATCAGGTGACTTCCAACCAAAAGCAAAAATTTATAACTGTTAAATGCAAGTCTAGAAATTATCATGCAAATCAGGAGAAACTCTGACACAAAGGATGATATGCTATTTGTACCCTATGTTATGAAGTTTTCTCATGATCATAAATGTAAATTTCTCCAGATGCAGAATTAAGTGTGTTCAGAAAGAACACTTGTAATCCAAAATTGTATGTAGGGGGATTTAAAAGTTATGAAAACTGTCACAAATGTAACAATAATTCTTGAAAAGGTTACCAGCTCTTCCATGGTATTTCAAAAGGTTATGAATTGAAGTTTCAATCTAAAATCTAGGTTGACACGCCAGGACATTAATGAGGAAGCGCTGTATTGTTGGATAACTGGCCCCAAGAAATGCCATGTGACCCAAGGTTGCTATGAACTGAACAGCTATGAAGCAAACCGTGAACAGAAAGTTAATTACAATGAGGTTGAATTAACCTTCGTTTTCTGCTTGGCACTGCAGACCGTACTGAGAATTTGTGCAAAACAGAAAGAACAGAACAGTTTCAGTTCAGCAAAATTTGACAGATTGTTGTGTTGAAGCAAATCTCTGAGAATTTAGCAGAGAATGTGATCTGGAATTTCACTCCTAAGGTGGGTGGGCAGAGTCAGGAAATTCCAGGACTCAGTTCACCGACCTCAGGAAAAAAAAACAGCCAAATAGCTGCTTTTTTGTTTTGGGAAGGTGGGCACTTGGTGAGGTCAGGCCCACTGCCCTTAGAAACTACTGTTCCAGTCTCTTTTGGGCAGAAGAATCTTCATGTCCACCAACTGTTTTTTTCTTAAACTGAAATATATTACTTCATATCTGTAGATAAGAATGTGAATATTAATGGATGGACATGGGCCTCCGTTATGCAGGCTAACATGACTCATGTTCTTCTGAATTTTAATTCTTTCAAACACTTCAGATGGGTTATTTGTTTTTAGAAACCTGATTGGCACTGGAGATCAAGAATTTTTTTAAAACAATTAGCAAGAAGATCATGATAGCTTAAATAACTGAAGAAAAATAGTTAAAAGCATTTAAGAAATGAAGGGGCCGAATGCAATAAGCTATGTAATACTACTTTTTAATAACATTCAGTATGCCTAACAGCATGAGTATATATTTCAGGTGCACACATATGCTAATAGTCTGGCTCCAAACCAATAATGATATTAATTTCCTCCTGTTTCATATTAGCACGCCTTAAGACTAAAATCCTCTTCATGGCATATTGGGTGTGATCTACAGCAGGGGGAGATCTAGAATTATGGATCAGCACCGACTATTTCAATTAGAGGTACATGAATTGCACACAAATAGACCAATTATAAAATGTAAATTATGCTTTTTTTCACCAAATTTATCTGGAGAATTGTCAGAATGCCTTTGCAAAGGTCCTCCTCTCAACATGCTACCACCTTTAAAAAACAAATTAATAGTTTGTGCAACAAGGTGTAGAGCTGGATGAACACAGCAGGCCAAGCAGCATCATAGGAACGGGAAAGCTGACGTCTAAGCCCGAAACATCAGCTTTCCTGCTCCTATGATGCTGCTTGGCCTATTGTGTTCATCCAGCTCTTCACCTTGTTGTCTCAGATTCTCCAGCATCTGCAGTTCCTACTATCTCTAATAGTTTGTGCACTTCTTTATTATTTCATAATATTCACCAGAAATAATTAATTATTTTGGAACAGTATATGAAAATAAGCCTGTGTGGACTTCAAAAGCTATCAGTAATCATAAACAAATGAAACAATTTACTTCTGTGCTTGTCAGAATAATTCAACTCAAGTTCATAATTGAATGACAGTATCCTCTTTCCTTAAACTGTAATTTTGGGAAATTTTGTTACAGAATAGAAAGGGATAATATATCTGCTATTGCAGACCAGCTATATAAAAAAATACAGTGAACAAATGAGGAACAATCTGAAATTGCCCAGGAGGCAATTCTTCCCAAATGTGCTGCATCAACTGTAAAAGGCCAAAGTGCCATGTGTTCTCAATGTAGTACGTTCCACTTGGAGAATAATATTTGGGATAGTTAACATAGTTTCCAGGCAACCACATTTCCAGTCACATGCACTAAGATGCAATTATGTCCTGAAATCAAATTTCCAGGCAAAAATATAAAGTTTGAAATTTGGTAAAATTCTTTTCTGCCAATATAAAATCAGCTGCCTGTTACCTGCTGTTCAATCTTCAGCAAGATGGCAGGAGCTAATTACTAAATTGCCAACGGTTATTCATTGTGAAAATTGGATAAAACATGATACACTTATTTTCTCAACTTTGTTTGGTGAGAACAATAACTCGCCAATAGCTCATCTGTATGATTAAAAAAAAGCAGAAAAGAGCGGGGAGTGTTAGAAAGTTCAAAATTCTGACACAACAAATTGTAAAGGCAATGGCTGTTCTATGTAGGGAATAAGGTTTATGCTACCTTTATAATATACTTCTGTTCCAAACTTAAAATAGGACAATTCCTTTTCTTGTTGGTTTATTCACTGCCTGAATAAGGGGTTATTTGTGCACCTTCAAATGAAATTGTCCATTTAGTGATCAATTGTTTGGAATTGGAGGTTGTGTACCGACAATTATACAGAAATAGGAAGTTAATGGGAAACTTAATTACAGGAGAGTTCTCTTCCAATCAGCAGAAAAACAGACTTTCATTCCAAGACTCTTGATTCAAACCCATGCTAAAAAGCTGAAAGGATATTGTGTACAGCAGAGCGTTGGCCTAATTTTTTTTTTAATAGTGAAACCAAACATTTTATGTATTCCCATTTTCAGTTTTGCTGCTCATGTTTTGTATTCTGTGGAGGTACTTCAAATATTTCAGTTTTGGTCACCAAAATGTTCTCCAACTTTTATCAAACAGTTATATATTATCTAACAGGAAACATTGGTAAAGAAATTGCACTGCATCCTCTGTTTTCTGGACAGAACAAGAGCAAGAAAAGTAACAGCTTTATGAGATTTTATCCCTCACCCCAAAGATAAGTGAAATGCACTCAAATACTCATTGCAACCTTTCAGGCATTGCTACTGGACACCAGATGTTAGGCCCTTTTACTATGTCAACGAAAGGCCTATTATCTACTTTCATGTGTATTGTTGAATTTGGAATACCCTTAATGCAACAGGCACTGTACCCTTTCTATGTAGCTTTCTCTGTGGTGGCTGATATCTTAAAAGCAAATATTCACAAAATATGAGTTCTTTTCCAAAACAAATCCAGGTGAAACACTTTGCAGAACTGCTCGTGGTCACGATCAGCAGCTTCCTCTTCTCTTTCCCTCACAAACAATTAGCTGAAGACCATAACCATTAAAGGCAGGCTACCTAAATTACATTCCTTGACAAGGATGAATATAAGACCATAAGACATAGGAGTGGAAGTAAGGCCATTCGGCCCATCGCGTCCACTCCGCCATTTAATCATGGCTGATGTGCAATTCAACTCCACTTACCCGCACTCTCCCCGTAGCCCTTGATTCCTTGCGAGATCAAGAATTTATCAATCTCTGCCTTGAAGACATTTAATGTCCCGGCCTCCACTGTGCTCCGTGGCAATGAATTCCACAGGCCCGCCACTCTCTGGCTGAAGAAATGTCTCCTCATTTCCGTCCTAAACTGAACCCCTCTAATTCTAAGGCTGTGCCCACGGGTCCTAGTCTCCCTGCCTAACGGAAACAACTTCCCAGCGTCCACCCTTTCTAAGCCATGCATTATCTTGTAAATATCTTGTGAAGGCATGACAGGTGCTAACCGCTCATTAAAATTTTTCCAGTGTGATCCAAGGTCCAGCATTTGAGGTAGCTTTGGTCTATCTTTCAAGGATTGATTCCTGTGTTCACTTCATTGTGGCTTATGAATGAGTGACCAAAACATTTCTACTCCAACAAATTTTCCTCTGAAAAATACTCACATCAAATTAATGTAAGTTATTTACTCTATTTAGTAGGATATATATCTACCTGTAAATATTACATAGCAGTGACTAGATGAGTGACTAGATAATTCAGTAATCCAGTTAGAGGTTCAGATGCCATATAAAATTGGGAAAATCAAGTTCATGGGCTGATTTATCAAATTAACAGCAAATAATTTCATAGAGTCATAGGATTGTCACAGCACAGAATTTTCTGACAGGTATTTGATGCCATTCTTACTAAATGAAGGCTACATTTTTCAAAGAGCAACTTATTCCTTTAATAATGCATATGACTGCTATGATATAGGACAGCATAAGTTAAGACAGCATTAAATATGTGCTCAAGTTTCATTCAGGATGGTAAAAGATATATGATGTCGTTTCTGATAGAAGTTTCAGCTTGTATTAGGAATCCATGGGAACTAACACTTAGACACATAAATTTGCTAGCAATAAGTAAAACAAATGCAAATGCTAGAAAATATGAAATTAATTCGGTACATGTTGGAATTTCATAAGTGAAGAAAGCTTGGTTAAAATTTCAGATAGGATTACTACTCAAATTCGGTCGGAAGAAAATTTTCATTGGATACAATACGAATATAAGAACTACAAGGAGCGGAAGTCTTGGCATAATATTGTGACATCAAAAATTTTATCCATGTCACACAGCACAATTCTATTCCCAGAGCAACAACATCAGACAGTAACTGAAAATGGCAAGTCAGAAATAAAGTGAGATTATCCTTGTGGAGACTGTACAATTTTAATGGAACAGGACTGTACCCATAATAAATGCACAACTATAATTTTCTAGTGGCTCCAGCCATGAGGTAAAATCAGCCTTTGAAATGGCACTCAAATTAAACTGTGTAAGATCACACTGACACATGTTATTCCAATGGGAATGCCAGTATGTTTTCAATTTAGATTTTAATTGATTTAGAAAAACTTTATCCCAGGCTTCAACCAATGAGTATAATGTATTGAAACCATCAAAATCCCAATATTGATTTGTGAAAGTATATTTTTGTTTATGTTGTTGGATTATCAAACCTTGGGTTTTTGAATCTTGCTTTTAAACCAATAATAGATCTAAAATACTTCTAACTGGCGCCCTTTCAAATAATGGAAACTATTCTCCTGATCAGCAAACTGGAGGGAGCCTGTACCAACATGAATGCGTCAGAGAATCTTCCATACTTGAAGCATAGGGCAAGGAATTTTGTTTGATTATAGGAACTATACATAGCTGCAGCACTGAGCCACAAATCTGCATTATATGACAAACAGCTCTCAAGTACAAAATATCCTATTTTAAAATACCCAAATAAACACATTTATGGTAACAACTGTTATTGCATACCTATTTTAGAGTAGTTGTTGGCTACTAAGTCTGCAAGTCCAATCCGTTTCCAGAAACAATCAGTCCAGCCTTTTTCTGCAGAGTAGGTCCATTTACAAGTCAATGTACATAGAGATCTAGAATAAAAGATGAAGAAAACTATAACTTGCCCATATTCAAGGAAAGTCATTAACAAATGTGAATATATTGCTCTCAAATTTAACATTACTGCGAGATGCAGTAATTGATAAAGTATAATGTAAAGAAGCTGTATTCTTCAATTAAAAATTTCCAGATCATAAAAGAGCACAAAACTGATTCACGTAGCACTCCGACAGAAGCCTTGTACCACTTATTAAGAGTGGGTTGGTTGATTTCTGCATGGCCACACAATCCAAATGAACTAGAAAGACATAAGCAGGTCCTTCATCTCACTGTACCCAAAGAACTTAAACCAGTGCTCTCCTCATGTCGCACAGCTGAACCAGTTGATGTGAAGCCAGACTGGAAAGTCAGCATACAGCTGCAAGATGGGACAGAAGCATGCCATAATTAAATGTTCCACCTCCAATTTGAAGGTTCATTATTTTCACTGACTTTTCCTTAGGCACAGTTGGTATGAGCGAGGAAGTTTAGGAATACAGCCGCAGAAGGACACCACCATTCGACCTTGGAAATGGAATAAAGGAAGTAGAGGAAATGGAAAACACAAAGCTCTGTAAAGAGGGAGAACGAACAGCAAACTCAGGAGGAGGAGGAACAGAAGAAGGTATAATAGAGTTATCCTGGACCCCATGAAACTGGACAGAGCATCAGACAGCAGACTGTGGAGTTCTGCTTCCTGCGCAAATAACTCTCCACATGTCAATGTGGACCCACAAATCACCACCCTCACATCCATTACACATTTCCAATCTCAATCACTCCTTACCTAACATTCAGTAACAAAGGTGACCAACAAGAAACTTCAAAGAACAGCTATATGCAACAATACATCCAGTGAAACAAGCAAAAATGAACAAATTGCCCTAAGCACTTTCCCTTTGTACCTGTCTGGAGAAGTTTTTGCCTGGCCTAGTGCTTATGTGCAATACTATCCCAATGATTGCAGCATGGCTGATGAAAGGCTACTGAATTTCAAAGGGGCACTGTAAGTGGTCTTTCAGAAGGACCTTCAGCAGCGCTGGGCCTTCAAAGTTTGATTTTACACTGTACCACTTTGGCATGGGTGGTAGCAGTTCGGTAGGCTGGCTAAGAAACAAAAAGAAGAGCACTGAAAGAGTGTCTTTGGTAGGAGCATATATGCTGCCCCCTGCAAAAGTTCAGTGGATATATGTTCTACAGTGCTCCAGAGATGTGACACCTTAGTAATCTTGGTAAGTTGACAGTGCACAGATTGCCAGACTGCTGTAGAAGCTTTTGTGCCCCTTGATGTACTTAAGATCTGGATTAAATGGGAGTGAACCAAGATTGTATGACAGCAACCATGGATCTAACGACCTCCAGATGAGCTTCCACTATAGCCATTTAGTAGACCTGCCTGGGCTGCAGCGGAGGCTGTTATAGCGCCTGCCAAATGTTTTATATTGAGTCAGTCCAACAGTAGCATCACTGTGTTGGTGCTTATTCCTATGATGAAGAGGATCCAATTCCAACTTCTGTGCTATACATTCTGCTTAATTTAAGCCTGAATCTTCCATGCTGCAAAACAGTGATAAAGGGGCCAGCAGGCCTATTAATGCCCATGGACCTAAATATACATATCGGCATGCTGCTGTGTGCTGCCCCACCAAAATCTTCATCTGTGTCCCATGTAGTAGCATGTTTTGGCAACATTATCCTCTAGTGATTATTCGGTGTGGGCCTGATTAGAGGGAATGCTTTGGAAAGCATGATGTGGGTCTTGTGTACTGAGCAAAGTGAGAGATCAGTGGTGTGGCAAATAAGAAAGGCACAGTAAGGATGCATTCACTCATTGTGACCCCCAGGTGAGCTTCTATTACTTTTTTATACATTGCTACCACATTTATGGAACCAGACTCCAGGCATTCGTCTTTGTGGTGCTGTGATCCAATTCCCTATTTGGCCTGTCGCTTCAGGGTTTCTTTCCCAGCCACGGAAACATTGCCTCCTTCCCAGAATCCAAATTAGTAACCAGAGTCCCTACTGTTACTAAAGTGAGGAGCTGCCTCTGCTATTTGCTGAGACATTACTTTGATTTTGCAAAATGATTTTTTATCACCCATGATTTCCTGTCTTTCACACAGTAAACCATTAAGAGGAGCAGCTGTCTGGTGTGATTGTAAAGTCATGTAAACATTTATCTACAGTACAGACGCTGCAGGATTTGTTCTACTGTTATCAACTGCACAAAGGAGAGAATGCAGCACCAGTACATTAGCAAGTGCACTCAACACACCCATATGCGCTAATTGGGAATGGATAGTAGTTCAAAAAGAGTGTATATGGCAATTTAAAAAAAGGCAATCAGATGTCAATTGTAGGTGAAAATGCCATGTCCCTTCCTGTCTTCAAAAGCTTTCTTTTTGAGCAGGACCTTCATGGTCCTCTTTCTTTTCATCTTATCATCTGGTGCCCTTTTTCTATCACTGCCCATTAAACACCAATATATATCTGTTCACAATAAATAGTAGATATATGTGAGTCAGTATCACCTAGAATGATGAAGTGCTTTTGTAGTGTTGGAAAGTCTAGAAAAGACTGGTTGCACAATAATAAAGTATCAATGTACAGTTTTCATTGTTGGTACAGTTACTGCTCCTCCATGATCCTGAAGGAAAGATTGGGTCTCCCCTGTCTTCCATCCCAGTCAGCAGAACCGCATGAAGTCCTAGGCATTGCAACATCAATCTTGTCTTAACCCACAGTTTCCAGGCTACACAATTTTCAGTTGCTTTCTTTCAGCTACCCAAATTGAATTGGTTGGAAATCAAATGGCAGGATTTAAATAAGAACTCATATTGAGAGGAATGGGCACATCAAAATTCCATGGAAATATTTGTTAGCACCAAGGAAAACTAAGTGTAGTGAATATTGCCTGAGCTATAGATTCCAACAATATTGTTGGAATGCAGAAGGAGCACTGACCCATTATGTTTGCTTCAGCTCTCTGAGCATGTTGACTTAGTGTTGGACTCCTGCCATTTCCCCCTAACTCTGCACATTGTTTACAAGTTATAAATAGTCACTCAATGCCCCCTTGAATACCTTAACTGAATCTGCCTCAAACACTTTCCAGGCAGTGCAATCCAAGCCTGGGCCAAACACTGTGTGAAAAAGATTTTTCTCACCTTATTTGTTTCTTTCACAAGGCACTTTAAAATTGAGCCGTATGGTTTTCAATCCATTTACAAGTGGGAAAAGTTTCTACCAAACCAGTGTTCAAGCCCATCATGATTTTGAAAACTCCTATCAAATCTCCTCTTTTCCTTTCCAAGAGAACACAATCCATCAGCACCACCTGCTAATTCAGGGCAATTTGACAGGCTATCGCTATGCCTCTGCAGTTTCCACTGTTACTTCCTTCAATATCCTTGGATGTATAGCATCCGATCCCATTTTCTTAACTTTAAGCACCGACAGCTTTTCCAATATCACCTCCTTATCAATTTTAAACTTTGTATAGTGACTGAGTTTCCTCCTTTGTTACCATGGCCTGGGCATCACGTCCCTCATAGATGTTAAATGAATACTTTGCATTGTTACCTAAGATAAGCTTCTTGCCTCTATGTGTAAATCTTTGGTCCCTCAACAGGATTACTCCTCTGAGAAGAATGTAGGTGGGGGTGGAAGAAAGAATCAAGATAAGAGAGAAAAAATAAGAAATACTATTGTAGAACAAATTGCGAAACAGTAAACAGTGAATACTGCTAGCTGCAAGATCAGAAAATAAACAACGCTCATCGATAAACAGATTCTTACATCTTGAAATGAAATCTTGTGATTTTCATGGATTTTTTATGTCAGTACAGAAGGGTAATCAGACTGCAGTTCTGGTTGTGACTGGGAATTATCACATTCCAGCACCATTTTTTGCATAGTGTCAGTTCTTCTATCAGTGAGTTAACAGCTCCCAAAATAAACCAGAAGCGCACAGTGGAATGCCAAATAATTGCAGTAATTTATTTCCTAACTTTAAACAGACTGAGGCGCTGTATGTTGCACCTGCAAAGTAAAGTGCTATTCTTTATAAGAATGTATGTTCCAAACAAGTCAACACATGTTTCATAAATGTGTTAAGAGGTTCTGCAAAAATCAGCACAAGTTATTCCTGACAAATGCATTGCTGTGTTTTGTTTTCGCATATGGTTTAGTAAATTGCAGATTGCACTTCCTTTGCTGACATTATGTTGTACTTGAAGGCTGGCAAAATATACCTTCGAAATACTGTTTAAATTAGAGCTCGGAGACAAATAGTTTTTATGGGTAAATATAGTCATGGCAGTCTCCCATATCCATCCTGATAATGTCACTCCTGACAGGGTAGCAGCAGAAAAATTAATAAAATTATGGACTGGAAACAAAATGACCTTTTCCTGCTCCAGTATGTCAATCTGCCTTAAAACTCTCCAGCAAAGTAATTGCTCCCATTGATATGGAATCGTAGAATCCTTACACAGTGTGGAAGCAGGCCATTTGGCCCATCAAGCTCACACCAACCCTCCAAACAGCATTCTACCCAGTCCGCACAACCCCCAACCCTGCCCCTGTAAATCTGCATTTCCCATGGCTAATCAACCTAGCCTTATATCCCTGGGCACTATGGGAAATTAAGCATGGCCTATCCACCTAACCTGCATATTCTTTGGACTGTGGGAGGAAACCAGAGCACAGGGAGGAAACCCACACAGACATGGGGAGAATTTGCAAACTCCACATAGACAGTTGCCTGGGGGTGGAAATGAATCCATGTCCTTGGTGTAGTGAGACTGCAGAACCAACCACTGAGCCACCATGCCACCCACTTATCCTACTTATGTTACTGATTTCAATTCACAGTTATAGCAAAGTTGCCAAGGAACGTCAATGTGTATTCAGCAACAGTGACACCAAACACAAACGAATTACTGACCCGCATGGATGACTTAGGAGTTACCATAGCAAGATGATAAAATATTGAGCCAATGCCCATTTTTGGTGGCACAAGTTGATAACCTCAGTAACTATCAGTCCACCCCCAATCTTGAAAATAATGGACAGGAGGGAAGGCATGGTGGGATAATGAGATAAATGGGGGGAAAATATCTCCAAGATGCCACTAATGCACACACTGAGGCATTTTTTTTTTGTAGCACCATTTTGACTCTCCTGCTTTTTGTTGGTTCTTGTGTGATTACAATTAAAATTTAAAGCGCCAAAAGCATGCACAGAAGACACACATGATCACCCAGCAGAGGAACTTTTTGGGTGGTGAAACCTGCTATTAGATGGCAATGCAGCAGGTACGGCAAACAATAAAACAACTTCCCTTATCAGGGATTAGTCAAGTTTTCCTGCTCCTATGATGCTGCTTGACCTGCTGTGTTCATCCAGCCCCATGCTTGTTATCTCGGTTTCCCTTATCAGGGACACACTTTTCCTACCCAGCTCTAATGTCAATAACATAAGACCTAGCAAGTGCAAAAAGATGTTCTTAAAATTAAATTCCATTTGTAAATACTTCACATTATATCGGCTTCACTTCACTGATTTTTGTATTGTCATTATTTAGTGAGACTCAGAGAGGTGAAAGCATTAACACAGTTTATGATTTGCATGCATTAATGATTACAAGGGAGTCAAGAAATTTCTTTATTCCAGATTAAATAACAATGAATATTTGCATTCCTCCTTTACTAAATTTTTATCTTACTATTGTGGTACCTGTCATTCTGGGAGACGTGGTGGAATTTAAGAGCCTAGTTGGCTGTCCCTGCTATGCAGTGTAAAGGATATTGTCTAATGTCACTATCAGTAAAGATGATTGAAATGTAGGTGAATTCAAAATCCTATAAGGACTCTACTGCCAACTCACTGAGGTAGACTCGCATGTGGGCAATACATTGAGATTCTTGTGAACTGATTACTTTATTTTGAAAGGAAAATGTAATTATGAGAAGTTCTATACTAATGAGTATTCTTGATTGGCAAACGCATTCGAGTGGGAACTTGCCTCACGATAGTATGAAGCCTGGCCTACTACAAACAAACAATTGGCTTAATCTCTGCATCTGATCATGCAATCTGGAAACTGGAACTTCAGCTCCTGCATAAATCTGTCACCCAGCTAAGTTTCCCTCTCTTGCAGACTCCACAGACACTCCCCAAACCTACTGCCTTTTTTGACAACATGGAAAGTTGGCATTAAAACAGATGGGACCAACTAGGTCTACAAATCAAGTACCAATTTCTGCACTTCATGTGAGCCAAGAGGAGGGTGTTCCAGCCCTCAAGATGACCTTCAGAGCTCACAGTTCCAATCACCAGCCTTCCATTTGCACACCTTTCTTCCATTCCCAATTGGCTAGGCCTCCCCATTATGGCCTCCTATGCTGATGTTTTCTACAGTCTGCCAACCAAGTTGCCCATCTGGCCATCAGTCTGATGGAAAATAGAGATCTAACAGACGTTAGTGAGGTCCATTAATTTCAGCAAGAGCTTTCCTTCCACTGCATGGCTGAGTTTTTTGGCTGTTTTCAGCCTCACCTGCACCTTCCCCACCTCCCAGTCAATAATGTGTTCTTTTTGTTGTCCACTGGGGAAAGCTTCAGTTGGAGATATAAGGCAAAACCCACAATTCTGGGATTCGGAAAGTATTTGTTACATTTGACTGTTGAAACGTTTGGGGTTTTTATTGCGTGCTTGCTTTCAGTGCTACACTTCCTGGGAGCAAACCTGTAATATGAAACGATCTTAAGTGCATGTTATTTTTGTCATTGTTGGTAAGCTAGCTTTGATGCCAGTCTACCAATTACATAGAATTACATAGAATTTATAGCACAGGAACAGGACATTCAGCCCAACCAATCTATTCTGGTCTTTATGATCCACATGAGCCTCCTCCCATGCTAGTTACATCATCTACAGGATCAACATCTTCTTCTATTCACTTGTTTTTTTATGCAGTATATGTGTTTGTTTGTGTTATTCACCTCAATCACTCTGCATAGGAGCAAATTCCATCTCATCACTCCGAGTAAAGTAATTCTTCCTTATTTTGTGATTACATTGTATTTTCAGCCTCTAGTCTTGGACTTCTCCATACATGGAAACATGAGGCTGGATTCCATAAAATCCTCAGAACCCCCACTTCAAGGTCATCTATAGTCCTCAACTACGAAAAAGTCAGAGATACATCAAAATATGGAATCTTGTTGGAAATTGGTGTCACTTTAAACTCAACCTTTCTTTTAGGATACTGGTGTAAAGCATTCTTCATCTGAAGAAACTAACATGAGGGAATGTGTGGTCAAAATACACTAAAGAATGGATCTCAGACATGTACACCTCCTTGACAAAATGGCTATTGTGGCCTGAAGAGCAAGAAAATATTTATTAAATTATCAAAGTGGTATTAGTGAGAGGAGGTAAAATTGAAAATGAAATGAAGTTTGGGTTGGGACAATCAAAGGCTAAGGATTGAGATGGAGGGTTTGGAAATACTTAATAAGAAATATCCATAAGACACATACAGGTGAAGGGAGAAGTGGAGAAACTTTTAAGTGCAAGCATAATCTGTTGTTCTATTGGACGTTTTGTATATCTCCAGATGGGCATCTACTGCATGACGATGCCAAGACAATGAAATATAGTTATAATATTATATCACTGGCTAGCCTACATTCTATTTCCAACCCAAGAAGAAACTATAATAGAAAGTCACTTTTAGGTTACCGTGTCCATTTGTAACATAACAGAACAGAAATAAAGATCTCAATATGGAATGAAGCCTTAAAGGTCATTTCTCAATTTGGCCATCCAATCTCCCCATTATCCCTGAACTTCAAATCAATCCCTGGATAGGACCAGTGCTTCAGAAGAACATCTAGTTAAAATGGTCCAGTGGAACAATGATATAAAACAAAAATTCAAAAATTAGGACAGCACACTTGATATGACCTGGTATCTAATATCTGTCAAAACCCTTAGTGAGGATTTTGAATTTATGTTTAATAGCTGCCCAAAGTTTGACACTAACAGTTTTTAAAATTTCAGAATGTTACCTGTGATGCATGATCAAGAAATTAGGGAACTAAACTTGTACTTTAAAAATAGATAGCTAAGAATCAGTTGTAAGTGAATAAGGATATTTCTGTCTGAAATGGGGAACTGTTGGAAATTGAGGTCCCTTTAAAACTTAATTTTCCTAGTATTTACTATGTAGCATGAAATTTTATTTAACTGCAGTAACCAGCTTGCTGAATTTCAATCATAATAAAACAAAGGAAAAGGTCACAACAATCACTGAGGTCACGATAGCCACTGAACTAGCATCAACAATTCACCTGGCGCCACATGTACCAATCATCAATGCATTGCTTGAGAAAATAAAGTTTTGTTTATTTAAAGAATGGTAAATTAATCCTCAGCTGGGCAACAGGGCAACATTTATCACGGCATCATGAGTAGCTCTCAACCGACTGACGCAGCATTCTCTAACAGTCCCTAAAAGTAAGATATATCAACAAGTGCCCAGGGCAGGGGACAGTCCTTGTCAGCCAGCGTTTGTGGGTGACACTCTTCAGGAGGGAGCTAACTTCTCCGGATGAAAGATGGACAAGAGGAGGAGGTGGACGACCTGGGGAAGAGACCCCTAATACTTCCGTTAGAGGGTACAATGCTGCTTTCAATACTTTAATGAGACCGACACATTTTGTGAACCAGCAAACCATCCTCAGTTATCACAATTATATAGTTAACATCTGATATAGTTAACCACCAATTTATATCTAAATTGCTATTTCTTAACAAACTCAATAAATATCTGAAAGTTCCTTGCAAATGGTTGACTGCCTATATTTGGATAACTGTGATCACAAGCCCCCAAAATCTAATAGTCTTCTGGCAGTTAGGAGACTGTGTCTGTGAACTGGATGACAGACAGGCTCTTGAGGTGGTAGGAAGAATGTGAATATCCCCAGCCAAGGATCACTGGTTCAGAGGTGAGTCACTAAAGTGACAGCCTCAACATGGAGGAGTCCTCAGAAACTTCATGAATGTGTTAAAACGTGGAGAGCCCATTCACTTTAGGATCATTAGTTTGGAGGAGAAACCTTATCATGGTAAGGGCTGAGGTTGCATCCTTCAGATTTTTCTCTCCTAGAAGTGAGTTCCAGAGCTTAGGCTGCAATTTTTTATTGGTCATATTAAACCCCAATGCTATTTTTAATAACTTGAATATATATCCCTAGCTAACCTTTGGTCCTTTAACTTTTTTGCAATCTGTTTCTTGAAGGAGTAAGTGGCCTTTTTTCTACTACTTAAATAATCTGAAATTAATTTTCCAATCACAGACCCTTTCAGAAGTTTTAATAACTTTTCCTTGTATTTATTTTTGTAGTCTTCCCCAGTATTAAGTCTCCAGTAAAGGTTGTGTGCAATTTTTTAAAATTATACTTCTGATTCATGAGTACAAACCATTGATGTAAATTCTGATCAACAGTGGTTCCAGCTAATCTGTGTGATTCAATACTTCTCATTTTCTCCCACACTCTCTGTATTTTTTTGTTTTGTAGCCATTTTCCTGTCCATTCTGCTACTTATCCACTGACTCCATCTGCTCTGACTTTTATCATATAATTAAGAATCCATTGTACAAAAGGCCTTTTGAAAATTACACAGATGCCTAATTATTCAACATTACTAATTACACGAGAACCTTTCTTTCTGCAATTGGACAACATCTGGCGATAATCCTAAGTGAGCAAAGAATTATGTTGATAACCAATTCAGGATTGTCAGTCAGTGTGGGGCATATCCACATGCTGAAAGCTTCATACATTAATTTACAGGGCCCTATTCTTCACCGACAAAAAGAACATGTACATGCACTGTATCTGTTTCAACCTTAGCAGAACAGGTGACAGACGTCACTGGTTTATTTTTCAAAGCAATATCTTGATCAATCCAAGTCAACCTGTCTGGTTTAAAATTAGAGCAGGGACTGGCAGTTAACTGTTAATTATCATTAACCAATATATTCTCATGAGATTGCATGAACTAACCAGTGTCTGCTTGCCACCCAACAGTGTTCACTTCTCAGAGTATAAATTATGGGTTTCCCTTTAAAACGGTATTGTTACGAATTGCCCTGATGTGTGCAAAATGTGTACTTGAGTTCTGCACTACTAAATGACTATTTTGTAATATCGCCGTTGTGAGACTTCAGAACACCATGGCTCATTTTATGTCCTGTTTTTGAGTTATTATTTAAATCATTTAGTATGACATAAAATATACTGGGCTTCTGGTGTCTGCCTTACAATAAAGGTGAGAAATGGTAGATGCAGAAATATCAAATTGAGGCTGACAGCTTTTTCAGTCTTCTTAAAGAATGTATTAAATTCCAGATAGCTGTGAAATCTAATTGATTGCACAAAACTAACCAGACAACATTTTCTGTTTTCACAGTTGAATGAGTTTGTGACAGTGAAGCAATTAAAATATCTGGGCCTGTTTGATGAACAAAGTGCACACATTAAAGACCGGAGTTAGTTGGTTTAATTATTGACCATTTCAAAATGGACTGTCTGGAAATAAGTAAGGAAATACTGTCCTTTGGCTTTAAACCAAAGTCAGCTCAGTTTTCAAGGAATCTGTCACTATTGTCCATACGGCAAATACAGGGCCACCTTATTAAGTTTGGCCTCATAAGTAAAGAATGCATAATGCATTTTTTCTAGGAGCCTTCTTGCTAATCAGCCAAATACATTGTCCATTTTTCAGTCATCACATGACTTCTTAATGTGACAAAAAGAAAGACAGTAACTGATCGTGTGCTGATATATAGTTGGTTTAGTGACTGAATTGGTACAAATATAATCTTAAAATGTCAGTTTACTCAACTACTTTATTAATCTTTGTTATAGTATTATAAGGTTGGGTCTGTTGTACACTAGAATAGAGACATAAATGTATTTATAATGATTTAAAAAAGCAGTGGTAGGCCTCAAATCTGCTCTGCCATTCAATAAGAGTATGACTGCAACATTTCTACAACAAATTCACTTTCCATTCTAGTAGTTTATTGATTATGGTTAGCAAAAGAGATAAATAACCTAAATATGAGTAAGCCTATTTATCACTTTTACTGTTATTACTAACATTTAACAAGAACAATCACGTGTTTTATTTATCTGAAGCTTAAGTGCCAGATTTGCCACAGTAACATTATATACAGATGCATCTCACGCTGTCAATGCCGAACAGACACTTCTGCAGTATCAGATTAAACACTGATTCTTAATTGGGTGGATACTGAGACCCTGATTACTAATGGAATGCAGTTGGTATTATTTACCATTTCACAAAAACAGGAATCTGATCACTGATTTGGCACTCCCTAACTCATAGTTTTAAAAAATTGCTTATAACTGTTGGAAAAAATACTTGATTTTCTATTTTGCATTTGTCTTGATCAGTACACAGAGATAAGCATCCATTTGTCAAAGGCGAAGGGGCAAAGTTATTATCACTGTTACAGAATTCAAAAATGCCTAACATTTATAATGAGATCTTAAAGGTAAACATGAATTTTTGTGTCTTGATTTTGATGTCTTAATTTTGTACTTTTATTCCAATTTTATTTCTTGTCAGCCTAATGGAAAGTCAAGTAGACTGCCGCTGTGTGGTTTCCTGTGGTTACAACATTACAGTCCCAGAGGTCTCAGGTCAGTAACCAAATACTTACTGGCTGGAATTTAATGCCCTCAAGAGGCTGATTTGGTGCTAAAAGAAGTGTTTAATTGGGTGGCAGGGCGTTAGGTGGCAACCCTGCTACCCTCCCATATCTGTACCAATTGTCCTACTCCACTGCCAATTGAGGTTCTGAATTGGGAATTTAGTGCCCAATTAAGGGTTTTATGCCATTTTAGCTTGTATTTACCAAACGTGTGCAGGGGTCTTGCTATGTGGGATGTCTAAAAAGCAAACCTTTTGTTGGGTTTGTTTTAGAACTTTCGGGGTGAACCCACCTTTGTCAGACACAGCACGGATTGGAAATTCTAGCATCAGGTGTGGTGGTGGTGGGTCAGGGGAGTTAAAAGTCACTCCTGGGCTCTTGCTGTTGACAGTTCACCTCACTCCCCTGTCAAACTTTCCTTCTGCCATCACTCACCTGTGGCCTGAAACTCCTGAGTGGATTGACTACCAGTAGCAGCCACTGTTGGTAAGGTTTTGGGGCCAAGGAAATACACAGTTCCTAACCTTTGATCCTAGGGAAGGCCAGACACCACCTAATTATGTGCCACTTGTGGTCTTCCGTGATAAGAGGTGATGGAACTCTCACCAGTTCATCAGTTAGCAGCCGTACTTCACCTCCTACTTCAAGTTCCATCCACTGTCTCAAAATGAGTTAAAGGAAAGAAAAATACAATTGAATTTTCTTTCTGTCAAGCAGAATTTTGTTTTGCAAGATCAAACCTTGCCCTGACAATCTTTACGTGGAGAATGGCCACTTAGTCAAGTTTAGTTCACCCACACCCAGTTGTTCAAGTGCCCATTAGCAAACCTATGTTTGAATATGCTGACATATATTGGTACTATAAACTCTAATGCCCAGCCAGGTTCTTATTTAAACAAAATAGTGTGGATAAATATAAACTGATACTTTACGTCGGATGTGCCCTTCCTTTTCACGCTTGTAACTGAAAGAAAACTTGAAATTAAATGAATGAATGAAAGCCCATTTCAGGTACTTGAAAATAAATTAATATGAGACTTAATGTGCTGCCTGACTTCTCCACCTGGCATTCGACAGACACACACATCCAATGCCAAACCTCTAATTCATTTGTTTTTATTGTGCTAAGCTTTTAGCAAACCTGGGTATGTGCCTGGCATAAGCAGGTAACTCTTGATTTAGGCTTGTATCACAAATCATGCGTAGAAACAATATCAAGGGGCTTCACCCTGTATTGTGGACAATATTTATTCCTAAATTCAAAAACACAACAAAAAAACTGGTCATTTATCTCATTGTTATTGCTGCATACAAGTTGACTTTTGTATTTGCATACAAAAAACAACAATGGGCTAGACTTTGTCTGTAATGGAGCAGTTCACTGTAGGCAGTGAAAGGAGGAGCCTAGCACAGGCCATCAAGCAATAGCTTAGGGGATGGCACTCTGCCAACACCCGTCAATTAATGGATTGTCACCAGAACCACAACTGAATTGAGGACTGCACTATACCATTACCCCAATGCTACCATTCCCCAGCCACTGAAGCTGGTGGTGACCACTGGCGAAGCTTCAAGATGGAAAGGAACCTGTCTCCACGGTGAAGTACTCAAAATTCCTATTAAGTTCATATTAAATATGCATGGCACGTTCCTTTAGGAACCTGTTGGAAGGCTGCACAGGTTTACCTGGAAGTCTCTCCAAACAATCAATTGCCCTCCCAATGCTGGAAACACATTAGGGGAATGCAGGAGGTGGTATTTTAAGAATCATTGCATCAATGGACTGTCACAGAGTTTCCCAGATGGCTGGGAACATTTCAAAACTATTTGTTTGGTTTTAATGGACTTTGAACTGATGAAAGAAATGAGGATTGAAAGTTAGTCAGCAAATACAAAATTACTTTTTGTTTAATTACAGATGCTGTCAGACTTGCTGAGCTTTTCCAGCAACTTCTGTTTTTGTTTCTCATAGCCTAACATCCACTTTCATCTTATACTCTCCTAATGGAATTGTCATTACTGACTTTTTAAGATTATTTCAGTTAGTAACTATGGAGTAAAATAAAATCTAATATTTACTTAAATTAACACTTGGTACTACCACATTGATATACCCTAAAACAACTTGCTGTTGAATAATTTATACTTACAATTACAATTACAATTTTATAAACTTCAATGAAACCTTTCTGAACTGCATGATGTGAGCTTAGTTATTTTTTCATGAAGCCTCTTTTCTTAACACTTGAGATAGTACTTGTTTCTCTTTACACCTTTTCTAATACATGTACTTTCTTTCTCTGACATGAACATAATTGAACATAATCATAACCAGGTCTAATTTGATTTATGCATTATAATAACCTTGGAAGAATTGTATTCTACTGTTCAAGCTGAGTAATCTTACAATTTATTAGTCTTATAGTGATGGTATCACCATGTCTAGACAAAGAAAGAACATAAGTCTACTCCCAGATTCCTTCTACCATGACCCTTCACTAATTCAATTCTGTTGATTGAATTCTTATTCATTTTTTACACAATTTCAAATATTGTTCATTTGCCTGCATTAAATTTAATTTGTCATTGTTGTCTAATTTTATAAATGATGTAAACTGCCCTTGTAATATTAAATGCATTATCTCACTTATATTCCTGTTTTACCATTAGCTGCAAACAGTGCATAATTAACATTATAATTAAGATTTCTATTTATCTTCCTTGTTGTCCTTGAGTATTTTCCTGAACAATTCCCTGTACGAGTTCATAAGGAAAAGAATACACCAAGGCCTGCTTTCAAGCAAGTGTAAGAGATGTTGTAATAATTTGCAAATACAGGATTAAAATGCTAGGGCTAATTCTGTACTCCTATCAAGAAAATTACACTTACAAGAAATGTGGGTCACAGCTCAGGTTACACGATCAAAGTCTGAAACTCTGACTCATATTTCCAATGAATGAAAGTATGTGCTGCAAGGATACGATCACCGAATGACTTCTTCTTTCCATTAACAATCCCAAGCCCTTGTGATGTCCTTTCCAATCATATATAATTAGCATTCAGGTTTGCTTCAGGACAGATGTATTTTTGATTTGAAAACTGGAGGAAACCAACGAGTCCTCAAATCTTACTGATTTGCAGATGTCATATCTCCTTAGGACTGGAGAGAAACTTGGAGTGAGAGAGATAGGATCCAGATGTTTTGTCCATATCAGTACCAACAACATATGTATTATTAAAAAGAGGTTCTGCTAAGGGAATACGAGCAGCTAGGAGCTAAAATTTAAAAAAGAACCATGAAGATTATTTAGATTACTATCTGAACAACAAGCAAATGGCAAAGGGTAAATAAGATTAGAAAGGTAAATGAGTGGGAAAATTATTAGAATCCATTATCAAGAAAGTAGTAACAGGACATTTGGAAAGTCAATTGCAATCCATCAGAGTCAGCACAGTTTAAGAAAGGTAAATCACAACTAATTTGCTGGAGTTCTTTGAAGATGTAACAAGCAAGATAGGTAATGTGTATCCTGTAGAAATGGTATATCTGGGCTTCCAAAAGGCTTTTGAGAAGGGGTCACAGAAAAGGTAAGAGTACATGGAGTTTTGGGACTATTTATTAACTTGGATGGAGGAATGGCTAAACAATGGAAAGCAGAGAGTTGGGATAAATTGACATCTTTTTCTGGTTGGTATAATGCAACTAATTGAGTGTCACAAGATTCATCCGTGGACCCCAACTATTTACAATCTATGTTAATAGCTTGGATGCTGGGATGGAAAGTACTATAGCCAAATTTGCAGATGGCATTAAAATAGGTAGGGAAGTAAGTTGCAAAGAAAAAATAAGAAATCTACAAATAGATATAGATAGGTTAGATGAATAGGTCAAATTTGGCAGATTTAGTTTAATCTGGTTAAGTGTAAGCTTATCCATTTTGGACAGAGGAACAGAAAAGCAATTCATTATCTAAATGGATAGAAACTTCAGAGTGCTTCAGTGCAGAGGGATCTGGGTACCATCGCACATAAATTACAGAAAACTAGAATGCCACGACAGCAGGTAATAAGGGAGGCAAATGGAATGTTGGCATTTATTGCTAAAGGAAAAGCGTATAAAATTAGGAAGTGTTGCTGCAACTGCACAAGGCATTGGTGAGACTGGAGCATTGCATGTAATTTTGGTCCTCTTATCTAAGGAGGGATGCAGTTGCATTGGAGGCAGTTCAGAAAAGGTTTGCCGAATTGATTCCAGAGCTGAGAGGTTTGTCTTATGGACAAAAGTTGAGCACTTTAGGCCTGTACTCCCTGGAGTTTAGAAGAATGACAGGAGATTTAATTGAGGTGTATAAGATGCTAATGCAGTTTGACAATGTAGACATAGAGAATTTGTTTCCTCTTCTGGGGCAATCTAGAATGAAAAGTCATAGTTTCAGGATAAGGAGTAGCAGATTTAAAACTGACATAAGAAGAAGTTAAAAACCAAAAGAACAGCGAATGCTGTAATCAGAGACAAAAACAGAAATTGCTAGAAAAGCTCAGCAGGTCTGGCAGCATCTGTGAAGAGAAATCAGAGTTAATGTTTCGGATCCAGTGACCTTCCTTAGAACTGACGGTAGCTAGGGAATATCAGTTTATATGCAGAAGATAGGGTGGGAGGAGGCAGGAAGGAGTAAATGATAGGTGGGAATTGAGTCCAAAGAGAGAGAAAAACAGTTGGATGAACAAAGGAGTGGATAACAATCTGGCTAGGGGGCTAAATAGCTGTTGATGGAGACTCCTAACAATAGAGCGTAATGACAAACTATGTAATAGCAAGGCCTGGTGTGTGGGGTAGGGGGCTGGAACATGGGAGAGTTCAGGCTCTAAAATTATTGAACTCAATACTGAGTCCAGAGGGCTGCAGGGTGCCCAAATGTTTCTGAAGAAGGGTCCCAACCTGAAACGTCAGCTTTCCTGCTCCTCTGATGCTGCCTGGCCTGCTGTGTTCCTCCAGCTCCACACTGTGTTATCTCAGACTCCGGCAGTTCTTACTATCTCTGGGACACGAGAGTGCTGTTTTTCCAGCATGCGCTGGGCTTTTTTGGAACACTACAGCAAGCCTGAGACAGAGACGTTGTACAGGGAACAGGGTTTGATGTTAAAGTGGCAGGCAACTAGAAGTTCAGTGTCTTTTTTGCAGGCAGAACATAGGTGTTCTGCAAAGCCGTCACCCAGTCTACGATTCATTTCCCTAATATAGAGGAGACCACATTGTTGAGCAGCAAATGCAATAGACTAGATTGTGAAAAGTGCAGGTAATGTGCTGCTCACTTGGGTGGTATGTTTGGGCCCTTGGAAACTGAGGAGGGAGGAGATAAATGGGCAAATGCTACACCTTCAGTGGTTGCTGGGCGAGGTGCCGTGGGGCAGTGAGGGGGTGCTGGAAGTGAAGGAAAAGTGGACCAGGGTGTCCTAGGAACCAGAGAACTAGCAAAGGACAACTAAAAAGTGGATAAAAACCCCACAAAATATAAACACAGATAGTAAAAACTTAGAGGGCACTTGCAACAATTACAAGACATAAAAGCAACCCAAGAACAGTTTCCAAATCATGACATGGTGTAATCATGCTAACAGTCAACCTCAGTTCCTCTACGCACAAATACAGGTTTAAATGTATTGGTGCTTTATAAACAGATGCAAGGGATGAAGGAGATAATATAAACTGTCCTTGTGCGTGAATGATAAAAATGCACGAAGGTACTGTAAATTAATAAGAAGACAAATGGAATGTTTGTCTTTTTTGAAAGGGAGATGGAGTATAAAAGTTGGAAAGTCTTGAGACAGCATGAGTAGTGTATAAACCCTTGGTCTCCTTATTTAAGAAATTTATTTGGAAGAAGTTCAGAGAAGGTTCACTATGATGATTCCTGGAATGCAAAAGTTGTCTTGTGAAGAAATCTTGATGAGGTTTGGCATAAACATATTGGACTTTAGAAGAATAAGAGGCAATCTCATTCAAATATTTAAAATTCTATTGGAGGAGAGCACTTAAAAAGGTAGATGAGAATGTTTCTCCTCATGGGGGAACTAGAAGTTGGAGACACAGTTTAATGGAGATTAGGAGAAATTACTTTTCTGAGGCTTGTTAGTCTTTGGAATTGTCTACTGCAATGAGCAGTGCTCTCTTCACGTCCAAACATGATGCTTTTACTCAGTGAGAATCACTCTAGTTAGAGGGCATTCAACTGCATCCAGAATGTTCTGAAGAGCAATATTTTGGCATAATATGTTATGGTATTTGTAGGTATATAAAATGAGCCAAGTATCTGAAAATTTGAAAATTAGTCACAGTACAGTGTTCTGTAATTCCACCCACATTCTTTCTGTAATGTTTGCTGTTTACTGTAGCAAGTTCAACGTACAGTATGGAGAAAATAGAATAACTCTCTCACCACCCACTATGCCCACACAACACAGGTCCCTTGAGTGTCGTCATTCCCTGGAAGATTAGTGGAACTTATCCAGCCCACATTGAGAAAGATCTTTTCTACCACCTCCTCGAGACCACCACATGAAAAATTGATTAATTTGTCAAATTAACAAATCCTGCAATTCAGATGATCCTAAAACAAACCGTATACGAAATAAGACAAAACAATTAAAGTATTTTAGTTAAATTACACATTATCTAATTAACTAAAACGCTTCACATCTGTTTTGATGCATTCCACTAATTATTCAATTTATGAACAATTTTTGGTTTCTGTTAATCCGACAATCAATATAACATATACACAATCTCTACATGAATGTAATACATACTTAACATTTTAAATGTTAAACTATAGAGTCTGCGTATATTCATATTTATCGAAAATATGAAAATATAAAGGTAGTCTGAAAATTGTATAACGTCTGGCAAATACTGGCCAAATTTGGCAAAATCCTAGTTATTAAGCAAATTTCAATACTTACATGTTAGAGTTTTAAAAGATCTAAGATAGTTTCTAATTTGACTGTTGTTTTTTATTACAACAGCTTTTACGTTTATAAAGTATTTTTGTAAAACTTGGATTTATATGGGATCCAAATGCTGTCCAAAAGACCTTTACAATGAATAATTTAAAAACTTCTGTAGCGTAGGAAACGTACGGTCAATTTGCACACGGCAAATTCCTACAAACAGCAATGTGGTAATGACCAGACACTCTATTTTTGCAATGTTGAGTCAAGGATAAATATGGTTTCATACTGGATAACTCCCCAAAATAGTGCCACAAAATTCTTTATGTTTATTCAAGAGAAAGTAGATGGTGCTTCAATTTGTCAGCCTTGACTTTTGTGTTCAAGTTCTGGAACCCGCAGCCATTACTTTCTGACTCAAGCAAATGTGCTGCCAGTTAAGCCAGAGCTGACTCTTAACATAGTCCACAACCTAAAAGAATTTATGAAGCCATATCAAAACAAAAGAATGCCAGAAAATATCAGGAAGGCTGGGCAAAAGCTTGGACAAAAAGGTTTTAAGGAAAATCTTAAAAAATAAGAGGACAGGAAGAAATGGAAGAGTCTAAGGTGGGAAGTTCAGATTCTGGCAATAAGGCAACTGGAGAAATTGCCTAAAATGACTGGAATAAAAATAAATGTATAAGAATCAATATTATGGTATGGGTGGAGAGATTGAAAAATGGAAGGCCATGAACAGATTGAATTTTGAATTGAGCTAATGCAGATTAGTGAGGACCAGGATAATTAGCAGCTAGGATGACGTGAGATAAGAGGCATCGCAATTAAGAACATACGAACTAGAAGCAAGAGTAGGCCATTTGGCCCCTTGAGCCTGCCCCACCATTTAATAAGATCATGGCTGATCTTTTTAAGACTCAGCTCCACTTACCCGCCCACTCACCATAGTTGCAAGGGAGCAGCTCAGATGGAAGGCTATAAATTGTGGATGAGTCTGCAGGCCTACACCACTAACCTGGTAGTCAGAGAGGCATACGAGTCAGGGGCTTCCAACTGGCCCACACTGAGTTTAAAAAGAATGTGAGAAACAACTGTAAGGTTATTGCTTGGTAGGAAACTGATGTAAGGGACTGTCTTTCAATTACAAATTAGAGAACTGTATTCTTTTTTAAAGAGGAGCTATACTTTGATTTCATTAAGAAACACCAGAAATAAGGCAAAATCAGAGCCAATATAAGGTACTGTAGGTAATTCAAAGTTAAGTAAAGTTAATAGAAGGGAAATAATTTTAAGACAAGGCAGCTCAGCTCGGTCGAGTAAGATGTGTGGCCTGTAATATGTGGGAAGTCATGGACCATACTGGTGTCTGAGATCTGCACATTTGCAGTAAGTTCTGCCAGCTGTAGAAACTTAAAATCTCTGGGTTTTAGCACTTGAATGGTGGCTTGGGTCAATGTGGCAATATCTGCAAGTCAGAGAATTACATGGATAGCACATATGGGGATATATCACACTGCAGTTTAAGGGCCTGGAGGCAGAAAAGGAATGGGTGACCACTAGGCTGTCCAACAAAAATAGGTATGTTCCTTGTAGTCCTGCTTACAAATTGGCTTTTCATTTGAAAGGTACTGAGAGTTCTGGTTCTTCTCGTTCAGATGTCCAGGAGGCCCTAAAAGTGGCTCAATAGCAAGCATGTCCTTCCCCAGACTAGGAGATCAAAACTGCACACAATATGCAAGGTGTGGCCTCAGCAAGGCCCTGCATAACTGCGGCAAGACATCCCTACACCTATACTCAAATCCTCTCGCTATGAAGGCCACCATGCCTTTAGCTTTCCTCACTACCTGCTGCACCTGTGTGCCAACCTCTGGCGACAGTTCTACCATGATACCCTGGTCTCACTGCATCTTACCTATCTTAAACTGCCACCATTCAGATAACAGGCTGTCTTCCTGATTTTGTGACCAAAGTGGATAACCTCACATTTATCCACATTATATTACATTTGCTAAGCATTTGCCACTCAGCCAGCCAGTCTCTTAGCATCCTTCTCACAGCATACACTGCCAGCTACTTAACATTGTCTGCAAATTTGGAGATATTGCATCAATTCCTTCATCTAAATCATTAATGTTTGTTGTGAACAGGTGGGGTCCCTGCACTGAACCCTGCAGTACCCCATCTGTCACTGCCTTCCATTCTAAAAAGTACCCATTTATTTCAACTCTCTGCCAATCAGTTCTCTATTCACGTCAATCCATTACTTCTGATACCATGAGCTTTAACTTTCTTTACATACTCAGGGATACAGAGTATCAGGCCCGAGGATTTATCTGGTTTTACTCACATCAATTTCCCCAACATCATGTCCTGACTAATAAGGATTTCCTTCAGTAGAAGGAAGGCATTTGGCACAGTTGCCCTCATTGGTCAGCGCATTGAGTAAGGGAGTAGGGGTGCCATGTTGTGGCTGTCTAACAACGTACCCAGGGATGGCAATGGCGGTGTCTGGGACATTGTCTGTAAGGTATGATTCTGTGAGTATGGCTATGTCAGATTATTGCTTGCCTAGTCTGAGACAGCTCTCCCAATTTTGGCACCAGACCCCACATGTTAGTAAGGAGGAATCTGCAAGGTTGACAGGCTGTTTCTGCTGTTGTTTTTTCCAGTGCCTAATCCAATGCCAGGCGGTCTGTCCAATTTCAATACATCATTTTTGTGCCAAGTCCCTGTAATTTAGCTAGTTCCACTTCCTTGCTTGCTTCCATTGCCCCATAAATATTTTCTCTTTAAGTAATTATCCGATTCCCTTTTGAAAATACAAGAACTGCAGTTGGAAGTTGACAGGATATATCTGAAACACTGATCCAGAAATCAGTCACTTCCCTTGGTTTAGCTTTTGGTGCAAATCTGGTTGCTGACTAGGAGAATTAAATAAAAGTCCGACTATGAGTTGGGCAGGTAAGCAGGCCACAAGTTCAGTGCTGGAGTAACCTTGGCATTTGTCCTTATCCCATGAGTGTGAGGTTCTGACTGCCTGTGTGGATGAAGACTAATTGTATAAAGTGGATGAGCAAACCGTCCAAGGCAACACAATACGTGGGGGGCGGGGGGTGGTCGTTTGAGTAGGGTGGATGAAAAGGATTGTGGTAGTAATGGGCAAGAGCAGGAGTATGTTATTCCTCTGAAGCAGCAACCAGTCGTCAGAACATTACATTGTTTGCCCAGTTCTATGTTTGAGGACTTTTTCTTTATACCTAAAATAAAGTAGAAAAGAAAGCTAGTTGTCATGATCCACGTAGGGCACAACAACGGATGTTGAACTAGAAACGAGGTTCTGCGGAGGGAGTTTTAGGAACCAAATTGAAATGAAAATGTAGAAACATATATGTAGTAATCTCTAGTTTATTATCTCAGTTACAGTCAAATTAGCTTAAAATTAAACAGATTAGATAATGAGAGATAACAAGCATGGGGCTGGATGAACACAGCAGGTCAAGCAGCATCATAGGAGCAGGAAAACTTGACGTTTCGGGCCTAAACCCTTCATCAGAAATGGGGGAGGGGAAGAGGGTTCTGAAATAAATAGGGAGAGAGGGGGAGGCGGATAGAGGATGGATAGAGGAGAGGATAGGTGGAGAGGAGGCAGACAAGTCGAAGAGGCGGGGATGGAGCTATCCGCCTCCCCCTCTCTCCCTATTTATTTCAGAACCCTCTTCCCCTCCCCCATTTCTGATGAAGGGCTTAGGCCCGAAACGTCAAGTTTTCCTGCTCCTATGATGCTGCTTGACCTGCTGTGTTCATCCAGCCCCATGCTTGTTATCTCGGATTCTCCAGCATCTGCAGTACCTTTTATCTCTGATACAAGATTAGATAATGAAATGTGTCACCAAAAGAGAAGTGTAGAGACAAACGTTTTGAATTATGGTGTACTGGCACTAGTACTGTGAAAGAGGGAATTGTTCCATTGGGTGGGTTTCATATAAATCAAACTGGGATCTGTGGCAAATCAAATAACTACGGTGATAGGTAGGACTTCAAATTAACACAAATGGCAGGAGCAAATGGGCAGAGTCAGGAAAGTGTAAACTTAAAACCAATAAAATAAATGTTTCAGTAAAAGAAAGTATTGGAGAAACTCAGCAGATCTAGCAGCATCAGTGGAGAGAGAGAAGAGCTAACAGCTAATTGAACTCAAAACATTAACACTGTTACTATCTCCACAGATGCATCTAGATCTGCTGAATTTTTCCAACACTTTTTTTGTTTTTAGTTCAGATTTCCAGCATCTGCCGTGTTTTATCTTTATTTAAGATAAATGTTGATATACTTCAGAGTTTGATTTAAGTAAAAGTAAGCAGAGTGGGTCACGTAGAGATGGAGCATTGAATAAAAGTAAGGAGGCACTAGTGATCAGATGACATTGGGGGGAAAATACAAGAATTAAAGCTAAAGGTATCATACCTGAATTTACAAATGTTGCTTCTTGTATTGTTAAAAGGAGTGTATATTTGAAGATTTAGAGGATTTTATACTTAAGCAAAGAATCAACAAGAAATTATTAAAGAAAATTAGGATATAAGTATAAATGGGCTGAAGACATAAAGTATATTTTAATAGCTTCAATGTAAAAAGATATTAAGGAGAATAAACTTAAGTGTCTTGATAGCAGAGACAAAGAAAATTATAATAGAGAAGGAAATGACTGAGTGGTTAAACTAATATGCAATGATTATCTTCATGGTAGGAGACACAAAAACATTCTGGAAGAAGTGGGGAAACAGGAACATTGATTATAAGTATATTATCATTAGTAAAGAAATAATCCTGGAGGAAGCAAAAGTTGAAAATGCCCTTGACCTTTTGGCCTCCACCAAAGGATTTTAAAAATGGTGCCTACTGAGGTAGTCGGTCAATTGCTTTTGGTCTTCTGTAATTATCTACATAAGGAATGCTTTCATAGATTGGAGGCAATAAACATAACCCTATCATACAACAAAGAAGGCAGGCATAAATCAGAGACTGACACATCATTAGTCTGATATAATATAGAAACTCAAAACATGATTTAACAGATAATATGATTTTATTAAAAGGAAATTATTTATTGCTTTTTTTAAATTTTCTAACTGTAGTGATTGAAACCAGGTGAATTTCATTGACCACAAGATTCTTGATTGAGGTTGTTAACCTAGGCCAATAAATGATACCCTGGCTGACCAATATTAAAAGGGGAAATAAAATCTTCTCAGTTCAGGCGACTGACTCTGAGCTGGCTGGTCACAGCCAGTGTACTGTGCACTAGTAAATAAAGGGTGGTTTGGTGATGGGAAACTGGTCTCTGTGCAGTTATTTCACTAACTAATAGGTTGGAGTGGGGGAACTAGTGGATATAGGGTACTTGGACTCAAAGGCAATAGATTAACATAGTTTTAAGATTGGTTGAAAGACGGAACAAGAACCAGAATAAGCGTGTACTTTTGGGATTGACAGACTGTACTTGCGAAATGCTGGTCATCGATTTAATCTCTGATGCCTATGACTTGTATTAATGACACAGATGAGGGAAGTAAATCTAATGGATCCAAGTTTATTAACAATACAGAGTTAGGTAGGAAAGTAACCTGTGAAGAAGACACAAAGAGGCTGCAAAAGGATTTAAGATGTTGAGTGAGCAACAACATATCAGCAATTGAAAAATGTGAAGTTATCCACTTCGGCTGAAGAAAATGAAAGAATGTAATGACAATGAATTTGAACCCCACAGTATTAATGGACATATTGCATTTTGGTCAGCAAAGTGGTTAATGCTTAAGTGCACTCTGAAATGGCCTAGAAAGCCAATGATTTCAAGGGTAACCACAGATGGACAACAAATGCTAGCCTTACCAATGATGCCCACATCCCATATAAGAAGTTTTTTTTAAGTCTGACTGAAATTGTGTAAAGCCTTCGTAAGACCACACCTGTAGTGTTGTGTACAGTTGTGGTCACCTTACCTATAGAAGGATATACTTGTTTCAGAGGGACTAATATAGAGGTTCACCAACTGATTGCTGGGATGAAGGAATTGACCCATGAGGAGAAATTGAGTTGACCTGGCCTATTGAGCTTAGAAGAAAGAAGATCTCAATGAACCACATAAAATTCTTAAGGGGCTTGACAAGGTTAATGTTGGATGTTTCTTTTGCCTGGGGAGTCTAGACTAGCGATAACAGTCTCAGATTAAGGGGTTCAGATTTTTACGACTGTGATGAAACAAAATTGCTTCACTGAAATGGTTGTAAACCTTTGGAATTCTCTTTCCTAGACAGCTGTGGATGTTCATTTATTAAGAAAAGTTAAGTCACAGATAGATTTTTGAACGCTAATTGAATCCAGCAATATCTGCAGGAAAGTGCAGCTGAGGTGGAAGATCAGCCAAATGGCTCATTATTGCTTCTATTCCTTTAAGTTTTTTATGGAACTACTATACAGAGGCTTTATTTTTAATTTTTATATCAATGAATCACAAACTGCTGAAGTGGCAAAAAAAAGAGTATAAGCATCAAAACTTATTCATTTGCCTACATAAGGATTTAGTATCCCCAAATCAAAATTAAAACATACTGGCAATATAAAAGTCAAGCAATGGCTTTTTGCTTTAATGTGGTTCTTTATAACCAGCATTTCATCTTTTTGAAGCTGTGGTGATTTGTACATTTGAAATAAACATACAATTCACATGAAAAAAAAGTCGCAATGACAGTCTTTTTTTAAATACTATATCTTTCACCCAGCAATAATTGACTCAAATATTAACTCTCTAGTGTTACAAATGATTTCCTTTATATATGGAGAGAACTTTATTCCTAAGTAGAATCTCTGATTCTGATCAAGTAATTCAGTGTGCAAAGGAGGTAGTGTTGTGATTTAAGTTTTGTACTGCGTAAGGTTTCTCAGCTTGACAGTTAATTTCCTTCAGACTTAAGTTTCAAATTTGCTACTCTTTTCACTATGGCATCAGTAGGACGACATGTGTGTCCTGACGTGGTTCATACTCCAAACATTTCATCACAAACTCTATTACCTCACCATTGACTTCAATTTTCTGCAGTAACTAAGGTGTAACCAGACAGTTCACAACCTTGGTATTACATATCAGACACAGTGATGAGTTTTCAAATACAACTGCACTAAGAATAAGCTGGCTTAGTTCCAACTCTATAATAACCATCCAACTCAGATTCTGCCTCAGTTTATCTGCCATTGAATGTTTCAAAGCAGCAATGACACAAATGATACTTTATTGTTCAGATGAATTTTTTTTTAATTCATCCGTGGGATGTGGGCATTGTTGACTAGGCTAGTATTTATTACGCATCCCTAGTTGTCCTTGAGAACGTGGTGATGAGCTGCCTTCTTGAATCATTGCAGTCCATGTGCTAAAGGTAGACTTACAATGCCATTAGAGAGGGAATTCCAGAATTTTGACCCAGCTGTCTCAGAAACTTTGGTGGGCTTCTGCAGTCCATGTCGTATATAGTACACATGGCTGCTAGTGAGTGTGAGTAGTTGAGTGACTGTTTGGTCGTGGATGTGGTGACAATCAAGCAGGCTGTTTTGACATTACGATGTCAAGCGTCTGGAGTATCATTGGAGCTGCACTCATCCAGGCAAGTGGAGATATTCCATTATACTCTGGACTTGTGCCTTGTAGATTGTGGACAGGCTTTGGGTGGCTGGCCAGCTTCCCACATTCTACTCCCTGTAAATTTGAGATTATACAGAATTCTGTTGCCTGTGTCCTAAATCACTCCTAAGTTCCATTCATCTATTTTCCACTTCTGTGCTTGCTGACTTTCGCTGGTTCCTAAACAATGTCTCAGTTTTAAAATTTTCATCTTTGTCTCCAAATCGATAATCTTGCCCTTTTCTACATCGGTAAACCCCTCCATCCTTATAACCTTCCAAGATAACTGCACTCTCCAATTCTGATCTCTGGGCATACGTAATTATAAATAATTTCAGTGTTGGTAATCAACCCTTGAACTGCAATGCAACCCTAAACTCTAGTGTTCCCTTCCTAAACGTTGCTGTGCTTTTACTTCTCTTTCTTTCTTTAAGTATTGTTGAAAACATACTGTTTTGACTAATTTTTCGATAGTCTTTTTGAATCAGAATATCACATGCTAAAGTTCTACTGCAGGACGTGAACACATAGTAGGTATGGCATTCCAACAGTATTGGGGAGGTTCTGTATTGTCAGTAGTTCCACCCTGGAAGAAATACTGAGGTGAAGTTTCAGGGCTCTTACCTGGTGGAACATAGCAGTAAAACCCTCAAAAATGATGGATAATGACATACATCTCCAATGCTGGCACTGTGGTCATGGCAATGTTTCCTCATGTCAATTACTAATATGAATAGCCCACAAGCTAGGCAAAAAGCCCATTAAAATACATTGGACCCTGAATGCTAGTTTTGGACTGAATTGTGCGTCAATTGGTGTTCTGGCCAAAGGCCAACTTGAAAGCAAGTTTCTCTTCAGTTTTGTGGGACTGGTGGGATGAGGAGTTCTCTCCAGATTCTATGGATAGGTCTAGGTTACTGTTACGCCAGGTGCCCTCATTCTCTACAATTTGGGTCATTAGGGCATTTCTCCTGCTTGGAAGGGTCTAGAATTGGGGAAGACAGTCTCAGAATAAACAGGCAAACAATTTAGGACTCAGATATACAGGAATTTCTTCATTCAAAGGCTGGTGAATTTTTGGAATTTATAACCCAAGAGGGTCATAGAAGCCCAATCATTGGGCTCAATACTGAAATCAATAAATTTCGAAATACTATTAACATCAGCAATAGGAAGCTAGAATAGGAAAACGGTGCCATTGAGATGAGCATTGAGAACACTGGAACAAGCTTGTGTCATTCATCCTCTCAGTTGCTGTTGCCCATCAGGTTGCAGCTAAAAGACAACTAGCTTTGCCAGTTCTCAGCTGCCATACAATCAGGTTTTCTGGCTATATGATTAAAAGAGAGTAAGACTTAAATTCATACTGTGCCTTTCATAATCACAAGATGTCCTAAGTCGCTTTATAATGGAACATCACTCTTAGAATTTTGAAACATTGGTAGCCAATTTATGCACAGCAAGATCCCACAGTCATCCTACTGCTAACATCAGAGTCTGACAAGCAAATGTAACCGAGACCCAGTTTCTGAAAAAGGACCAGACCTTCCAGCAGGATTTTGACACTCCGACACTGAAAGAATAGTGATATATTTCCAGGTCAGGATGGTGTGTGATTTGGAGGATAACTTTTATTTGTCATAAATATACCAATCATACAACATGGATTGGTAAAACAGTGATATAGGTTTTTTCTGTATTTGCAATTAGATTAGATACATAAAGTTAACTCAGAGGCTACGCTTCTGACTTCTATAACTGTCGCTCCTTTGATTACAGGCTCACGGGGCAATACATTACATGCTGTGTTCAAGTGTTAGTGATTGACAGCAGTATAATGTACATTCCCTTAAAAGTACATGTGTATTACATAACAAGATGTTCTACAGATCACAAGGGCATTACGGAGGCATGTACCCACAACATTTGGTGAATTAAAGAAATGATCTCTGGAACGTATTAGCTGCTGAACTTAGTTCACACTTAAGTCTGCAGTACTGAAGCACATCTTTTGAAGTGACAAAAGCTGTAAAATATAAACTTTGCTGGGCTAATGGTAGCTAAAGAATGTATGGTTGAATGGCGAGATTCCAGAGACTGTAAATGTTGGATTAGTTAGCCAAAGTCAGTGCATAGCCTAGGTTTGTTAATTTTGCAGAGACTAGGTTCAATATCCATTTGAACAAGTTGATTTGCTTAATGATATTGTCCACTTCAAGTTGTTTCACCTCTTGTGACACAAAGGGCAACCATCTTAATTTTTGCAGATATGGTAGAATTGACATGCAAGGAGTTTGAAAGTACACTTTAATCTCCCCAATTCCAGTAAATAAAGAAGCATACTGTTTTAGATAATCATTGTCATCAATCACATTAGTTCCAGTGGGATATTCTAGTTTGAAACCAAGCATAGCTCATAAGTAAAAACCGAAAGAACTGCAGATGCTGTAAATCAGGAACAAAAAAAAAAGGTGCTGGAAAAGTGCAGCAGGTCTGGCAGCATTTGTGAAGAAAAAGTTAGAGTTAACATTTCAGGTCTGGTGATCCTTCTCTAGTTCTGAGGAAGGGTCACCGGACCCGAAATGTTAACTCTGTTTTTTCTTCACAGATACTGCCAGACCTGCTTAGCTATTCCAGCAACTTCTGCTTTTGTTCCATACCTCATAAGTCCTGCCTTTGGCCACATAGAATACAAACTTGTCTAGCTTGAAATTTTTATTGTATACCAAAACTGTGACTGTTCCCAAAACATGAAAAATTGAGCCATCATATGTGAACAGTATTGGCTGTAGGAGTGAGAGAAACTTGTGATAAATTGCAAGCATGTGTTGTTCACCGTAAAGACTTCCATGTTAACATGGATGACAACAGAAAATGAAACACTGGGAACTCGAGTTTGCAATCCTTTAATGAATTCATGATTTACCATGCATGATGGTAGACAAATGCTGGATTTGACCCTTCAGAGTAGATTGCTCTTTGTGTTCACTGTTAAAATGTTCTTCTTCAATGACCGATCCATCTTTGCAATGTGCTTCATTTTTCCATAAGAGTTTCACTGAAGCAGTGCATGGTTTTGAGACTCAATGGGTACCTGCACAATTGGGGCACATTTTGGAAGGAATCTGACTGTGATGGGAAGCATCGATAACCCTGTTGCAGACTATTTGTTTGTAAACATTGTACTTGAGCTAGTTGATCAAGCTTTGTCTGTAACTCTGTGTCTGAGACTACACTTTTAGGCTTCCTTTTCAGATCAGACATGATGGATACAATTTAGACTGCCAAGGTTTGTGGCATTATCTAAAGTTAAATTTAGAGGAGACAATGTCCTAGTCATATTATCGCTGGACTGTTAATCCAGAGACTCAGATAATGTTCTGGGGACCCAGGTTCGAATCCCGCCATGGCAGATGATGGAATTTAAATTCAATAAAAGAAGTCTGGAATTAAGAATCTAATGATGACCATGAATTAATTGTTGATTGTCAGGAAAAAACTCATCTGGTTCACTAATGTCCTTTAGGGAAGGAAACTGCCATCCTTACCTCGTCTGGCCTACACGTGACTCCATACCCACAGCAATGTTGTTGACTCTGGGCAATTAGGGATGGGCAATGAATGCTGCCTAGCCAGCAATGCCCTCATCCTGTGAATGCATTAAAAAAAAAATCATCAACCTACATGAGTAGATGTTCCTCAATTGTGGATCTGAAGCTTTTTCTATAAGTTGGTCATGACTTATTCTATTGATTAGTGTGCTAAATTTACATGAAGAAGCCATTTGCTGTAACAGTGCCACTTTAGTTTTATGGGTTCACTACTTCCCTGGTATCTCTGCTGGACTGTATATTGTTCAATCATCATACATTTTTTTAAGCAGCAATATTTTTCAAAAGCTCTTACACAGCTTCTTGAACACTCAGTGACCTTCGGCTCAGAGGAAATAGATGAGAGTTCATTTCTGTAGGTCACTGCTACGTGATAATCCATACTGACTGTAAACGAATAGGTCTTATACCCTGAAATCCATTGATCCGATATATTCCTCTATTTGCTGGTACATCCATCATTGTAAGTTTAATATATTCTGCATCTTTGTCAACAATTATTGTGTTTTACACTTTGGATATATTCAGAGATGAATGCTAGGTTCTATGTGGGAACATGACTTTATAATTATTCATAATAAAGTGTCTGAAGTCGTAAGTTTCCAGCTTGCTTTCAGCTTCTCTTTCTCTGTAATTCGACTTTAGCTTGACTTGACCATAAGCACACAAAACAGACAACAGACATATATAATTGAATGCTGATAAATTGACCAATGAACACAACAGAATGTATTTTTCCAACTCAAAGACTTTTATTCTTTCTCAGAGGACCACACTATATAAAATAGAATATCATGGGATTAGCTGATTTTTTTTTTTCATTTATGGGATGTGGGTGTCACTGGCTAGGCCAGCATTTATTGCCAATTGAAGTAAATGGCTTACTAAGCCCATTTCAAAGAGTCAACCACTTTGCTGTGGGTATGGAGTCTCTGCAAGCCAAACAAGATAAAGATAAAGACCATTTGAGAATCAGAATTCTCTTTAAACAACAATCGTTACATAGGTGCCATTAGACTAGCTTTCAATTCCAGAATATTTTTTTAAAATTTGTAATCTCAAATTTCATCATTTGACATGGTGGGAACCGAACTCATGAATATTAGACATTCTGGATTACTAGTCTACTATGACCAATATGCCACAGTCTGCCCTCAAACAAATGCAGGCAACTAATGAGAGTTTATGTGGGTAGAAATTAGCATTTTTGGAAAGGCTCAAAATACATTTAAATCTTTCGACAGGTTTTAGAAAGATCATCAGAACATCTGGGACAAACAACATGAAAGGAAATCCAACTTAAAACACATGAAGAAGTCTGTGGGAAAGCAGCAAAATTAGACAGTGATACTCCAACACTACACTGCATTGCCACCAAAGTTGAGGCTATATTGGTTGAGATTAGGTCAAAGAGGCTGTCCTTTTTTGTTAGTTGTGGGCATCATCTTCAGAGAGCAACACTACTTTGTAAACAGTGATCATGCTCATGCCGAAAATATTAACTGGATATATACGCAAAAGGAAACATCACACTACAAGAAAACTGATGGACATGGTGACACGGTGGCTCAGTGGTTAGCACTGCAGCCTCACAGCGCCAGAGACCCAGGTTCGACACCAGCCGTGGGCTACTGTCTGTAAGGAGTTTGCACATTCTCCCAGCGTCTGCATGGGTTTCCTCCCACAGGCCAAAGATGAGCTAGCTAGGTGGATTGGCCATGCTAAATTCCCCGTAGTGTTCAGGGGTGTGTGGGTTATAGGGGGATGGGTCTGGGTGGGATGCTGTACGGATTGGTGTGGACTTGTTGGGCTGAAGGGCCTGTTTCCACACTGTAGGGATTCTATGATTATTCTATGACTCAGTAATTGGTACACAGCTTTGAACTATTGTCTGTCAACCACGTTTATGGCTCACCAATGCCATGCTCCCATACAAACTTACACTGCATCTCATGAAGCACACACATAGTCAGGATGAAAATTACAATTAAAAGCTTTCCTACATTCACACTTACATCACTGTAGCTTATCTTAGATGTAGGTTCCCACTCACTCACTGACACTGAGTGGTCTACATATTGAACATGTCTATCACCATGCATGCAGTTCTTTTATTTCCAGCATGTCTTAAATTCCATTTCTACTATTTTCGAGTGATACATCAGGATATAAATCTTGAGCCAAAGAATATTTTCATGAGGGAGTATTCATGGAGAACAGACAGCTAAAATCCCCCAAGTGGTTGCAGCAGGGTTTACCGTCCTGCATTATTGGATAGTTCCATGGCAATATCTCCACAAATTCAAGATTCCAGAAGGCAAGAAGATTCAGAGAGAAATTTTCACTGTAACCACTCAGTCCTTAAAATTAGCCTGAAAATCAGTGTAAATTAAAAAAACTGATCTAATAAGGTGTAAATGATGCATTTAATTATGCTGATCAACTAATCCTGAACTGATGCAACAGTTTAAAGATGAGGAAATTCAAACACCAAGAAGTACTTCCTATTTTTGAGACTTTTAGCCAATGTACATCATAGGCAAATATTGGGGATTCACAGTCAAGCAAGAATTAAAATAATATGTGGAACTCAATATTGCTTAAAAAAACACGCATTGTTGAAGCTTTTTTTCTTGCAATTACCAGGATAATGGGCTATTTATTAAAACTAAATAAGAGAAAAATGAGGGCACAAAAGCACAGCCAGTCAGACTCACAATCTATAGTTAACTAGGAATGTTAAATATAGTAGGAATCAAACTGGAAATGCACATACTTGTGTAAAGATCGGTGGCAGGCCGGAAAATTGAAAGGAATATAACAAACAGCAAAAAATTACCAACAAATTAATAAAGATGGCAAAGTTAAAGTATGGGAGAAGGCTAGCCAAAAATATAACAGGTAGTGAGATTTTCTGTATATATTTGAAGGTGAAAAGAGTTAACACGTGAACATGATCTATGAAAAGTGGCAATGGAGCATTAATGATGGGAAATAGGAAATGGCAAATGAATTGAACAGGTATTTTGTATCAGTCTTCACTAAGTACAACATCAGTAACATTCCAGAAGCGGCAATAAATCAGGAAATGGAAGTGTGGGAATAATTCAGCAAAATCACAATCAGCGGAGAAATCGTGGAGTAAAATGTTGGAACTGCAAACTGACAAGTGCGCGCCTCCTCATGGACCTCATCCCTGCGTCTTAAAAATGATGAGATATTTTATATATTAGTTCTAATTTTCCAAAAACCCTTTCCTTTGTGGATGGTCTTATAAGATGAGAAGATAGCAAACATTACTCTTTTCTTCAAAAAGGGAGAGAGATGGAAAGCAGGAATCACATGCCAAATAGCTTAATGTTTGTCATAGGGAAATGTTAGAAGATATTATTAGAGATATTATAGCAAGAATATTGAATAAATTAGGGTAATGAGGCAGAGTCAATACAACTTGGTAAATAGGGATGCATGCTCGACCAACCTATTGAGGTTCTTCGAGAAGGTAACACGTGCAGTTGATAAAGGCGAACTGGTGGATGTACTGTTCTTCGATTTCCACAGGGCATGAGAGTATGTTAGTGAGTGTGATGCAAAGTCTTGGTGAGATGGCTGTAATGGTTGAACACTAACATTGTGTACCATCTATGAGATGTTTATTTGAGACTTGCAATATTTCTGTGTGTGTGTGAAGGTAAGTGAAACTATGCAAGTTAAACATGAGTCATCATTAGTAAAGATCATTGGTAATGGAGCAATGGAGTGTGGTCCAAGAAAATGGTTGAGGTTAGGGAGCAGTTCAAGGCAGACAACATTTGAAGTTACATTAACTGAATTTGATGACATTGACAAGGTCATAGAATTTCTTGAGCACTGCATCCAGGCCCTTGATGTTCAAATTCTGCCATCAACTGTCATGGCTATTGATGTCATTGCCTTCACAAAATTTGCCTGGAGGACTTCCTGACATCTTCCTGTTCTCTACTTCCTGTCTCAGGGCCTCCAATACAACATGGGAAAACCCTGAAGTCTGCTTTCAGCCATGTTGTGCCATTCTTGAGCCTATTCAAGATAAGACTGATTTCTACAGGGACTTTTAACATCTGATCCAACTAAAATGCATCTTCCCTTTAATTGATTGCATACCCTGACATAATCCTGGATAAATTTGTTTCTGAAGGAGATTGTTCACGTTGTTAGGCTAACTTGAACTCATGAGAGCCTTTCACAATTTTGTAGCCCCTGGTCAGACCTGCAACCACTCAACAATGCACTTTGTGAACTGCATTGAAATAATGGGAAAAGCTAAGTTATGTGTTACAATTATTGTGCCTTGATTCCAGCAAAACATATTGGTAAACAAAAGACAATTTTCCCGCAATTTTTCAATTTACGTTAGATAGGACTTCTGGCCTTCAGTAAATGTACAAAAGATTTCTTTAACATTTTGTCAAGCATTTTATAATAATCCTGTACTGCATAAATATTTTACCACTGGTTGAAAGTTGCAATGGCACCAAGCAAACTTTCCTTTAATTTAGCTAATGTCAATTCTGTACAGAACTTAATAGCTCAGATGTTGATTGTAAACCCGAGTGTAATCTTGCACAAATTTACTTTTGGAATGCTTTTTAATGAAGACTTAGCGGGCTTTAACAAATTAAAATGTTTTTGTTTTCACATCATTTCTGTAAACATCTTTCAGGATGAAAACCAGACTTAGAGTAAAAGTATAAACATTAAAAAGTCTGTTACTGTTGTCTGCCTTCATTTTCCAGCTTTTGAATGTCCTTCTTTTTGTCAGAATTACCAACACAAGGGAATATGGGCCTCAGTGAGAACACATTGTTATTCTCAAATACCGTCTTAACTAGAAATGCACTCCAAATATTAATAGTCAAACTTTGTTTAAACGGGCAAATAAAACTCAATCTTTTCAACCTCTTGTAGATCACCTCAGTTTTAACTGGAATATCCAGCTCGTGATGGGAATTTTCAAAAAGTGAAAACTAAGCAATGCTGAGGTCAGTGTAATATTCTTTCACCACTTTTCATTCAGCCCTGATGGTAGGATAATAAGAGAATCACAGAATCCCTACAGTGTGGAAAAGGCCATTCAGTCCAATGAATTTGCACTGACCCTTCGAAGGACAACCCGTCCTAACCCTGTAAACCTGCATTTTCCCTTGGCCAATCCACCTAACCTGCACATCTGTGGATGGTGGGAGAAAACCCAGAGGACCCAGCGGAAACCCATGCAGACATGGGAACAACATACAAACTCCATTCAGACAATCACCCAAGGCAGGAATCGAATGCAGGTCCTGGTGCTATTAGGGAGCAATGCCACCCTATATCCCCTGTATCTGCTATTCACAAATATCTGACGAAATTCATGGGCCTTTTTGAGCAAGTAAATGGAGCACACTGATAAAAGGAACATCATGAATAATCCATTTATACATTTTAAATTGTGTTTGAGAAGTTGACTCACACGGGGAAGAAATGCCAGCCTTGATCAAAATGTGGACGGCTGCTAAATTAATGAAGAACACAGCAAATCTAGTTTCTGTCCAGTAAACAACACAGTGGAGTTATACTGTCACATATCCCAAAAAAAAATCAAATAATTCTACCAGCTTTACTTCTAATATTGTGTATTTAATACTGCTCAAAGTCTGTATTAATTTAGTTTTAAAGAGTTGATTGAATAAAATTGTAATTCATCAGAAGCTTACACCAGTAATCTGAAAACCTGTTCCACAGAATTTAATAACAGAATAGAAAACTGTGGGAAGCAAATAGCTGGAAATATTTCATTGGTAACAATGTGATTTCAAAATGCCAGGCCTTAGGTGTTCTTCAACTGCTTTCAAAGCGCTGACAAACCCTGAGCCTACATGGATGTTCACAGCATTGCCACTGTCTTGCATTGCCTTTTTGTACTGTACACCCTCAGTTAGAGGTACCAGGTTCTTTTACATTGAGCTAGCTATGATGTTTAGCACAGATACAAAGGCAAGAAGCTTGTCATGGTTGTCAACCGGCTTCAGTCCAGTCAAGGCGGGTAATTTTCAGAGAGGAGGTCCAGCACAGTAACTCAAGGGCAGCCTTCAATATCAGTTGAGGAATTTGGGCATAGTCAGTCAGTCAGTCAGCCACTCGGTGCGATCAGAGTTGGAATTCGCTCCTTATCAAGGTCTGAGCAGCCAAATGTCATCTCAACTCTTTCTGTCTTCCTGTGGGCTGTAGAATGAGAGACTAGCAGGTGGTAAAGCAAAATGGAAATGGGTGGCATAGCTGTTATTTTTGGTGCAGGTGAGGAGGTGTCCCAAGTGAGGAAGTAGGCAATGTAGAGTTAGTGATGTCAGGGTTGAGGTGGGTGACAGTGAGTGAACGAAGATGTTGCAGGCAATAATGAGAAAGTAATAGTGGTAGATACAATAGCAGAGGAAAAGTGAGTGTGACATGTCAGAGAAAAGATGGTGGTACTTATGCTGTTGGAGGGATATTGATCTTCCTACACAGTGCTCAGCCTTCCTTCGGATTGATGAAACTGCACTGACCTTCTTTCTTCACTGTTGGGCATTCCTCCAGATTGCTGAGACTGCTGAGACAACCTCAGGTTGGCGTGGACTGGTGCCATGGCCTCTCCTGCTGTCCTGGGTGAACAGAGTCTGCACCAACCATCCAGTAGGAATTCAATATCCCTGTCCAGAAGCAGGGTTATGTTGTATCAGGCTACCACTTCTGGAGCAACTGTCAGGAACACTGCAGGACAGCTCCAGACTGACAGTGCTTGTCTGGTTGCACAAAAGCCTTTTAAAAGGGTGTGTGCAAGGATGCTTGTTAATTCTAGGATATCCCAGTAGTGGTGAGTTGTTCTGGAATGATGTGTGGTAAGATGGGGCTGGTATCCACTGTGAGGGCCACCATAAAGGTAGGTAGGTAGTTAATGAGGCAAGTGTAATAATGAGACAAGTTTGATAACATATAGTGAGAAAACATGCTCAGCCTCATGGTAATAAATCCTACAAAAAACCTGATGTGACATGCATTTAGAGTAAGATTCAGCTCACAGACAATGACATTGACTTTTTACTTCTTGAGTCAGGTCTCGTTTCCAATTCAAAGCAAGTCCCTTATGGTCAGAGTCAGGCACTGGGAACTGAGCAAGAGGAGGATGGGCAGGAAATCCAAAACTTAATTAGCCTTAAGTGACACTGGTGCAGTGCACTGGAATCAAGCCTCACTATTTTCAGGGTTGTTACAAATGTGTAAATTTGATTAAACCATCAAGTTGCCCAATGCCACATCACTAATTCCAGTTAAAAGAAAAATTGCATCACTTTTTTTTCTTGAATACAAGAGATATTTATTGCAATCAACAGGTTTTAAACTAATGAGAAAACTGGACGAGGATTTTTTTTGACACTTCCATGGAAAGGAGAAAAAGATCGGTTGATGCTTCCATTTTTACAGGCTGCATGTTTCTGCTGTATTGTCCACAGCCACCTATCCACCAGTTAAGAGGGTGAAACTATGCTGAGCTCTTCAGAGCCCACAACAACTTTTAAAAATAGCAAATATCTTCTTTCCTTCGTTTAAAACAGTATCTTTTCCTATTTTTAGTCCACAGTGCAAACAAAAGTGATCCTTATATGCAGAATAACAAGGCGTGGGGCTGGATGAACACAGCAGGCCAAGCAGCATCATAGGAGCAGGAAAATTTGACGTTTTGGGCCTAGACCCTTCATCAGAAATGGGGGAGGGGAAGAGGGTTCTGAAATAACTAGGGAGAGAGGGGGAGGCGGATAGAGGATGGATAGAGGAGAGGATAGGTGGAGAGGAGACAGACAGGTCAAAGAGGCGGGGATGGAGCCAGTAAAGGTGAGTGTAGGTGAGGGGGTAGGGAGGAGATAGGTCAGTCCAGGGAGGATGGACAGGTCAAGGGGGCGGGATGATGTTAGTAGATAGGAGATGGGGGTGGGGCTTGAGGTGGGAGGAGGAGGTAGGTGAGAGGAAAAACAGGTGAGGGAGGTGGAGATGAGCTGGGCTGGTTTTGGGATGTGGTTGGGGGAGGGAAGATTTTGAAGCTTGTGAAATCACTGACCTCTACATTGCTGAGGCCAGGCGCCAACTCTGACACCTCCTCCTACCACCCCCTGGATCATGACCCCACCCCCAACCACCAAACCATCATCTCCCAAACCATCCACAACCTCATCACCACAGGTGACCTCCCACCCACCGCCTCCAACCTCATCGTTCCCCAACCCCGCACCGCCTGCTTCTATCTCCTTCCCAAAATCCACAAACCTGAATGCCCTGGTCGACCCATTGTCTCCGCCTGCTCCTGCCCCACCGAACTCATCATCTCCACCTACCTAGACTCCATTTTCACCCCCTTGGTCCAGGAACTCCCTACCTACGTCCGTGACACCACCCACGCCCTCCACCTCCTCCAGAACTTCCAATTCCCCGGTCCCCAACACCTCATTTTTACTATGGACATCCAGTCCCTATACACCTGTATTCCCCATGCAGATGGCCGAAAGGCCCTCCTGTCCCGCAGAACTGACGAGTCCCCCTCCACCGACACCCTCATCCGCTTAGCCGAACTCGTCCTCACCCTCAACAACTTCTCTTTCAATTCCTCCTACTTCCTACAGACAAAGGGGGTGGCCATGGGTACCTGCATGGGCCCAAGCTATGCCTACCTCTTTGTAGGGTACGTGGAACAATCCCTCTTCCGTACCTACACAGGCCCTAAACCCCACCTCTTCCTCCATTACATTGATGACTGCATCGGCGCCGCCTCGTGCTCCCATGAGGAGCTCGAACAGTTCATCCACTTCACCAACACCTTCCACCCCAACCCGAAGTTCACCTGGACCATCTCCAACACTTCTCTCTCCTTCCTGGACCTCTCTGTCTCCATCCCGGGTAACCAACTAGAAACCGATGTCCATTTCAAGCCCACTGACTCCCACAGCTACCTGGAATACACCTCCTCCCACCCACCTTCCTGCAAAAATGCCATCCCCTATTCCCAATTCCTTCGCCTCTGCCGCATCTGCTCCCAGGATGAGACATTCCACTCCCGTACATCTCAGATGTCCTCATTCTTCAAGGACCGCAACTTCCCCCCCCCCAGTGGTCGAGAATGCCCTTGACCGGGTCTCCCGCATTTGACGTAACACATCCCTCACGCCCCGTCCCCGCAATAATAACCAAAACAGAATCCCCCTCGTCCTCACGTACCACCCCACCAACCTCCGGATCCAACACATCATCCTCCGACACTTCCGCCATCTGCAATCAGACCCCACCACCAAAGACATTTTTCCCTCCCCACCCTTATCTGCCTTCCGGAGGGACCACTCCCTCCGCGACTCCCTTGTCCGCTCCACAGTCCCCTCCAGCCCCACCACACCCGGCACTTTTCCCTGCAACCGCAGGAAGTGCAACACCTGCCCCCACACCTCCTCCCTCACCCCAATCCCAGGCCCCAAGACTTTCCACATCAGGCAGATGTTCACCTGCACATCTGCCAATGTGGTATACTGCATCCGCTGTACCCGTTGTGGCTTCCCCTATATCGGGGAAACCAAGCAGAAGCTTGGGGACTGCTTTGCGGAACACCTGCGCTCAGTTCGCAACAAACAACTGCACCTCCCAGTCGCGAACCATTTCAACTCCCCCTCCCATTCCTCAGACGCCATGTCCATCCTGGGCCTCCTGCAATACCACAATGATGCCACCCGAAGGCTGCAGGAACAGCAAATCATATTCAGCCTGGGAACCCCGCAGCCCAATGGTATCAATGTGGATTTCACAAGCTTCAAAATCTCCCCTCCCCCAACCGCATCCCAAAACCAGCCCAGCTCATCTCCACCTCCCGAACCTGTTTTTCCTCTCACCTATCCCCTCCTCCCACCTCAAGCCCCACCCCCATCTCCTATCTACTAACATCATCCCACCCCCTTGACCTGTCCGTCCTCCCTGGACTGACCTATCTCCTCCCTACCCCCCCACCTACACTCACCTTTACTGGCTCCATCCCCGCCTCTTCGACTTGTCTGCCTCTTCTCCACCTATCCTCTCCTCTATCCACCTCCCCCTCTCTCCCTATTTATTTCAGAACCCTCTTCCCCTCCCCCATTTCTGATGAAGGGTCTAGGCCCGAAACGTCACGTTTTCCTGCTCCTATGCTGCTGCTTGGCCTGCTGTGTTCATCCAGCCCCACGCCTTGTTATCTCGGATTCTCCAGCATCTGCAGTACCTTTTATCCCTTATGTACAGGCTTCATTTAAATGGGAAAGGCACTAACAAGTAAATGACTACATATAAGGATACAAATAGTCTTCAGCCGTTCCAGGTACAGTAAGTGGTTTAAAATTGATGCCATTGCAACAGCCTGTTGCCTGAGAGATTGTAAAGGCCATTAGGCTGTCCATAAATGCAGCGACATGGAGAAAGATCAGTGGACTGAGATGAATTGAACAGTTCTTTCAAAGTCATTGCAGATACAACGTGCCAAATGACCTCTTCTGGTGGTGTATGATTTCATAATTTTATGAATTGGGACAACATCATGTCAGCTACCCATCCTTGCTGACTTATGCAAAACAGTAGCAACTTAGTCCAATGCTTCCAACAAATTATTTCACTCTGTGTTACTAAGGAAAGATCTCCAAGGATTTCAAAGCTAATTCAGTTATCTATCGCTACAATGAAAAGGGAAGCACCTTTATCAGTAATAATCACTGGGGAATATCTTCATCTGTACTTGTTAAAAAGATCGTTGCAAGATTGATATTCAACCACTACATGCAACATTTTTGAAAAACGCCACTTCATTATGATGATAATGATGTTATTAGATTTAATTGGCACATTTAAGATATAAAAAAATCACCAAGCTGAAAGCAAGCATAGACGATGATTTGAGATGGACCTAAAAGTGGGTCAGGTTGTTACCCAATGTATCTTGGAGGTAATAGATCTCTGATAGAATGTGTAGCATATCTTCAAGTCCCATTATTATACTGTACATGGAGTTCACAGATATTTAGTTTTGATGAAGATGCAACTACTGTCCTATTCACTGTCCCATTTAGGGTGGCACGGTGGCTTAGTGGTTAGCACCACTGCCTCACAGTGCCAGGGACCTGAGTTCACTTCCACCCCTGTGCAACTGTCTGAGGGGAGATTGCACATTCTCCCCATATCTGTGTGGATTTCCTCCGGGTGCTCCAGTTTCCTCCCAAAGTCCAAAGATGTGGATGTTAGGTGGACTGGCCATGCTAAATTGTCCGTAGTGTCTGGGGTGTGCAGACTAGGTGAATTAGCCATGGGAAATGTGGGGTTACAGAGACAGGGTCATGGGGGTGAGCATGGTTAGGATGTTCTATGGATGTTCTACTCAATGGGCCAAATGGGCCTGCTTCCACGCTGCAGGGATTGTACGATTTGAGCACTGTACATATCAGCAGCATTAAGTCTTAAAGGTCAACTCGTATTTCCCTGGAAACACTCAGAAAACCTTCACGCTAAAATAAAAATTTATACCACTCAGTTATAAGTTTGGAAGTTTACCATCAAGATGGCTAAAGCCTGATCTAGACAGTTAGTGTGTGTTACATTTGTGTCCCAATGATAATCAAAAGCAAATGACAAACTTGTGTTTTTAATTTTATACAGATATAGCATTTTCAAGTCCTTAGAGAGTGCCCTAAAAGGAGTTCAAGAAGAATTGTTAAAGTGTACTCTCTTTAGTTTTGCCAGCAAACAAAACTCAGTTTGCACATAATATCCCACAGTTTCAAAAACCAGTTAATCTGTTGATCAGGTGTTGATCAGTTAGCAAGTAACTTTGCATATGGACAATAATTGTAGGTACAATTCAGCTGATTTGGATGCAGGTAATTCGTGTTGCACATTACCATTTGTTGACACTATGTAGAAGAGGCAAACTATATCTTGACTTGCAGACTTCAAACAGCTTTATCTTGAGTAAACAAGCAGGAGTTATTTTTTCCAGAAGGCTTTAGTAACCACAATTAACCCATGAACAGCACTCCAGCAATGACTTTTAGGCTTTACTCAAAATCAATACAGCAACGGCAATACAGCATGTAAATATTTAAATTGTTTTGGAGGACACCTACTGTGTCCGATGTATTTGGAGCCCATAAAAATTTTTATTCAGCCATAATTAACACAAATTATCAGGTCCAGATGTCATTCTGATATAATTCAATATTAGAATCTCAAAACAGTCTCTCTAAGTGCAATTCCACACATTTCTACAGACATTGGGAGAAGTTAACAAGACCTCCTTGCAATATTACAGAATAAATTCTTAAAAATTACAGTATAGAACAATTCTCAATTATATATAATGAGCGAAGAACACGAGGATCAGACTTGGGTTTCCAGCAAATAAATTGTACTATTTTATTGATACATCAATCTTTTTTTTTAAATGAGGATTTTCCCTCTTTCCATTGAACCAGGGTTGATGCTCTAGCCTAATGATGATAGAGTGGTGTATATGCTGGGTCACAAGGCTATGGATTGTGTTAGAGTATAATTGTGCTGCTGCTGATGGCCTATAAAGCCTCATGGATGCCCAATTTTGAGTTGCCCGATTTATTTGAAGTCTATCCCATTTAGTATAGGCCACTCAATGCATTTTGTTACAACAAACAAGGGTAGAACTTATACAATTAATGGTAGGGCCTGGGGTACTGTTGTAGAACAGAGGGACGTAGGGGTGCAGGTACATAATTCTTTGAAGTTTGCATCACATATAGACGGGGTGGTTAAAAAGGCATTTGGCACGCTCGCCTTTATTGCTAAATCCTTTGAGTATCAGAGTTGGGAAGTCATGTTGAGGCTGTACAGGACATTGGTGAGGCCTCTTCTGGAATGCTGTGTCCAGTTCTGGTCCCCCAGTTATAGGAAGGATATTATTAAGCAGGAGAGGATTCAGAAGAGATTTACAAGGATGTTGCCGGGTAGGGAAGGTTTGAGTTACAAAGAAAGGTTGGTTAGGCTGGGACATTTTCCACTGAAGCACAGGAGGTGACCAGACAGTAGTTTATAAAATAATGATGGGTACAGAGAGTTGGCAGTAGATGTCTTTTCCCTAGGTTAGGCGATTTCAAGACCAGCAGGCACATTTTTAAGGTGAGAGGAGAGATTTAAAAAGATATGAAGGGCAAATTTTTATAGAGAGGGTGGTTTGCATATGGCAATGAACTTCTTGAGGAAGTGTTGGATGTGGGTACAATTATGGTTAGAAGACATTTGGATAGGTACATGAATAGTAAAGGTTTGGGGGGAATATGGGCCAGGAACAGGTAGGTGGGACTAGTTTACTTCGGGATTATGTTCAGCATGGACTGGTTGGGTCGAAGGGTCTGTTTCCATGCTGTATGACTCCATGACTCTATGTACAACTTCTGCATCAACCACTTGATATCATAGAAAATAATTAAGAACCATACCTTAATGGGTACAATGAGCAATGAAAATGAAGCAACTCTGGATAGTTCAGAAGTCAACACTGATATTGTTGCAAAAGACAAGCTGCATTTTCAAGCACAAAACTATGAATGGTCATAAAGATCTAACCTAAAAGAGCACAGATGACATAACTGCAGAAGAGTGAACCATAAGCAGTTTCTTCAGTGATTTGAAAACCAAGAAAATAACATACTGCAATCACTCGATGTTCATATTATTGTAATACATTCGTAATCTGGACGACATAGGAATTTTCTATTTTTTTCCAATCAATCTGTTCAGGGATGTTATTATACACCTCTGGAGAGATGGGATTTGAACCTAGGCGACTGGACCTTCCAGTACAGCAGTAGGAATACTACTACTTTGCCACAAGCAGATGTTATTAGTGGGCATCACCACCAGCAAAGCACCTATCCGCACTATTGGATTTGCAGGATTTTGCTGAAGCGTTGCTGTGACATTTCTCAAGGGGAATGAGATGTCTGCTTTAAGGTATCTATGTCTCCAATGCATACAGGAGGGGCTGGTACATTGGTGCCCTGTATACCATGAACTTGGTGTTAGGTTTGAAGTCTTTGTCATCAAATACTTTGTTGGTCAGATGGCCGAAGGCTCTGCTGGCATACTGAAAGCCATACTGCACTTCAACCTCCATGTTTGCACTTGAGAGGAAGTTTCCAGGACATGGAATTTGATCCACATTGTTCTCAGTAGTTCACTGTGGATCTTGATAGTCAGGGACAGCGTTGTGCAGTGGGAACAGGATGGTAGAGGACCTTTGCCATCTGAATGTTAAGCCTAAGGTCGGTCGCTCAGATGCCTCTGTGAATAGATCTACGATAATTTAGAACTTGGCCCCTGAATGTGTGCATGCACCTGCATCATCTTCACACTGCAGCTTGAAGACAAAACCTCTGTGGTCCTGGTTGTGAATGAGAAGTGACAGGGGTTGAATAGTTTCCCACTTGTCCTGTAGAGAAGCTGCACTACAGTGGGAAGCTTCTTAGATAATGGGACAGAGTGTTTCAACAAAGAAGCTGAAGGACAGCATTGATGCGATAATGTAGAAAACAACCCTCCTCCCACATCCATTATTGTAATATAGCAAAATAAAGCAACTAGCTTACAATCAGCAAGGTCCCACAAACATTTACTAATCACCAGATTTTGAACGCTGTTTAAGGGATAGACATGGGCCAGGCAACATTGGGGAACTCCCCTGCTCCTTTTCAAACAATGGAATGGGATCTTTGACATCACACTGGGAGGACAGATGCACCTTGGTTTAATGCCGCATCCACAAATTGCACTCCTGGCAGCTCAGCAAGCCATTGCTATTAAAGTGAATTGTCTGTCTAGATTTAATGCATTTTAAGCAATTATACTAAACCATAATGGATTTTGTCGCAGCAAAGAATTCATTTCTGCAGTTATTGATATCCCATGAAGAGTTCTATCACGTCTCAGTTTCTTGCTTTGAAAATTGTTTCAAACATTACTCCATATAGTGCTTGTATACAACAGCTGAATATCTAAAAATAGTTTATTTTGATTTTGTTCAAGCCTACAATAGTCTTTTGTGTCAGTTACTATTTAGTTTTTCCAACAGATAGCATTACATATGGTGATAACTATCGTTATTTGCACTCATCCTCCCTTCAATAAACCACTTCATCCTGGGTCTGTGCACAACAGCTAACAGAAACACATTCATTCTTTGAGATCATTTTCTTGAAATAGAAAACTACATATGCCTCTCATATTTCACATTAAACCACTATTTTACTTACAGTGTAGACGCACTGAGTCATACCAAGCAGTGGAAAGGGGGAGTGAACAAATGTCAGCCAAGTAAACAGCAACTCTCTTTAATATTATTTGTTCAATCCACAATGTCACCTGCAATCCCCACCATCACCCGTCACACCATGAGAAAATTTATGAAGACTGTCTCATCAAACAAGTTTTTACTTTGTAAAATTAAGGCATATTGTCCAGGATAGTTTGTCCTCTTAAGCTCCAAGATGATATCATCTTCTGGCTAAATTTCAGAAGCTCTGAATGGAAGTTTGCCAAAACTGCATCTGCAACATCATTTTGCCCCACCACCTCATCCACACCCACCCACCCCCATCCCAACCATTTTGGCATAGTTTGCTTCTCCCAGGGGACTCCCAGTGCAGTAATGAATAGTCGTTATTGCAGCAAAACCAGACTTTATATAAATAAATACCTTGTAGTTGCACCTGTGGCTTTCCAAGATAGAAAATCAGGGAGATCAAAGAAATGATGAGCTTTATCCCAGCAAGTGGTTGGCAGTTTCTGGCAAATTCAAACAACAAACACAAGTAATTACTCCAAATCAAGCAAATGTCCTTTTTATGTGTGATATATATAAAACATTTTGTTTCTTTGATTTAATTTTAACTGCACAAAACACTAGAAACTGAATATCACAATTCTTTAAAAAAATTAAAGCTGTGGTTATTTGTTCTTAATAGTTCACAATTAATAATCTAAAATTTAAAACCAATACATCTCAATTCATATCTAAAGAGGGCTCAGTTTCAAAGAATGTTTTGTAAATAAAAACAGTTACAGCTTTCTTATGTTTTTCAATATCGTAATCACACTGCAAGCTTCCGTACTTTCCCATTATGTTGTTCAAATGTGGCAACAATCTGTGACTTTAAAACATTATGGGGACTGCAGGATTGTGGACTACCCTGATCAATCCTGAATCAAACCAACTCCACAGCAGAAGAAATTTCATTTTTCTATTCATTCATGAGAGATGACTGTCCGCCCTTACGACTCAACAATTTTCTGGAATTCCCTTGTGCCACACATTTTTCCCACTTTAAACAGCAGATTACAGACATCTCCTCAGTCTCCCTTGTTCCTATCCTAATAGTGGTTGGGACAGCAGAACAGAAAATTTAATGGTCAGCGACTATCATGCTTCCATGCCAGCAATTGAAATTGGGATGCTGAGAATGCTGAGTTACACCAGAGTTGAGTATTCAATGACACTTCACTATGCTCCAGCAATTGTTCATTTAAAATATTGCAACACAACAGAAATGTCTGTGGATCAGAAACTGAAACTAAATCCAAGAAAAAAGAATCATCTCTCAGCTTCCCTTTTTACTGTTTCAATGTCCAGAATTGTAACAATGCAGTTATTGATTTAAAATCTGCCAGTGGGAGCTTTAACATTTTGGCTGTAATGCAGTACTGATGTCATTGTGTTGAACATCTTGTCTAACAGGAAAAAATGTGAGAAGCAGAAATGTTATACATATTTTGTTGAGAGGAAATTTTAAATCACATTACTTCAAAACAAATGTTATTTTTAATAAATATATTTAAAGAGGAGTGCTATTTAAAGAGATCATCAATTACTTGCAGTTTCATTTCTGACTGAATTCTATTACCTGTTGCAGCGCCATGAAGATGGATCAGAATCTAATGTACTATGGAGATATTTTAACGTCGTAAATTCAAAATCTGTTTTATTTTAAAGAAGTGGATTGCTACAGACAAAAAGAACACGCTATTGTAAATTCTGGGTGTCTAGCAAAGTCCCACCTGTGATCTACAAAATATTGAACCCGTAACTTCAAACAGAGATCAAGATGTAACAGAAAGAAGGAAATAAAGAAAACAATGAAGGAAAACTGAAATTGCTTGAGAAACTCTGCAGATCTGCCATCATCTGTGGACAGAAAGCACAGTTAATGTTTCAGGTCCAGTGACCCTTCTTCAGAATGGGTTGCCTTCAGAACATTGTCAGAGACAATGAAGGAGTTAATTACCTTCCCCTTTTCAACAGAAATCTACGTCTGGCAGATGTTTTTGCAATAGCTTGCATCCAGCTTGCCCTATAGCATCATAGGGAGAAATGAGTACAGACAACTCAGAGCAAGAATGATTGCTGGATAAGGACTGAGAAGAAGGCGGCCATACTCACCTGAAGATCTGTGAGGAACAGTGTGTAGGACATCCCCATATCAGCAAGGAGGTCATCACTGAAATCTGCTTCCAACTCCAACCATAACTGCAGCCTCAAAGCAGGACAGCAGTAGCGGTTGTGAAGGCGATCATAGCCACAAACCTTTATAAATCTGGCTCTTTCAAGTCGGGAACACTCAATATTTTCACCATTTTCCAATTTACTGTTGTATAAGGAAGGGCACTAGGTCTACATTCCAAGAGAGCCGAATACATTTCTTTTTCCAGACAGAAGCAGATGGAGCAAGTAAATAGTTCAAGGAGGACTGCAGATTTCCTCATTGTGCAAAGAGTCACTGACTTCACAAGATATCCTATTACTAAAAGGTGTTCTGTGGCCTCAAAATGAAATTATAACATAAGATATTGGAGCAGAATGAGGACATTTGGCCCATTGATTCTGCTCCACCATTCGATCATGACGGATACGTTTCTCAAAGCCATTCTCCTGCCTTCGCTCCATAGCCCTTGAAACCCATACCAATCAAGAATCTCTCTCTCTTTTAAATATACTCAATAACTTACCCTCCATAGACCTCGTGACAATGAGTTCCACAGATTAACCACACTGGCTGAGGAAAATTTCTCCTCAGCTCAGTTAAAAAGGGTTATCCCTTCACTCGGAGGCTAAGCCCTCAAGTCCTAGTCTCCTCCTACTAGTGAGGACATCTTCTCCACCTCCATACTATCCAGGCTTCTATTTATTCTGTAAGATTCAAACAGATTCCACCTTCACCCTTTTAAACTCCATCAAGTACAGACCCAGAGTCTTCAACTACTCTTCATATAACAAGCCCTTCATCCCCATGATCATTATTGTAAGCCTCCTCTGGACACCCCTCAAAAGGCCAGCACATCCTTCCTTAGTATGAGGAAAATGCTCGCAATTTTCCAAATGTAGTCTGACCAGAGCTACATACAGCGTCAGCAATACATCTGTGGTCTTGTATTCTAACCCTCTTGAAATGAATCTTAACATTGCATTTGCCTTCCTAAGTTCCAATTGAACATGCATGTTAACCTTAAAGCAATCCTGAACAAGGACTCCCAAGTCCCTTTGTGCTTCAGATTTCCAAAGCCTTTCCCTATTTAGAAATTAGTCCACACCTCTACTCTTCCTACCACAATGAATAATCTCCAAACTCCTGCAATGTATGCCATCTACTATTGCTTTGCCCATTCTCCTAGTCTGTTCAAATCCTTCTGCATCCTCCCTGCTTCCACAACTCTACCCGTCCCTCCACCTATCTTTGTGTCACCTGCAAATGTAACAATAAATGCCCTCTGTTCCGTAATCCAGATCGTGAATATACAATAGAATCGTAGTGGTCCCAAAACTGATCCCTGCAGAAAACCCCACTAGTCACTGGCTGCCATCCTGAAAAGACCCCATTATTCCTACACTCTGCTTTCTGCTGATCAGCCAATCCTCTATCCATGCCTGTACATTGCCCCAAACACCATGGGGTCTTACGCTCACAACAGTTCCGAGGAAGGGTCATCAGAGCTGAAACGTTAACTCTGTTTTTTCCTCTACAGATGCTGACAGACCTGCTGAATTTTTCCAGCAACTTGGGTTTTGTTCCTGATTTACAGCATCTGCAGTTCTTTTGGTTTTTATTTATCGTGGGCTCTTACCTTATTTAGCAACCTGCCATGCGGCACTTTGTCAAAGGCCTTGTAGAAATGCAAATAGATCACACCCATTGGCTCTCCTTTCTGTAACTTGCTTATTACCACCTCAAAGGAATTCTATCAGATTGGTCAGGCATGGCCTCCGCTTGTTGAAACCATGCTGACTTAGCCCGATTTTACAAATGATCAAGGTCAGGCTAACTGGCTTACAGTTTCCTTACTCCTGCCTCCCTCTCCTTAAAAAGGGGTGTTACCGTTGTTATTTTTTGGTCCTCTGGCACCCTCCTTGACTCCAGTGATTCCTGAAATATCACCACCAAAGCCTCGACAAACTCCTCAGCTATCTCCTTCAGAAATCTGAGGATGGAATCTGTTTGAATCTTATAGAATAAAGAACAGCCTGGATAATGTGGAACCATCTTGACCTGGTTATTGATCCACCTTCAGACCTTTCAGCTTCCCCGGCACCTTCACCTTAGTGACGGCCACTACACTCACCTCTAATCTGACTGTCTTGAAGTTCTGGAATGCTGTTGGCACCTTCCCACAGTGGAAACTGATGCAAAGTACCTATTCAGTTCTTCTGCCATTTCTTTGTTCTCCTATTACGACTTCTTCAACCTGAAGAGGCTGAAGAGTGGTCCAGTATCCACACTTACATCTCTCTTACCTTATAGATATTTTTAAAAAAACCTCTTGCAAACTTTTTTTATATTACTTGTTAGCCGACTCTCATATTTCATCTTCTCCCCCACCCCTTCTTGTTTTTTCAGTTATTTTCTGGTTGTTAACGTCTTCCCTATCCTCTGGCTAGACACTAATCTTGACAACATTGTTTGCTTTTTCTTTTGTTTTTACGCTGTCCTTGACTTCCCTTGTCAGCCATGGTTGCCTTATCCTCTCCTTAGGATGTTTCTTCTTCCTTGGAATGAATTTCTGCTATCCCTCTCAAATTATCCCCAGAAACGTCTGCTAGCATCCCCTTCCAATCAACTCTGGACAGCTCTTCATTCATGTCTTTGTAGTTACCTATACTCAAATGTAAAACAATTACATCTGATTCCAGCTTCTCTCTCTCAAACTGTAGGGTGAATTCTATCATATTATGGTCACTGCCCCCTCGGGGTTTCTTCACCTTAAGCTCCCTAATCAAGTCTGCCTTACACATTACCAAATCCAGAATTGCCTGCTCCCTTGTGGGTTGTACCACAAGCTGCTTTAAAAAAAACATCGTGTAGACATTCCACGACTCCTTTTCTTGAAATTCGCTAACAATGTGATTTTCCCAGTCCATGTGCATATTGAAGTTCCCAGTGACTTTCTTACATGTCTTTTCATAAACTGAATTATCCTCTTTCCTGCATCCTGACTACTGAAAGGAAGTCTGCACACAACTCCCATCAGGGTGTTTTTTTCCATTGTGGTTCCTCAACTCTATCCACAGATTCTACACTTTTCAACTCTATAATCGCTTCTTGCTATCAATTTAATTTAACTTCTTATGAACTAGGCAACCCCAGCCCCTCTGGTCATCTGTCTATTCTTTCGACAGTACGTGTATCATTGAATATTTAGTTCCCAGCTCTGGTCCCACTGCAGCCACATCTGTGATACCCACAACATCATACCTGCCAATTTCAATCTGTACCACAAGCTCATTTACTTGTTTTGTATACTTACCTGCATTTAAGTACCACACATTCAGTACTGTGTCGACTGCCCCACTTCTCATGGTTGTCCCCTTATCTGGTGCCTGAAGTTAGATTCCTGACCCTTTCTATACTCTCTGCCCTATTATTTGTTCTGGAAACTTTAATAACCTTCGCTGAGCCCAACACCCCTTTCACTTTTTTCATAATTTTCCATGCAACTGAATCCACCCTCCACTATTTAGTTTAAAGCCCCATCCACAGCCCTAGCTATGCAATACGTCATTACTCTGTTCCCAGCATGATTTAGGTGGAGTACACCTCACTGGAACAGCTCCCTCCATCCCCAGTACTGATGCTAAGTCCCATGATTTTAAACCCATTTCCCACACAACAATCGTTAAGCCATGCATTTTTCTCTTTAAACTTGTTGACCCTGTGCCAATTTGGTACTGGCTCAAGTCATATCTAAAAACTATTACCTTTTTGGCACTGCTTTTTAATTTAGCCTGTAGCTGCTCATATTCCCTCAGCAGAACCACTTTGCACTTTGCACCTATATCGTTGGCACCTACGTGGACCAGAACAACTGGATCATTCCCCTTCCACTTTAAGTTCCCTTGCAGCCCAGACAAGATATCCCAAACCTGGTCACCACGCAAGTAACACAGCCTTTGAGACCCTTGATCATGGCCACAGGGAACAATGTCTATTCTCCTGATTACAACAACATTTCTCTTTTCTCCCCCTCTCTGGAACACAGCATCCAGGTAATTCTCCCCCTCCCTGAAGTGTCACAGTGTTTGAAGCTCAGACTCCAGCTCATCAGCTCTGAGCCAGAGTTCCTCAAGCAGCCAATACTTATTACAAACGTGGTCACTCTGAATCACAACAGGGTCCAACAGCTCCCACATGTGTTACAACACATTCCACGGCCTGGGATCTCTATTTTAATTACTTACTTCTTAATTTGATTTTAAAGCATGTTGTACTGGTCTTTTAGTTTGTAGCCTGTAAATCTTTCCCCTATTTACTATCAACCTGAAATTAACCTATAGTAGTCAAATTAGCAGCTTCACCAACCAATGAATTTAAGGCTTACCCATGATGTCACTCTTGCGCTGGACCCCTGATCCTGGACTTCAATTTATCCTATCGAAAAAGAACTTCCAAAATGTGAGCCAAAAAACTTAAGGGTTAGCACTTATCTCCCTCTGCTTTGAACTCCCCGCTGCCTCCAAATTCCCCGAACTATATACTTATTCAGGCTTGTCTCACTCTGGGTGAGATCTCTCATCCCTGACCATGCAAAGCTTACTGGTCATGTGCGTTCAACAAGCCCTGTCTTAAATAGAGCTGAGCTGTGATGACTCACGCTTATTAAGCAGACTTATTCTTCTTATTATCATGTCTACTTATAATTATTGACACTGTTCAGGCGTCAGGTGTTTGACTGACAACTGTCCTTCAGTCAGCTGAGTCAACTACCTCATTATTTTTTCAGTAGATGACTGAATTTTAAAATTAATATGTTAGGCAGCATGATGTGCAGCATATCATGTTCCTATTACCCTTTCAGCAGTTATGGTGCATTCATTCTGCAGCAATTTATTGTACCATCTACATTTGAACCACCACAACAAACCATACGATGGTTACTCAGTGACAAGATATACCCTTTGATCTGGACTCCTGGCTCGGGTGCGCAACATATGCACATGTGGCAGCATGCAGAGAAAAGAAGTCATACTATCTAAAATGTGACAGATCAGAACATTAGAGACATCAAATAATATTTCCTGGACCATACTGAAGGACTGCTTCAGTGCTTGGAAGAAAAGGGGCCAGGATTCAGGATGGTCTGCTGTAGGCTACAAAACCCCTCCATCAAGAAAGTACAGTCCTTGCTGGCAGCTATGCAGTGACCAGAATAAGGAGGAGGGGGACTAGGGGAAGAAAGAGAAAAGGAGGAGACACCCAACATCACACTTCTAGCTTTCTTCTTTTCTGCTGAAAGGTCATTGTCTTGAAACATTAACATCTTCTCTCCATAGACAGAATACAGAACAGAGAACATAGAACAGTACAGTACAGTACAGGCCCTTCAGCCCATGATGTTGTGCCGACCTATTATCCTACGAAGATCAAACTACCTTGCATACCCTACATTTCACTCTCCTCCATGTGCCTATCCAAAAGTCACTTAAAAGTCTCCAAAGTATCTGACTCCACTACCACTGCCGGCAACGCATTACACAGAGAGTGGTGGATGTGTGGAAAGAACCTACCTCTGACATCTCCCCTATACCTTCCGCCAATCACTTTAAAATTATGTCCCCTTGTAATAGGCATTTCCGCCCTAGGAAAAAGTCTCTGACTATCCATATTGATGATCTGCTATGCCTTTGCTGTGCTTTGTGTGTTTTTTCATTATTATAACTCCTTTCTAGCCAGGTCGTCAGTGATACAATTATGTCATGAATGTCACCCAATTATGTCCCATACTTTACCTTCACTCTGTTTGATCATCATGTCAACAGCTTGGTCACATAACAAAAATTTAAAAAAAAACACAAAACAAATATTCAAAATTAAATTTATACATCAGAATGGACCTCTCATTAAAAAAAAAATCTTCCTATGTATTTGATTTGTAACTATCCTGTGGGCACTTCTGCTTGTCCTGGTGGAGACTGTGGAATGTGGGGTAAGTGGAATATATGTCGGCGGATTAGGTATGAATGTTTTGTCATCCGTTTTAGTTTCAGCCCCTTTGGCGACCATAGTCTCAGACATAGCTACACTACGGGTTGCCAAAACAGACAACTCCTTGGGGGTGCTGGCATGCAGAAACAAGGACAGAAATCACAGGACCCTGCCCTGCCTCTGGACCCTGACCAAAGCACAGTGGACCCTCCAGAGCCCTGCGCCCCAGTTACTAAGCCACAATGTACTGTCCTCTCCCAGTGTTATAAAAGCAGAGGTTGACTCCGCCCCGCCAAGAACTAAAACTGAAATACCCGGTGAGGAGCACCTCGCCTCATAATCTGTAAAAGCAGTGTGAAAAGTGGTATATCGTGCTTTTCAGCAACTTCTAGAGGTTAAATAAAACAAAACCCTGACACTCACTTTAATATCAAGAAGTAACAATTTCTTTATCTAACTCTAACAGTGAACAAATTAACTAAACTATTAACAGAATAAATCCCTTCCAGCTACTATGCCCGAATACAGCAAAATTCTTATGTTATGCTGTTTCAATAAATACAAGTACCACTTACATATAAAAGAAAGAATTTAGTCTCTCGAAATTATAGCCAGGATGTGTCTTCTGGAAGGTTCTGTGCCTTCTTCTGTCAGGAATGCCTTCTCCGTCGATTCATCTGTCAGAAGTATTAACTAGTTGTGCAGTTGGTACCATTGATATTTAGATGGTGCTTCTCTAAGACATAGAGGAAGCTGTGACAGCTGCAATTTTCTCGAGAGCAGAGGGCTACAGCTCTGGCAGATGGCAGTTAGCTCTGTGGCTTTGTCAAACTGCCCCCTTCTTTTAGACCCTTGATGACATATCAATATTTCTTACAATTGGATTAGTCCCATGTTGTCAAAACCATCAGATTTAAATTTAATCATTTTTTGGTATCTAAATGCCTGGTTCAAATTGATTAGCTAAATTCAAAAGCCTGTTGTCTTGGTAAAAACTGCTGCTTGGCCTGCTAACTGTACGGCCTTTCAATACAAATGTTTCATGTTGGGTACTCTCTGTGTACATGCAAACTTTCAAGCTGCTGCTCACAGACATCCATTTTAAATCTAAGCACAGGAAAAGTACATCATCTTTTAAAAGGGACCACACAATGATTTCCGCTCTAGCGTCTTACAAACACCAAATTCTAACTTCCTGCCTCCCAATCCACAAGTATTCTATTCAACTTCGTAATACCTCCCCCCTTAAGAAAAAAATGAACTATTATGAAATGTTGGCATTTTTTTCACTTTAAAAACTTAACTCCATCATATCATCAATGTAGAGCTACACATTTTATACTAATTTCATTTAGATATAAAATTGAACACCATAGTTTTTATTTTATATAAGCATTTTTCTTTTAAACTCATGATAAAACATCTGAGAGAATATTTTCACGACTCGCAACATGTACAATCTGTAAACAAAATGCTTGCAACATGAGACTCCAATGAAATAATCTGGTGTTGTTGTCCTGAAATCTTTCCAGAAATGTCAAGGATTGTGATTGGTGTATACAGTCACCTTTGATACCCTGTATGCAACGGAAACTTTAAAATGTTGTAAGGCTATTGCCAAACTCAATAAATCTTTTTCAATGGTTGAATATTTTTTCTACTGGATATTGAATTTTTTTTGAAAAATAACAGTTGGCTTTTCAATTCCACAATCATCCTCCCGCAACAACAAAGTTCCAATACCTACTTCACTTGCGTCAATGGCGACTTTGAAGGCTTTCAAAAAATTTGGCGCGGCTAAAACTGGTGTGATGGCTAACGTGGCTTTTAAATTCTCAAATGCCTCCTGGCATTGCTCTGTCCACCGAAATTTTGTTTTTTTGTAAACAAATCTGTCAATGGTGCCATTACACTACTAAGGTTGGGTACAAATTTCCTGTAGAATCTGCTCAATCCTAAAAATCATGGCACTTCCTTCTTTGATGATGGTCTTGGAAATTCCTCAACGGCCTTCAGCTTCACATTTCTCGGTGTCATACTTCTATATCCAATGTTGAGGCCTAAAAATGTCACTTCCGCCTTTACAAATTCTGTTCTTGCCACATTTATGACCAACTTTGCCGTCCATACTCTCTCAAAGAGCTCTGCCAAATCCTCCATGTGGTGTTTCCACAAATGGCTAAAGATCACTAAGTCATCTATGTCGACGGCACAATTAGTCAGTCCAGCAACAACTCTGTTCATAAGCCTTTGAAAAGTGGCTGGTGCGTTTTTCATTTGAAACAGCATTACTTTAAACTGAAACAGCCCTTTTGGGGTTACAAAAGCAGAAACCTCTTCTGCTCTCTCTGACAAAAGTATTTGCCAGGAATTGTGAAGTAAGTCCAACTTTGTGATGTAAATGGCTTTGTCCTAATTTCTCCACACAATCTTCCAGCCTTGGAATTTGGCGTGAGTCAGATTTGATCACAGCGTTGACCTTCCGATAGTCTACGCAGAATCGTTGAGTACCGTCAGGTCTGGGAACCAACACGATCGGCGAACTCCACTTGCTTTGACTCGGCTCTATGATATCTCCTTGGAGCATCGCTTCCACTTGCTTCTGAACCTGCAATTTTGAGAGTACTAAGCCTGTAGAGGTGTTGTTTTATCAGAACAACATTCCCTACCTCAACCTTATGTACCATGGTATTAGTCCTCCCCATCCTATTTCAACATAGGTCCTCATAGCACTGTAACAAGTCTTTCAATTCAGTTCTCTGTTCCTGGGACAGACAGCTCACTGCCATATCCCATTCCTAACGACTTCCTCATTATTCAATTTATCCTGAGGCACATCAAAATCCAAATCATCTCAATCTGATCCCTCGCTCCGAGTGGCAGTAACAAATGTTTCTCTGGTTCCCTTTCCCTGTCATAGTAAGGTTTCAGCATGACATACCCAATACTTTTTTTTCCTAACTGTCAGCTTTACCAGATAATTCACCTGACTTAACTTCTTCTCAATCTGATAGGTCCGACTTAACCTTGCTTTGAAGGAATCTCCTACCACTGGTAACAGCACCAATACTTTATCCCCAGGGGCAAATGTATGAATTTTAGATTTCTTATCTGCTTCTTGCTTCATTATGTGCTGTGCCACCTTCAGATGTTGACTAGCTAATTCACCTACTCTGTTTAATCTTTCTCTCACCTCAGATACATAATCCAACTGCGAGATCTCTGACTTCAGACCTATCAACTTTTCCATAATTAATTTTAAAGGCCCTCTTACTTCATGTCCGAATATCAATACGGATGGAGTAAACTAAGTCGATTCATTTGGAGCATCTCTAATAGCAAATAATATAAATGGGATACCCGTATCCCAGTTACTTGGGTAATCGTGGCAATAAGCCGTCAGCATTGTCTTTAGGGTCTGACGCCACCTTTCCAATGCCCCCTGGGATTTAGGATGGGACGCACTTGATTTAAAGTGTTTGATGCATAAACTATTCGTGACCTCTGTAAATATTTTGGCAGTAAAACTGGACCCTTGGTCTGACTGAATCTCCCTGAGTAGTTCATAATGGGTAAAGAAAGCAAACAACTCCTCCACAACCTTTTTTGCCTTGGCATTCCGTAGTGGAATTGCCTCTGGAAATCTCGTAGACACATCCTTTATGGTTAGCAAATCCTGGTTTTCACTTTTGGTTTTAGGGAGGGAAACTACACAATCAATTATAACCCATGAAAAAAAACGTTCAAATGCGGGAATTAGCTTCAAAGGCACTAGTTTTCTCACTGCCTGTGGCTTTCCGACCATCTAACATGTATGACAGGTACGGCAAAATTCAACCACAATTTTATGTAATCCAGGCCAATAAAAATGCTTCTGTATCTTGACCAGAGTCTTCTTCACTCCTAGATGATCTCCTACAGGTAATTAATGTGCTACCCGCAATAATTCCTGTCTGTATTCTACGAGCAACACAATCTGGTGAACTTCCACCCTTTTCTCATCCACACTAACCTGCCAAGGTCTCCATTTCTGCCTTAAGATTTTATCCTCAAGGAATAGCATTCTGGAATACACTCATTCCTTTTCTGAGTAGGTTTTACGTTACAAATCCTTTAACGTCTCATCTCTTTGTTGTAACTCCATTAATCTTTCAGAACTAAATACCTCTTCCTGATCCTCTGCCTGTTTAGGTATTTTCCTTTACCATCTCAAAATGTCAGCTAACTGGATTTCAACTCCTTCATCTTTCTCTTTTATTTTCACTTATGACTGTGGAATCTTGCCACAGTCCGGAAAACTTCCAGGGCATTTTTCTTTCAATTCCTCAGTTCCCTGATTTTATTTTGGCTTTTCCATTACAATGGACATCACTCCTACCTGCAATCCAGCTATTTCATTTCCAAGAATAAACTGCATTCCTGGAATAGCCAATTTTTCCATGATTCCCACTATCAGTTCCCCAGTCTTGATTGGACTTTATAGCCTTATCTTAATTGGGGAACACTGTTCCTCTCGCCATTTGTTCCACAATTACCACACACTCAGGCAATATTTCAGAAGGAGTGTAAATATTTTCATCTCTTACTACCAGAGACTGGTTAGCTCCCATATCTCTCAATATTGTAACTTCTTTACCTACTTCCCCTGTTCTACCTGAGTAAATCTTACCCATACAGATGAAGTCTTTGAAAAGATCGGGTGATATCTTACTATCCAGCACATGACTAGGCTATGCATTCTCCTGCACCTCCTCAACTTCTCCTGGGATTTCCTTCACTACCTCAACTAATTCTACTGGTTTATCGTCTTTTACCACATCCTTTCTCCCAGTGCCTTTCTTAAACCACCAGCACTGTGACTTTGTATGTCCCACGTTGTTGCAGTACTTGAGGTCTTTCATCTTTTTCACCTTCTTGGGTTTCTTTTTTCACATGTGGTAAACTGTTCCCAGTGTGATCTACTTTTTGTTTCTCATTGAAGGATCTCCCTCTTTCCCAATTTCTATCCCTCACGGAATGAAATTGCTGTCTGAAGCTAAGTTTCGATTTATGCACTAATGCATTTTCATCTCATCTCAGAAACACTTCTCGCTGTTTTAACTTTCTGTTCCTCAACATGAGTTCTTATCAGTTCTGGAAGTGAGTTTTTAAACTCTAGCAGAATAATATCTCTAAGAGCCTCATATGTCTTCTTTATCTTTAGTGCTTTCACCATCTATCGAAGTTGCTCGGTTTAATTCTTTCAAAATCAATACAAGTCTAACCTGGTTCCTTTCTGACATGTGGCCTTCTCTACATTGGTGAGACCCAGCGGAGGCTCGGAGACCGTTTTGCAGAGCATCTGCACTCTGTTTGCAACAAACGTCAACACCTTCCGGTTGCGAACCATTTTAATGCCTCCTCCCACTCCCTGGGTGACATCCTGGGCCTCCTCCAGTGTCACAATGACGCCACCCGCAAACTGGAGGAGCAGCAGCTTGTATTCTGCCTTGGGAGCCGACAGCCCAATGGCCTAAATGTGGATTTCACCAGTTTCAATATCTGTCCACCCCCAGCCTCATCCCATGACCAAACCTCCCGCTCATCCTCGCCTCCCTGATCTGACACAACCTGTCCATCTTCTCTTTCACTTAGCCGCCCCTCCCAACTCACTGACCAATCCCCACCACTGCCTACCTGCACTCACCTATCACCATCACACCCACTGTCCCTAGCCCCACCCCTCCCCTCTCTATTTATTTCTCAGCTTCCTTCCCCCTCCCCATTTCTGAAAAAGAGGCCCGATCCAAGAGGTCAACTTTCCTGCTCCTCTGATATTGCCTGGCCTGCTGTGTTCCTTCAGCTCCACACTGTGTTATCTCTGACTCCAGCATCTGCAGTACTTACTATCTCCTTTCTTACATTTCTGAACTGTTGCCTATATGCTTCTGGTACCAATTCATAGGGACTCAAAGTAGCCTGTTTTACTTCTTCATATTCTCCGGACACCTCCTCTGACAGTGCTGCAAACGCCTCACCGGCCCTGCCCACCAATTAACATTATCCGTATAGTCTCCGGCAAGTTCATCAATTTAGCCAATTTCTCAAAGGAAAAGAAAAAGGCTTCTACATCTTTTCCATCAAATTTTGGTAATGTTTGGATATATTTGGACATATCCCTACCACGCCTTTGGCTACGATGGGTCATCACTATTCTCCTCGCTAAGCCTACCTTCTATCTTCACCTCCACCCTGTTACGTCCACTTTCTTGTCTAATTGCTGACTTTTGAAGATCAAACTCTCTCTCCCTTTCTTTTCCCTCTTTTCTTTTTTGTTCTGCTAGGGTTCTTCTTTTCCTTTTTCTGTTTCTCTGATGTACCTAAATGCTTGGCTAGCTCTGTTACAAGTTGAGCTTTCTCACACCATTTTCTGTTTTTCTAAACTTCCTTGGCAAATTTGGGAAGCATGTTTGACTCCGAGAACATCTTTAGCAATGTTAAGAGCCATTTCCCCATGTTTAATTTCACCAACAAGACACAACCGAAATTAAACAGATTTTCCACTTCTCACTAAAGTTTCGTTTAAAGATCCAGGACAATAGTTCCCAAGTCTGTTGAAATCTGCTGAGACCTATCATACCCTAAATTTGTTCAAATCTGTCTGAATCCCAGATGATGAGCCCCCAATCTATTAGAAAGGGGAGGTTGATCCCCCTCAGAGAACTAAAACCTAGATACCCAAAAGAAGAACAGCTCATCTCAATCTGTAAAAGGAGTGTGAAAAATGGTGTAACCTGCTTTTCAGCAACTCCTAGTGGTTAAATAAAATAAACCCCTGACACCCTCACTTTAAAATCATCAAGTAACAATTTATTTATCTAACTCCAACAGTGAATAAATTGCCTAAACTATTAACAAATAGAATAAATCCCTTCTAACTACTAAGTATTTCTGAATACAGCAAGATTCTAATGGTATGAGGTTGTAGACATGCTTGCAGAGCTTATGGGTTTGGCTGCAAACGTTTCGTCACTCTGCTAGGTAACACCATCAGTGCACCTCCGGTGAAGCATCTGTGTTCTGTCCTGCTTGTTATTTATATGCCTCAGTTTACTGGGACGATTGGTATTGCTTCCATTTTTGTTTCTCAGACCAGAACAGGAAGACACAACACGACCAGAATCACTTGTCACCCTACCATACATCAAGGACATTTCAGAGATGGCCACAAGACTACTCAGACTACTAGGTATCAGAGTAGCCGACAAACAGACAACCACCCTACGACTGCTACTGACGAACGTAAAGGATCCCATACCCAAAATTGGGATCATATACAAAATACAATGCAAGGACTATGAGAAACACTACATAGACCAAACCGAAAGAAAATTGACAATACGGATACATGAACACCAACTAGCCACCAAGAGACACAACCAACTCTCACTTGTCTCACTACACATGGACAATGAGGGACATAAATTCAACTGGGACAACACATCAATAATTGCACAAGCCAAACAAAGACACACCAGGGGATTCCTGGAGGCCTGGTATTTCAAGCAGAACTCCATCAACAAACACATTGAATTAGACCCTGTGTACAAACCACTGAGAAACAAAACCGGAAGCAATACCAATCACCCCAACAAACGGAGGCCTATAAATAACAAGTGGAACAGAACACCAACACTTCACCGGAGGTGCACTGACAATGTTACCTAGCAAGGTGATGAAACATTTGCAACCAAATCCGCCAGCTTGGCGAGCATGTCTACAACCTCATGCACAACCCGAGCTACAAATCTTCTTGAAAACTTTATTCTAATGGTATGCTGTTCCAATAAAAGAAGTCCCACTTACATATAAAAAAAACTCTCGAAATTACAGTCAGGTTACATCTTCAGGAATGTTCTGCACCTTCTCTATTGATTCCTCTGTCAGGAGTATTAACTAGTTATGCCATTGGTACCGTGATATTTAGATGGTGCTTTCTCTAAGACTTGGAGGAAGCTGTTGGAGCCTGCTATTTTCCCTTGAGAGCTGAGGGCTGTTAGCTCTGGCAGATGGCAGTTAGCTCTGTGGCATTGTCCACCTTTCCCCTTAATTTATACTCTTGATGACATATCAATATTTCTTACAATCAGATTGGTCCTATGTTGTTAAAACCATCAAATTTAAATTCAATTGGTTTTTGGTATCGGAATGCCTGGTTCAAAGTGATTGGCTAAATTCAAAAGCCTGTTGTCATGATAAAACTGCTGCTTGGCCTGCTAACTGTATGACCTTTCAATATAAATGTTTCGAGTAGGATGCTCTCTGTGTACTTGCAAACTTTCAAGCTGCTGGTCACAGACATCCATTTTAAATCTCTAAGCACAGAAAAAATATATCATCTTCTAAAGGGACCACACAAGGCTTTTCCCTCTCGCATTTTACAAGCCAAATTCTAACTTCCAGCCTCCCAACCCACAAGAACTCTACCCAACTTTGCAACACGGGGCCCTGCAGGAAGCAGCGGTCCGATTTCCCACTGGTTAGTCGCTGCCGCTTCCAACTATGGGCCACCTAGCTCTGCAAGAAAAAGAAAAGTGCATTAGCAACTGTGGTGTAAAATTTTCAGGTGATATGCCTGCTAAAGTTAAATTGATGATCGTGTGTACAGGATGTGTAATGTGAAAATGAAAGCTGAATCGGGGGATGAATGTTAATTTGAGCTTTGTTTGTTTGAGACTCTGGTTAGGTGAATGAAGGGAATATAATGAATGGAGTAGTGTGTGAGACTACTGATTCATTCAGAAGGAAGCAGCATGTGATGATATATTCAGAGAGCTCAACCACTCATTGTGCAGTATCTTAGAGTTCAATGTCCTAAGCTGTTAGTATTGACCCCACACAGTGTCTGCTCCCATTTCCTTCATAATATCTGTCTGAAGGGAAGCGGATCTCTCTTCTCTTTGTTCATTGCTACTATGGAGAACCCTGGGCATGCCTTCTCCCCAGTTGCACCATTTCTGAATCCTCTTCCTATTCAAAGTCTTCCACAACCACATCGAGCACCTGAAACAGCTGGAATACAATTCACCTTTAAGAATGGCAGTCTGCCTTTACGTAATGAGACTATCTTTAAAAAGTAAAGACCAAAAGAACTGCAGATGCTGTAAATCAGGATGGAAAACAGAAGTTGCTGGAAAAGCTCAGCAGGTCTGGCAGCATTTGTGAAGGAAGAAAACAGAGTTAACATTTTGTGTCCAGTGACTCTTCATCAGAGCATGTTGTATGCCTTCGTTACCAACCTATCCACTTGTGTTGCCACTTTTGGGGAGCTATGGTCTTGCAACCCAAGACTCCTCTATATATCAATACTCCTAAGAACGCGGACATTTTCAGGACACCTTCCTCCTGCGTTTGACCTGCCAAAATGCATCACCTCACACTTACCCTGACTAAACTCCATCTACCATTTCTCCACCCAACTTTCCAGATGATCTATATCCTGCTGCATCCTTTGATATCCTTCCTTGCTATCCACAATGCTACCGATTTTCCTGTAATCTGCAAACTTACTAATCAGACCATTGACATTTTCATCCAAACCATTTATACATACATATGGAGGTTCCAAAACTGATGTTTGCGGGAAACCACTGGTCACACACTTCCAGTCAAAAAACACCCCTCCACAACAACTCTGCCTTCTATGGCCAAGCCAAATGCATATCCATTATGACAACTCACCATAGATTCCACACAATTTTTACTGCAATACTACTAAGCCCAGCAGACAATTTTATTTTCGTAAATTGTTGCAATTGAATATAAAGATGTGAATAGATTTCTTTTCACTCTTTAGGTCAGTTAATTTTCAAAAAGATGCAATTATTTCAATTTAGTATACACTTGAAAATGTAAGATCACATGATGCCATATCTTGAGTTTTCAAAAATAAGACATTCGTTTTATGATAAAAGTCACCGAGTTAACTAGCAAAACTTGTTAAAAAAGGTAAAAAAACTTGGCCTGAATTTCACAAAATTAAATACACACAAGCATGCATAAACATGTATGATTAGGGATTTCAATTATGTAACAGATGGCTACTGCCTTACAATGGAGGCAATCTACACCAACAATGGAGTTGAGGATACTCTTTTGTTTCAACTACATCTTGGCAGTTTTATGCAGTCATCTCAAACTACTGTATACTTTTTGTTTTTATAGCGGTGTTTTCCTTAATTACAAGTTTGCCTCTGTAAAGATTGCCATTTGCAAAGCTGCACAGACAATGGAATGATCCATCTTGGGAGGCCAGGGTTTGCAGGACCAGTTATGAACTGCAGAACCACTATTCCAATTGGGTGGTTATTGGAACAACTACAGAAAATTATAGAAACCAGAATTTATCTATAACCATGCTTCAGACCTCTTTTGCAATTATTGCTCACATTTTGAAGGGATGGAGAGGAAGCTTCTTCTTGAACAGTTGAAGCCTATGTGCTTGATATTTTCTCAATGCTGTCTGGGAGGGAGTTACAGAATTTAGACCCAGCAACAATGAAGAAACAGCAGGAGTACATCTATAAAGAACTGTAAACTCAGCAAGTCTGGCAGCATCTGTGAACAGAAACAGAGTTACCATTTCAAGCCCAGTAACTCTTCTTCAGAACTGAGTTCTGATGCTGTCAGACCTACTGAATTTTTCCATAATTTCTGTTTTTGTTTAAAGAACAGTAGTATATGTCTGCATCTGGATGGTATGTGACATAGAGGGGAACTTGGAAGTGAAAATGTATCCAAGCACCTCCAGCTCATGTTTCTCTCAGAGAAGGAATCTGTAGCTTGGGAGACACCAAAGAAACTTTGGCGACTTGCTACAGACCATAATCATGGTACAGCAGCTGAGAGGGAATTGATCAAATGGACTGGTTTCACTTGGATGGTATTTGGGTTACTGAATGCCATTTCAGTTGCATCAGTTAGAACGAATGAAGAATTTTCTATTTCATTCCCGTACTAGGGAACGCAGTGATGATCAAGAGTGAGCTACTGAGAGATGTACAGCACAGAAACAGATACTTCAGTTCAACTCGTCCCAGCCAACCAAATATCCTAGATAAATCTAGTCCCATTTCCCAGCATTTGGTCCATATCCCTCGAAATCCTTCCTATTCATGTAGCAATGCAGATGCCTTTTCACTGCTGTAATTGTACGAGCCTCCACCACTTCCTCTGGCAGCTCATTCCTTTCACGTGCCATCCTCTACGTGAAAAAGTCACCGGTTAGGTCCCTTTAAGAACTGTCCCCTCTCACCTTAAACCTATGCTCTCTAGTTTTTGACTCCCCAGCCCCAGGGAAAAAAAATCCACAATCTATTTAGCCTATCCACGACCCTCATGATTTTATAAACCTCTATAAGGTCACCCCTTAAGTCTTTGATGCTCCAGGGAAAATAGTTCCAGCCTATTCAGCTTCTTCCTATAGCTCAGACCCTCCAACCTCGCAACATCCTTGTAAATCTTTCCTGAACCATTTCAAGTTTCACAACATCCTTCTTACAGCATGGTTTTTTTTTTTTAAATTCATTCATGGGATGAGGGCGTCATTGGCTAGGCAGCATTCATTGCTCATCTCTCTTTGCCCAGAGGGTAATTTAGAGTCAACCACATTGCTGTGGGTCTGGAGTCACATGTAGGTCAGACCAGGTAAGGATGGCAGTTTCCTTCCTAAAGGACATTAGTGAACCAGATGGGTTTTTCCAACAATTGACAATGGATTCATGGTCATCATTAGACTATTAGTTCCAGATATTTATTGAATTCTAATTCCACCATCTGCTGTGGTGGGATTTGAACCCGGGTCCCCAAAACGTTATCTGGGTCTCTGGATTAACAGTACAGTGATAATACCACTAGGCCATCGCCTACCCATAACGCCACTGGGCCATCGCCTCCCCATTGCACAATAATTAGCTCTAACCTACTTTAGAAGTGTGACATTTAATCTAATTCAGTTTCTGATCAATGGTGACCCCCAGAATCAAGAAGCTGGAGAATTTGCTTGACACTTGTTGAGGCAAAACATACTTGCCACTGATCAGTGTAAGCTTGGAATTAAGGAAAACAAATTACATAGTCTCATCTTACTTTCCTTCTAGGTTCTATACTTTGCTATATCTTTTCCCAGCAGTCATCAAGTTTCTTTTTGAAAGTAATTATAGACTTGACTTCAATAACAGCTTGTGGCCAAGATTTCCATAACCTAAACTATCCTTTAAGATTTTTTCACGCTAACCTTACATTTGAGTCCTCATATTACCATCTCATCAGACAATTGAAGCATTTATTTATTTTTAAATCTTCTTTAATGATTTATTTTAATAATTCTTCATGATCTTGTAGATTGGGTGGCATGGCAGCTCAGTGGTTAACACTGCTGCCTCAGTGCCAAGGACTCAGGTTTGATTCCAGCCCTGGGTGACTGTCTATGTGCAACAGCACGTTCTCCCTGTGTTTGTGTGGGTTTCTGCTGGGTGCTCTGGTTTCCTTCCACTGTCCAAAGATGTGCAGGTTAGATGGAGTGACCACATTAAATACCCATAGCGTTCAGGAATGTAGGTTAGGTGCGTTAGCCATGAGAAATGTAGGGCTACAGGGATAGGGTAAGGAGATGGATCTGGGTAGGGTACTCTTCAGAGGGTTGATGTGGATCGGTTAGGCCAAATGGCCTGTTTCCACTTTGCGGGGATACTATAAAATATTCTAATCACTTCACCTCTCTAGCCTTGTGAAAGATCTATTAACTTCTCACACCTCCTTTCATAACTAAAACCATTCCTCCCTGGCAGCAGCCTAATAAATCTTGGTAGTATCCAAGTGAACCGACTTCATTAATTTGAAATTATTTCTTAAATTGTAGTCACTCCAAAATTAAAAATGATTCTCTAACAGTAATCTAAATGAGGACCAATGTATAATTAAAATTTTACACCAAACGTTTGAATTATCTGATTCTAGATTTAATAATCAGGACTCCATTTGTCTTTTTAGTGACTCATGCAATTCTACTGCCATTTACTTTGTTCCAAATTACATTGGTCAATTAACATTTCCATGTTCCTTTACCATTTCATCCTATGCTGATTCTCCTTTCACTATGAAGAATCACTTCAAAGGATATTATTTAACCTACAATATCTCAATCAAGCATCACTCTTCATTGTGTACATGAATAATAATCCCAATTTTAACTCAGACCATCTACTAGGTGGATAGAAGACCAAGGTGAGCAGTAAACATCTATTACCTATCAATGAGGGTGGGATGATTTTAACACTGGGGTTTTGTTTTAATATGGTTGACAGCTGCACATCCATTCCATTGACTCAAGAAATAGGCCATTTTCTCTGCACAAAACCACTGGTCGTGAACATCATGGAGTCCCACATGTGCATATGCTGCTAAGCAGCAACCTTGAAAGGCCTATGCAGTGCAAAGGGTCCGCATGTAATAGTGCTATGCGCAAAGAAAATTATACCAGGCCCTTGTAAAAAAAAAAAATGGCCAATGGACTTACGAGAGCACCAAGGGTACTTTCTCTTCCTCTAAGTCAACTACACTTGTCATTACTTCTTTCAGCTTCTTCCCCACCACTCTGAACAAATTTTTCTCCTTCATCACTTACTTCCATCATCACATGGACACACTGTAACAACTCTCTTTCTCATTATAAACAATCTAATCATTTTTGTTGCTGCTTTATATCAAACATCAAAAGCATTGTCTTCTCACATTCTTGCACCTTTAAGACCAGCAACTCCACAGATCCCCTCTTCTCTATTATTTTTGCTAATTTTACTTTCTAATTGATCACTGTCAAAAGCTCACTTCTTTCATATCACTTCTCCTTCTCTCAATAATTGCAACATATGCATAAATTGTACACGTATCCATGTATCTTTCAATAGCTACTCACTAAATTTCACCCAACTTTCTGTAAGGCGAGGCAGTGAAACACGCCAGGAACAGGAACAAGATCAGGGAAGCTTACCTGATACAATAGGCTTCACTGAGCAAGAAGGCCTGCAGATTAATCAACCAGAAAAAAAGCTACAAGCATTCACAGTAGCAAAGTCACTGTCGCTTATAGTCCTTCAATCACATCAGCAAACACTCAGTAAGCTTCATAAATGCATTCTAAAGTTTGTCATTTGTTACTGTCCAACATCTCAGTACCATCCTAATATTCCTTTTTATCCTATAGTATTTACTCAGCATCTGGAACCTGCTGAAGAAGACGGCCAAAAGGAGCACAACTTTCCTAAAGATATACTATCACCAACATAGACATTGGCAATCTGTGCAGCAGAAGGTGGTGAAATAGCCAGTGCATATCAGCAGCAACTAATGGCAGGGAAGCCCATCAGATAGCTTCATCAGAGTATGACAATGTTGAGAACTTCAGGATCGCAGCAATCACCAAATAATTTCAGTATTGTGTCTAAAAGTATGGAGGAGTTCAATTTGAACATGTATTGTGTCATCTCCCACATGGGGCTATGAAATCAACTGGAACAACTCTCTGGTAGTAGCTGGGGTGCAACAATCTATACCAGGCACATGCAGACTTGAATACCAAGAAGTTGCCACCCAGAAGCATTTTAAGTCCCTCAACACAGGCAAACAAAGTTCTCCAGTATCCTTGCTGAAAACACAAGAGGTACACTTCATAGTAGTTGACTTAGGAAACTTTCTTATATGAAAAACAGGATGGGTTGATACCGAGTGAGAAATGAATTGAAGGCAAATTTTGTGTTAGGAGTTAAATTCATCATCTTAACCACATTTGGCAATGTGGTCTGCACTGTGGTTTTACAACAGCTTCTGAGACTTCATTGTCAGTATGTCATTGATATAGAAGCTGGCTGAATTGTTTCAATATTCTTTTATGTGAGATTAAGGGAGGGGACATAACAAGAACTGTCACTGCAGAGGGTCTTTGTTCACCTTCCCCGAAAACTTGCACAAACAGATCACCCTAATTCTTATGCAATTAACTTATTACTTGCATCTCTTGCTTCAAAACATTGAGATAGTCCTTTACTTCCGCACTCCCTCGTTTACATCCTGGTATTCATTTAAAGGAAAGTTCTTCTCCACTATGCCTTCTCCAAAGTCTCTTTGTTTGGCAAAACTGTACACCATATAGGAATCTACAAAGCTTCCAGATCTGACTAAACACCAAAACAGTTATTCTGGTTCAGGTGAGGTTGAGTTTTATAGGAATTGCATGAAACAACCTGTCACATTCCTCACACAATTGAACGTTAGGAAAGTAACTGAATTATAGAGGATAAACCCCGTCTGGGTATTGTGCACAAATTGAGATGATGTACTTCACTAATTGGAAACCAGTGGACATTAGTGAAACAGATGTTTTTCTTACTCACAAACAAGAGTATTCCAGCTGGTGTTCTGGTGCCCAAATGACAAAATGGATTTAATTAATAATACCCTGATTATGCGAGAAACCAACCATTTCTGCAAATCCTCAAGCTCTCTATTATAGGCTAATTAGGTCAATATGGAAAGTAATATACTTGTCAGCCCTCGTAAACAGAGCATCAGTGCCCTGGAGATGCAGGTGACAAACATTGCATCAGCTTTTGACCACTCAACCTAATCTGGTAATGAAAATATCCGAGACTCTTATTGAAGCAACGGAAATACTTTATTACGAAATACAAAATTAAGATTCTATCTCATGTTGACACATCAGTCATAATAAACACACAAGTACCACTCATTCAGGCAACTTTCACCAAGTCAGCTTACTGGATGGAACTGTAACCTGCAGTTGTGTCCCAAGTCCAAGCTGCATGCACCAGGCACTAAAATACTTACCTTTAAACTTCACGCCAACACAGCATATTCTACATTATCTTTTCGTATTCATAGTAGTTAGCTATCTTTAAATTGTTAGACCTGAAAGTTATGTAATAAGGTTTTGGAGTAGATCTGTAGCTCGGGGTGTGGGTGTTGAGGTTGGTTGGCTCGCCAAGCTGGTTTGTTGCTCTGCAGACGTTTCGTTACCGTGCTTGGTAACATCCTCAGTGCAGCCTCGGATGGCTCTGGATACCATGGTGTAATGGTGAGCGCGCTGGTTTCTGAACTCTGTGATCCGAGTTCAAATCTAGGTGTAGCCTTCTTCCTGGTGAAGTGAGTGGCGAGCCTTGGAAAGTCTCGTTTGCGAACACTATTTAAAAGGGCAACAACACACTGCAGCAACATGGAACTACGCCAAGAGGAAGAATACCTCTTCCAAGTGTTCAAGGATAATGGCTATCCAAAGAACTGGGTCAGGAGATGCCTACACGAACAGCATCAAAAAGATTCTACATGCCCCGTCACACTCATCACACTACCCTACATCAGGAACACGTCAGAACTCACCACAAGATTCCTACGACTGCTAGGCATCAGAGTGGCACACAAGCCCACATCAACCCTATGACAAGTGCTCACCCAAACTAAAGACCCATTCCCCGCCATGGACAGGACCAATGTCATCTACAAGATCCCCTGCAGAGACTGTGAGATACACTACATTGGACAACCAGGAAGGAAACTACCAACAAGGGTACATGAACACCAACTGGCTACAAAAAGACACGACCAATACTCACTCATCTCAATCCACATGGACAAGGAGAACCACCACTTCGACTGGAACAACACCAAGATCCTGGGACAGGCTAGGCAGAGACAAGCACGAGGATTCCTGGAAGCATGGCACTCCACGACGCATGCAATTAATAAACACATTGAACTCAGCCCCATATACATTCCATACAGAGGAAACCCGGAAGTGAGGCAATCCATCGCAACGGACCCCAGAGTTTAAAAACCAGGCGGGAAAACGCACCCACGCTTCATCAGAGGCTGCACTGAGGATGTTACCAAGCACGGTAACAAAACGTCTGCAGAACAAGAAACCAGCTTCGTGAGCCAACCAACCTCAACAGTTATGTAATACAACATTCATAAAAAAGTCAGTCAATCATCTGTAGGAAAACAATTAATTTCTACACTAACAATTTTATTTACTCATGCTGATTATTCTGCAAAGAAACACTATTAAAATGTGATATACACCGTATGCTTCTGTGACTTAATGCATGATGTATTCTACTAACTTGTGTTATTCCAACACTAGTATTTTTTCTTCTTTTGTTTTCTTCTATTCTCTTTATCCTAAAACTGTATCAGACTTTAAGCAGCAAAGAAGTTCTCAGCTTTGGTGACCTTCGAAGCCATTACAAAAGTACGTCCCTTGATCCTGTCAGATAGAGTTGCTTAATGGAAGAAATATTCGGCCAACAGTATTATCCTAAGCTGTCCAGCTGACATCAGTGCAGATTGAAGAGTGAACCTGGAACTTTCCTGGTCTGCATGGATCAGTACTTTACTAGGAAATACATTTATTCACGGCCAACTGGCATCAACCAATTCTCGTGTATATTACTCTTAGTGTTGTTGAGCCTCTACTGCTTGAACCTCATTAGCTTTTCTTTTACAGTTATAAAGTTAGAAGGCTCCAGCTGCGCAAAGCAGACAGAAAACAATTTGCATTTGGCACTCATTACTCAGCAGCTGGCATTATTAGGACCAGATGAAGAAAGCAAAACTTATTCTGGATAGGGCAGAAAGGAACAAAAAAAAAAAAAAAATTCTAACTCGCATCTGACAAACATTTACAAGCCATATGTCAACTTGAAAGGCATGATATACTGTTTCTGGTATGGTACCAATTAACTCCAAAGTTTAAATATAAACATGTTATTAAATTTTCTAATTATTATATTTTGCTAATTCCGAGAAACAGTTTTTCCAGTCAAGCGATATATTTGACAAAATTAATAGCTTTCATTACATTTATGAATACAATTTGAACTAGGTGTTTCTGTAGTTTATACTTACCTAAATCATTTATTGGGAATTTTTGTAAAATATAACATGTCTCACATGAAACTTGTAAATGAAAATGAATTTAAAGGAGTGACAGTTAGCTGCCCTTCTGCCTGCTTTTTCACAAACTCTTGCAATACACCATCTAGAAATCTTGTTAAAAGCAGTACACATGGTCAGTGATACTGCAGAGCAAGTATTGTATGACTTGCTTTAGCAAGAATGTACAAATCAGAACAACAATTGGGAAGACTTGTTTCTACCTGATTCATGATTCTAAATAAATTACTGTGACCATATTCTTTGCCAGTAGGTGAATCCTGTGTTTAGAATATTTGTAAACATAAAAGTAAAGATAAGAGAACATACCTTTTCAAAGATTTAACCAGTTCTAAGTTATTAACATCTTTACTATTTTTCTCCTTTTGAGTATTTTACTTTAAACAGAAAATAACAGAGACTTAGACAGAATGGCATTGGTAAGACTCTAAACCCAACAATATTAATGAAGCTGAATACACATGCAGAGACAAAGGATCACTATCTTCCCTTCTTTTCCGTTCTTCCTCAATAAGCTATTCTCTCCTTGTTCCCATTTCTGCAGGAGCAAATTGCTGCAGATGCTGGAATCTGTGCTAAAAACAAAAAATGCTGGAAATCACAGCCAGTCAAGCAGCATCCATGGAGACAGGACAAGCTAACGTTTTGAGTCTAGATGGCTCTTCTGACATGACGTGTGATGTCCTCTCTTCCCTCCCCCCACTCCAGTGGAACTGTCTGTTCTTTCCTGTTTAGCAGTTAAACACACCATTGTTCTGTCATTCCCAAATTCCAGCACTCCACCCCTACTCTCCACTATTGCATAAATGCTGTGCCCTCCACACTTCACATCAGCTCTAATGAGGAGTCATCTAGGCTCGAAACGTTAGCTTGGTCTCTCTCCATGGATGCTGCCTGACCCACTGTATTTTCAGCATTTTTTTGTTTTCGGTTCCTTTTCTGCAGCATTGATTATAACATTATTCATGCTGTGCGAACATATATTCAGTAACTCCTCCTAGCCAGGATCTTCAATTATCGATAAAAGCAAAATAACGTGGATGCTGGAGATCTGAACAAAAAAAAAAGTATAAACGCTGGGGAAACTCAGGTCTGACAGCATCAAGTACAGACAAAGAAAACATTGCATCTTCAAATCATAGCATCAATTTTCAGAAATTAAACAAAAAAGAACTTATCTCTATTATAAATAATGAGATAATAGGAACTGCAGATGCTGGAGAATCCGAGATAACAAGGTGTGGAGCTGGATGAACACAGCAGGCCAAGCAGCATCATAGGAGCAGGAAAGCTTGACGTTGCAGGCCTAGACCCTTCATCAGAAGGATCTAGGCCCGAAATGTCAAGCTTTCCTGCTCCTATGATGCTCCTTATCTCTATTATACATTAACTGCACACAGATAAAGTCTCAAAACAGCAAAATGGAACAGTTCTCCTACACCACTGATGGAAGATATTTAAGGATATTGAATAAATGATGTAAACTTCAATCACACACGATAATAAGTCTGATGATAAACACACATGGAACATCAGCAATCTGAACTCTTCAGGAAGCACTCCAAATCACTAAGCCCATGGAATGACCGGCCATAGCAACGGAAGAAAGAGCCTCTCTTAAAAACTCTTGATTGCAGAAAATGTCCTTGTTTCTTATAAATCATAAACGTTCCATACTGGACTACTTCTGGGTCAAAGTTGTCAGGCTTTACATTAACATTACATCGCAAAATTAGAATTTGTGCTAAGGTGGTAAACAGGGCAGATAGCCAAAAGCTTGGTTAAAGAGTGATTTCAAGAAGCATCTTAAAGGAGTAAAAAGATAAAAGAGACAGAGGGGTTCAGGGCAGTATTAGAAGGAAACTACAGAGCTAAGTGTCTTGGCAGTTTAAAGTATGGCCACTAATGGTGGAGTAGTTAAAAATCAGGGACGCTGAAGAGTCCAGAATTAGAGCAGCACAAATATGTTGGAAGATCGTGGGGCTACAGATTACAGAGACAAGAGGGGGTGAAGTCAAGGAAGGATTTGAAAAGAAGAATAAGAATTTTAAAAGCAATATAATGTTTGACCAGGACTCAATGTAGGTTTGTGAACAACAGGGTGGTAGGTGAACAAGACATGGTGAAAGGATATGGACAGTAAAGTTGCAGGGAAGCTGGCCAGGATTCCAATGGAATAGTCAAGTCCAGCAATAACAAAGGCACAAATAAGTAATTCATACTAAGTTAATGTAAGACTGTTAATTGAATTAACTAATCATACAAAACATACTGTTATTGATTTTAAGAAGTTTTAAAACCTATCAAATTTATTGTTTTTGGATTTCATTGAAATCATTCTCACACATGATCATACCATCATAAAGTACCTACTCTTGATCAGTTAAGGCTCTTTCAGTCAAAATCATCTCTTGAGAACAAAACATCTTTCTCTCCATCTTAATGAATGAGATTGTCTTCAATTTTGAATAATCTGAGTTTTTACCTTGATAGCAATTGATGACTTGATGACAAGTTGGAAAGCACAGATTTCCTTTTCGCATGTTTTCTTCCACTGTTAACCATCCACATATTGTATTCAGTGTGAACATGTTCCTTGAACAGTTTGTTGAGGTGCCCAGCAAAAGTTGAACCACAATCTTAGACCCCCTAATATAACCACAACTTTGCTGCAATTTATCTGGAGTTATCTCTTGATTTCATCAGTCATGGTATCTGAAAACATCCCACACTAATAAGCTGCATTCTTCATGAAGCCAGGAAAACTATTCCACACATGACCACTTTATAACTTCACTCTATCATCATCCATTCAACAATTGTCATGAACTTGTACAAAAACTCCTCAAGGGATCTTGACATTCTATTTGGTCTAGTGTTTGGAAATTATTAAAGATTTTAAGTTTGTTCCACCAGTCAGACAGGTTAGAACCACTGCGAACCTGTCTTCACAGGTTCTATGATTTTTATTAGAACTTTCTGAACATTTTCGTTTTTGAACATTTCTTCTCTACAACTTGGTTGCTGGTCATATTGAAATTTGTGCATATTTGATTTTGAATACAATGATCCTCATGTTTTTGCTACTGTCAGTTGATGAATTGTTGGAAAATTGTCACTGGCATCTTATCATGGTCTGAGTATTCTTGTTTTACTGCAGCATCAGAATTCTTTTCCGAAGGCAGCTAAACCAACTGGATACTGTTCTGAAAGCTTTCTTGGACTCAGGACTTGATTTGATCTTCTTAAGTGCATATAAACACATTGCATTTCTATATTGTGACACTGCATTGTCATTATTATGACAATGAAACCACTAACAATTTTCAACAAATCATTTAAAATCAGACCATGGTGCACTTGCTTTTGAAGATCTCCTATTCTCACATTAGTTTGTCACAAACACCAAATTTCCTCACTACAACGTTGTTCTTTGAAAAGTTAACTTTTATCTTGAAACCAACTTCCTAATTAACTTGCTTTTGAAAGCAGCAGACAAGCTCTATTTGTTGTTCACCATGCAGGTTCTTCTGTGTCGCTGTATCTTAAACTTTCATGCATCTTCGTAACACATATCCCCTGCTCCAGCCCTTCTGCCCAGTTATAAGATAAATAAAACATGCATTTATAGGTGCAAAAACTGAAGTTGACAATGAATGTAAGCACAGCTTGTCTGGGTTGGAAGATCTATACTCCCTGTACATGCATAAACACAATTCTCAGAGCTGGAAAATGGGGTCATCTTAGACATCAAGTCGATTTACATGTCGTGATATACGGAATGTTAAATATGTGCTCTTTTGGTTCTTGATCCTTCCATCAAGGACCCTCATGATTTTGAATATCTCTATCAAATCTCCTCTCAAGCTTCTCCTCTCCAATAAGAACAAGCCCAACACCTCTTATCTTTCTACGTAACTAAAGTTATTCATCTCTGAAACCAATCTTGTGAAAACATTAGCTTCCCAATATGTGCCGCCCAGAACTAGATGTATTATTCCAGATGAGCCTGAACTAATATTTATGTTGGATTAACATAAATTCATTTTTTTTTTACTAGATGCTTCTTTTACTAAATTGCAGGATGTTGTATACTTTACTAATCATTCAGTCAACTTAGAGTCATACTACATGGAAAAGGACCTTTGGTTCAACTGACCTAGTCCAATGTGCTAGCATTTAGCCCATATCCCTTGAAACCCTTCTTATTCATGTACCCATCCAAATGCCGTTTAAATGTTGTAATTGTATGTGCCTCTACCACTTCCTCTGGCAGCGCGTTCTATACATGCACCACCCTCAGCTACCCCTCAAGTTCTTTTTAAATCTTTCTCCTCTCACTTTAAATCTTTCCCCTCTAGTTTTGGACTCACCCACCCTGGTTATTCACCCTAGTCATTGGCTATTGACCCTATCCATGCCCCTCATGATATAAGGTCACCCCTCAGCCTCTGATGGTCCAGGGAAAAAAAGCCCCTATTCAGCCTCTCCCTATAATTTAAACCCTCCAGTCCTGGCAACATCCTTGTAAACCTTTTCTTCACCCTCTCAATTTTAACAACATCCTTCCTATAGAAGAGTTACCAGAATCGTACGCTGTATTCGAAAGGTGGCCGAAACTAGGTCTTGTACAGCCATGACATCCCAACCCCTAAATTCAATGTTCTGACCAATGAAGGAAAGCATACCAAATGTCTTCTTCACCACCCTGTCTACCTGCGACTCCATGTTCAAGGAACTATGCACCTGCACCCCACATCTCTTTGATTGGCAACAATTCTTAGGGCCCTACCATTAAGTGTATAAGCCCTGCCCTGGTTTGCCTTACAAAAATGCAACGTCTCACATTTATCTAAATTAACTCCATCTGCCACTCCTCCCCCCATTGTTTTGCCACCTTCAATAATTTATGCATACAATCATTCCTGTTTATCACAAGGGTTCCATTCCTGAGAACCCTGTGAATGATGAAATTCATGTGTTAAGCTCATTTAAAAGTAGGTTAAAAATAAAAGTTACAAATTGTAGATATGCGAGCTTTGTCCACGAGTGTTGAACTTTGTTTTTACTTTTTGGCACGGATAGCTAAAATCATGATTCTTCATTTTCGAGAAAGGGAATTTATTGTATACAGACCAAGGTCACTGATTTAAATTTGTACCCTTCATTCGATATCATCCCTGTGTATTCACTCTACCAAAATGTATCACTTCACACTACTCCACAATAAATGTCATCAACATTTTGTCCATTCCACCAGCTGTTTATGTCCTTTTAAAGTTCTAGGGTATACTCCTCACGGCTTATAATACTTCCCAGTTTTGTATCATCCACATATTTTGAAATTTTGCCTTATGTCAAGATCTGGGTTATTAGCATATATCAGGGAAGTGGGGTGCTAATACCCATCCCTGGGAAACGCCACTTTGCAGTGTCCTTTAGTTCGATAAACAAAATTCACTACTACTCTTTGTTTCCTGTCATTGAGGCAATTTTGTATCTATTTTGTTACAGTCCTTCTTTTTCTATGAGCTCTAACTTTACTCAAAATCTTTTATCAGATGTTTGGAAATTGATATTCACCATATCAACAGCATTGCCCTCATCAACCTTCTCTATTATCTCATTCAAAAATTCAAGATGTTTGTGAAACTTGCTTTTGTTTCCATTCACAAATTCAAGCTGGCCTTCCTTACTTTACTTGCATTTGTCCTCAACTATATATTCTAAAAATGTTCCCCACCATTCAAGTTAATCTGACTGGTTTATAGTGCTTGGTTTGATCCTTACCCACTTTTTCCGAACAAGGCTCGAACATTTGTAATTGTACCAGCCCTGAGTCTAAGGCTGACTGGAAAAATATGGCCATTACCTGTGCAGTTTCCACTCTCACTTTGCTCACCGTGCGGTTCTCCATGGCCATTTTAGGTGGACAATGAATGCTGGCCGAGCCAATAATACCCACCAAGAAAGAATAAAAAAAAAAGTGTCCTTGACTGCAAATAATCCAGTCCTTGTCAATTATCAAGTTGATGTACAGATAGTCTATCTCCCTATCAACCTTAAACCGTCCAAGAGTCTGAAAGACCTCCTCTTTCACCATTAGCTGGCCAGTATTTTCTTTCTTTGTGAAAGACAGACTTTTAAAAAAATGTATTAATTTAGTACCTCATCTACAGCCCTTGCCTTCAAACATAAATCCTATTTTTCGTCCATACTCAGCCCTACTTCTCCTCTTACACCTATTTTTAAACAGTTTTTATAAACCTATAAAAAAAGTACCAAAATGGAGTCTCCTGAGACTAATTACACTAATTTCTGTTTGAGATCATAGTGGTTTTGGGAATTTTCAGCTGTCCTACTGTCTGGAATAGGAACAATATTCTCAATCCCACTTCATGGTGAGATAATCAGGTGTCAGTGACTCCAGTTCAGGGCCACATTTTCTGTCATTTGAGTGACCGCATCACAATGTAGGTATCTTGGGCTTTTGCCAAATGTAAGCAGTAGGAAAAGTGACACCAGAAGGTCATTTACTGACTAAAAGATGGTCTTTCCTATACAATTGGCTTCATCTGCCAATGAGTGATTAGTTGTTAATCTATCAGTTTTACCATGTAGATTTGAAGCCAGAACCTCGGCCTAAATCACTAAGTGTGCCTCTCTTCTGCCACTCCATTGATTTGTGAGCAACATTCAGACTTATACCTATATTGTTGGGTATTAGAGGCTTGGGCTGAGAAACTTCCCCTTATGGGAATTCTCTGTCCTCAACCAACCCATTTTGCCAATTTCCAGTATCTGGAATTTGAAAACAAACCTAGTGACCTGTATCCCATCAGGTATCCCATCTTTGTCAGATTTTCTGTCCCTAGCTTTTATCTTGGGAGTGAAGTTTGGGCTTTGACACAAATGTCTGGAAACATAGAAGATAGGAGCAGGAGGAGGCCATTCAACCCTTCAAGTCTGCTCCGCCTTTCATCACAATCATGGCTGATCGTCCAAGTCAATAGCCTAATCCTGCTTTCTCCCCATAACCTTTGATCCCATTTGCCCCAACTGCTATTTCTAGCTGTCTCTTGAAAACGTTCGAGGTTTTGACATCAACTGCTTCCTGTGGTAATGAATTCCACAGGCTCACCACTATTTGAGTGAAGAAATGACTCCTTATCTCCATCCTAAATGTTCTACACTGAATCCTTAGTCTGTGACCCCTGGTTCTGGACACACCCACTGCTGGGAACATCCTCTCAGCAACTACCTTGTCTAGTCCTATTAGAATGTTAAGTCTCTACGAGATCCCCCCTCATTCATTTGAACTCCAGTGAAAACAATCCCAACATAGTCAATCTCTCCTCATACATCAGTACCGCAGTCAGCCTGGTAAAACTTCGCTGCACACCCTCAAGCTGAAAATGGTTTGATTTCAGCAGGAAATATAACAATCTTGATCTTAAGTAGGAAGCCATATAGCTATACAGCTTACACAATAGGATAATGCCTGGAGAATTTTAACTTCAAATCAGTCACTTAAGCATTCTCTGTGAAGCATACATACAAAAGTAGCTCACTGTTTGAAATTCTTGCAGAATTTGCCTTTTTGCCAGATTTATTCCATTCAATGTTTAGCTGAAAATTATACTTGTACAATAATCTACAGAGTGTCGGAATGGAATAACTACCTCAATTTCATATTGTCCTGGGATCTTTCTTTACTTAAGTTGTAAAGAAGAGAAAAATGCAAAGACAAATACACTTGCAAGTTTCTTTTCTGCTTAGCGATGCTTTTCAATACCTCTTATTTGTAGTAAAAAGAGGTTTAAAGATAAAGGACTTACTTCTTTTAACCACAGAAGTTTAGGTGGCTGCATTTCTGGAGACATTACTCCACCCACATACTTTAGCACATGGTGTTTTGTTTGATTTATGCGGTCTACTTGATCAACTGCTCTGTGATCCATCCACATGATAACATTCCTGTTGTTTATGCCTGCATTATGTGAAGCAGAAAATCATCAAAACCACAGCATAACACATCGTTTAATAACATGATTCCCTCAATATGTCAAGAAACAGAAGCTGCATTCCAAATATCACGACAGATTGTCAAGTAGCAACTATTTTTTGGCAATGAAGCTAACTTTCCAATCATTTCATCCCTGCCTTAGAAAAGCAAATCCAAAAGCATATTTAGAATAATGCAGATGAACACCATTACATCTATAATCGAGCGAAGCAAAACCAGGGAAACCTGTACTTCACTTTTTTTGAGTTTTGTAGGGCAAAATTGGCAGCAACATATGTTTAAGTGGAAAATGAATCTATAATATCGACTTTTTGATACGTAAAGGTTGATTCGGAGTCTATTCTTTAATAGTTGGCTTGAAAACTTATATAAAGTCATGCACTTGCATGCATACTGCCTGTACACAAATAATGGTGAAGTTATTTTTATACACAGTAATAGCAAGTTTAACCGAACAATATTTTTCTGTAAACTTAAGGTAACTATTTTTTGAAAACAATAACATTTACAAAATAGCATTTGGGTACAACTTATGGAGGGTTACTGCATGTTACCGTTTTAGTCCAATTAATCATATTGCATATACTTTATAAATGCCAAACTGGATAGATCCATGTTTGTGTGCAATAGGCTCCCCCTGTTGATGTGCCCCTCTGCCCCCATTTTTCTTCCCATCTTTTCGAAGTGGCCCTTTCAAAGATGGCCTTCATACTCTGGTCGGCCTAGCTGTGCCCAATATTCTAGATATTTCTTAATCAACCCATTCAGAGATGTCATTGTGCACTTCTGGAGCAGGTGGGACTTGAACCCAGGCCACCTAACCCAGAAGTAGGGACTCTGCAACTGTGTCACAAGATCCCTTGCTCGGTATTTTAAGGCATTGAGGGTTGACAGAGGTCCTTAACCGTCAAATTACTTGGTAATTCAGAGCCTCAAAAGGCCAATACTCAACTGGCCTTGTGGACAACTTGTGCACCCACTGTTTTATAGGGACAGTTGGAAATTGGCAAGAAGGTAGTGAACCAGACCCCATATATATTGTATGTGCCACCTCTGTCAAGATACATACTTGGACAGAGGGGACATAATATCATGCCTATAGTTTCAATGTTACCCAAACCAACTGAATGAAAGTCTTCTCTTTTATCTTCTAGCTACAAAAGTCCTAAGTGAGTTCAGTCTGATAATTCCCCACATCTTATTGGCACTACAATTAAATATTAGCTGCAAACTAATTCATGGAAATATGAAAAAACACATAAGAAATAAAGGAAGTCACTGATGTGAAAAGTAGAGATCATACCGAATCACTACGTCGGCAGAAATCACTTGAAAATGCTGATTCTGACTGACTTGGTGAAGGAATGCTCTATTTTTCTAATATAACATGCTCCCCCAAGACAATAGAGAAAACACATAAATGATTAAGTTTACTGATCACTCAGTCTCAGAGCAGGAGTATTGCATTACCTCTGATTCAATGCTTGTGGCCTCTCAAATGGGAAGACAAAATTGATAAATTTATCTTCAAACAATACAGCCTCAATTGTGAAAACTGTCAGGCTACCATTGAAAATCCAATCTCCCAACAATCCTCACATACCCTCCTCCCACCAGCAAGGTGTCCATAACAGAGATCCCAACAGAGGCCTACATTTCCTCAAACAGTTAACATAGTGCCCTGGAGCAACAATGAAATGGCTGATTCTTCAGATCACCAGCTCTATAGAAGTAACTCTCAGAGTTTTGCCGATCTCATTGATACTATTAAGTCTATTTTCCCATATATCACTGAGTAGCATTATGGCAGTAATGTGCTCACATGGTGGCCCTGGATCTCTAACTTGCAAATAATATGTCGTTTCATATGGGTCTAAAATTTGCAAATAATGTTTCTCTCGTGTTAATAAAAGCAAAACACCATAGATCCTAGAAATCTGAAGTAAAAACAAAAGGCTGGAGAAACTTGGCAGCATCTGTGGAAATAGAAACAGGGTTAATGCTTCAAGTCAGAAAGTCATAGTCATAGTCAAAGTCACACAGCATAGAAACAGGCCCTTCGGTCCACCATGTCTATGCCTACCAAACTTCAAACTATACTAAATAAAAACCGAAAGAACTGTGGATGCTGTAAATCAGGTCACCAGACCCGAAATGTTAACTGTTTTTCTCTTCACAGATGCTGCCAGACCTGCTGAGCTTTTCCAGCAACTTTGTTTTTGCATCAAACTATACTAATCCCATTTACCTGCACTGGGTCCATATCTTACTATGCCCTGGCATGTTAAGTACTCATCCAGATGCTTCTTAAATGTCACAAGAGTATCTTCCTCCACCACTTTTTCAGAAAGCACATTCCAGGTTTCTCCCACCTTCTGGCTGAAAAAATTCTTTATCAGATCTCCTCTAAATTACTTGCTCCTCACCTTAAAATTATACCCTCAGGTTCTAGACACATGTGTCATAGGGAAGAGATTCTCAAGATCTACTCTGTCTATAATTCTCATTATTTTATATACCTCATCAGATTCCCTCCTCAACATCCTATGCCCCAAGGAAAGCAAACTTAGCCTATCCAGTTTCTCCTCATAACTGAGGCTTTCCATTCCAAGAAATGTCCTGATGAACCTCCTCTGCACATTCTCCAGTGCAATCAGGTCCTTCCGATAGTGTGGTGACCAGAACTGCACATAGTATTCCATCCGTGGCCTCGCCAATGTTTTATAAAGTTGCAACAAAACTTCCTTGCTCCTATATTCTACACCACGGCTAATGAAGACAAACATCCTGTAAGTCTTCTTCACCACCCTGTCTACCTGTGCTGACACTTTCAGGGATCTATGGATTTATATACTAATGTCCCTTTGTTCCTCAGGTCTCCCTAGGGGCCTCCAAAAGTGAATCACCTTTCACATTTCAGGATTAAATTCCATCTGCTGTTGCTCTGCCCAGTTTACCAGCTGATTTATATCAAACTGCAGCCTGAGACCATCCCCTCAGTATCAACAATATCACTAATTTTCATGTCATCTGCAAACATGATAATTATACTTTTTACATTCAGATCCAAGTCGTTAATGTAAATAATCAACAGTAAAAGTCTCTGCGCTGATCCCAGTGGTACACAGCTGGTCACAAGCTTCCAATTACAAAACAACCCTCCATCATCAGTCTTTGCCTCCTATTTTTAAGCCAGTTTGCCAATTTGCCTTGGATCCAATGGACTCTTACCTGCCGCACTAGCCTTCCATGTGGGACCTTGACAAAGGTCTTACTGAAGTTTATGCAAACATGTCACAACTATCTTTTCAAAAATCTCAGTTAAATTAGTCAGATAAGATCTCCCTCCAACAAATAAAAAGTTTAGCCTGCAAAGGATTCATCAGCTACTGAAGATGAGGACTGCTTCAATCTCCCTTAACACACAGCATCTAGTCATATTTCAGACACTGAAGAAGCACTACTTTGGAGGATAAGAATTCATGAGATGCATTGAACTAAAGGGTAGCACAGTAGTAAACAGCACTGAACACAAACCTGCAAAATAGGCTCTAAACAAAATCTTCATACAACTAATATTATGCATGCAGACATTGTTGTCATAATAGTTGGAAACAGCTTCACTCAAAATGAACGGGATTATATCATATAGGGTATTTCCAGCAGCTAATATAGACAATGGTGTCGTAAAGGCAGTGACCAGAAGTGATGATGAAATGAAAGTCCTCTGCATGACCAGCACAAATGTATTTTGCAATTGGCAATGAACTGCCCCCTCCACACCCTCTTCAAGCTACTGCCCTCTTGGTGGCCCATGAGTTATCAGAAACCTTTGTGGTAAGGTTAGGTTGCAAGGTTAACATTGTGCTAAAGATAACACATTAGCACATTCCTAAAGCTCCAGCTGGACTCTTTTGAAGAGCCACTCCTTCATCCATCAAGTCAGCTGATGAACTCGAAATGCACCCTTAAATTCTAGTTGTGTGTTCCATGACAAATATGTCTGATAGAAAAATATTGTTCAATATTATACTAATCAGCAATGGAAAAACAGAAACATCTTTTACCACTATGATTGATACTTATGATTTTATAGGCATTATCAAGAAACCTAACTTTCTGGGTCAAAGTTTGCTCACAGCACAGGATGTCTTAAAGTTAATCAGACTGCTTCCAAAAAGCAAGCATACATTTTCATCATGCAATGGTCACAAACTAATCAGAGAAAGATGCATGATTACGTTATGCATTCTATCACTTGTTACTCTTTGGAGATTCCTGTCAATCAGCAAAACTATGGTGGCCACTAATACTGCTGCTGGGTGACCATATGAATGTAGATAGACTCTCCCACTTAGCTAACAAATTTATTGTGATGGACAGTCTCCACAAACAGTTTCCTTATTTAACTAGCACTTTGTTCCATACTTTCTGGCATCAATACTGGCTGGTTAGGCATCTGTGCTGCCTTTCCAGTCTAACCTTCCAACTTTGCTTCTGTTCATCCTCAAGAAACACAAAAATATAGGAGTATTCATGGAGGGAAGCACATTGTGATTTACTTCGAAAGCAAGGCACGGACAACTAAAACCTACCAAAAATAAACATCCAATTGCTTCTATCTCTGGTGTCTACAATGCATCATTGACATTGTTGGAAAGACAAAAGTCACCAGTGAAGCAGGCTTTCCTTGCAAAAATGTCAAGCATGCTAGCATCAATTAAACAAAAGATGATTCTACTAGTTGATGCATGTGCGCAAGATGAAAGATATTTGCATTCTCATGGATATGTGAAACAGGGTGGCTACCCATGACACAAGAGCAATAGGGAGCCAAAATTTTTAATGCAAGGATGCCTTGAATAGAAGCATGAAGGCCCTAATAAAAATCACAAGTGAGGAAACTCTGGCTGATGACTGGAGCAAATTGCAACACCAGCTGTGGCCAGTAGTTTGTCACCATAACATGTGGTTTCAGAAGCTCCAAGCAGATGCCAGCCCTTCTTCATCCCACATTACTGGCAAGGGACAACTTCATGTGTGACAGACTTTGCCTTTCCAGCTTTGGCTTCTTCAGCCATCAAAAGAAATGCAGATGATTTCATCTGACCTCAATAAAGTTCTGAGGATGCATTCTCATCATCTCTCACAGAGGAAAGGATTTCCATTAAGCCAACCAGAAATTAGAAACATAAACGTCAAGGCCCCAGGCAGATGATAGTCACAATACATTTCAAGCGCATAACCTGACTGGACCAGAACGTGCCTATATTTATGGATTCAGATCATTTAAATTGGTTTGACATACCCTGGACACATGCCTTGTAGAAAGAGAGCAGCAAAAATAACCAGCACCAAAAATTAGCCACCAGAAGTCCACAAGGCAAAACACGATGTTGAATACTTGTGAAAAACAAGTATTACCTTGTTCCTGGCTTCACCAACTTGTGCCTACTTCTTCTCAGATCCTCTGCCAATGATCAATGCCTAAGCCAACTGTCTTGCACTTAGCCGCAATTCAGCATCCATGCAATGTACTGACAACAAAATGAGGAAACAGCCATCTCTATGGCCCTCATACCTTACCGACATAAATAATCTATGCTTATGGAACCTCACCTATAATTAACAAGGCTAAAAACATAATCTCTGCAGACATGGAATACACAAATAAACTTATATTACAAGGGGGTACTTTTGGCAGATATAGAAATTCTAAGCAAGGATGCAGCACCACTATTGAGGACTGTCTTCAAATAAAGCAAAATACTGCAAGTCTGACAGTGTCTCTGGGGAGAAAAACACAGTAACACATTTGATTCGAGTAAGTGTGTGTGTGAGTGAGGTCAGTGAGTGAGTGAGTAAGTGAATGAGACAGAAAGAGTAACAGAGAGGCACCATGTGCTTGACATTGTTACTTTTCTCAGGGTTAGCAGTTAATAAGACTGCCCTTCTTTTCACTAAAAAAAAAACTTGTCATTGGTCCCTTCCGGTTTTTGATGAAAAAACATTTCAACTGGGTAAAGATATAGGCATTGATAACATTTAAAACTTCACTGTGCCGACTGGGCAGGTTGAAAAGAGGTGAGCTGAGATAGCCCTCCTTGCCTGCTCATTACACTGTCAGTAAAGGCATCCTTCCAGAGACCCAGTGTGGTTTCTGGTCATTCAGGAATACCACAAATATGATCCTTATTGCACTGCAAATCCAAGAAAAGTGTATTCAACAACCCAAAGAATTCTTCATGACTGTTATTGATCTGTCAATGGCCTTTGGCTCTATCAACCAGGAAGCCCTCCAAAGACTTGGATGTCCAGCAAAATGTGTTACTATCCTCTGACTACTGCCCAACAGTATGATAGCTCTGCATTGGATTGGAGACCAAGTTATGGCCAACTTCTGCAAAGAGCCTTGATTGAGTTTCAAGTTGACAGGAAGGTTTCCAACCTCAACCAGCTGAAAGCTAAGAGAGCAAGTGAACCCCTCCAGCACATCCAAGATTCACAATATATCAACTGCACGTTACAGTACATTTAAACGAGAGCAACATAAAGGGTTGATCCCTCTCTCAGCATCAATAAAACCAAAATAACCTACAAACCTTCCCTCAATCACACAACTACACATTCAGCTGCAAACGTTGATTGAGACATTTCAGAATTTGTTGAACACTTCCTATATCTTGACAGCTACTTCAGTCGGAAGATTGCTATTACAGAGATCTAGCACCAGAACAATCTGTGCCAGCAAGCCTCCAAAAATTACATAATTGCGAAATTTCAATGACACCCTTGTCACCACACTTCTATATGGCAGAAAGATTTAGCTTTTGGAACCTGTATCCGAAGCCAAGTGGTAAAACAAGTGAACAATGTAAAACAAGTGAACAAACACCAGCATTCTCACTAAAGTCAATTCCTTCAACATTACAACCATAATCATGTACAATCAGCTTCCTTGGTTTAAGTACTGTGTGCTCATGCCAAATAACTAGCTTCCACAACAGGTCTTTTTTCCACAACCTAAGGAAGGCACTTGATCTCCAGGACTAAAGGGCTCACTAAAAAGGCAACAAATTTATATAAATGCAGGGGGTAACCTGACACAAACAATACAGCAGAGCAACACCACAATCAACAAAACACGATACATACAGGCAATGACTGTACAAATTTTGCTGCAGAGAAGTGAAAGCAGAATTCTGGCCTGAGAGAACCCATACTTCCCCCAACGCAACAACTTCAGTGCAACTCACTGTCCATATCTGAAGACCACTCCATGCAAAATGGGCCAAGAATGGTCCATTGAGTCACCTAAAGACACAGATATAATGATGTCTAGGTGACACCATCCTCCAATGCAGTGACTTATAACGATGGCCAACAGAGGAGATGTAAGGATGTGCACAGGCAGAGATGAAAAGATGTACCCATAAGGTAAGCTTGTGTGAGGAGAAGGTGCTGGATTAGGAGTTCAGGAGCAGATAAAAAGTTTGAGGAGACATAAGTGTTAGAGTTTTGATCAAATACCTTTATTTTTGTTGTCCTGCTTAGTTAGTTGAACTCCTACATGGACTGAAAAAAGGATACAATGGTATTCTGCCGACTTCTTGTGCCACCTCTAACCAGGCTTCTGCCATTTCTACGGAAACAACATAACCTGCTAAGTCCTCATAGCTCCCTGATGAAATGGAGGGCCACGGTACGAGCGCGGGCGCACACACACACACACACCCCTTCGATGGGAAAATTCCTCTCTGTTCTTCTCACCTCCAAGTGCTTCAGTTTACATGCTGGCATGTCCTTTTAAAGGATGGAGCTGAAAGTAGGTCATGTGGGTCACCATCACACACTCTAACATTAATGAGTTGGTTGACTCGGGAATGTGATGCATACTCCAGGCTTCCTACACTACCCCACTGCCAGCTTCTCTTAACATTCTAAATCAGGATCAAAATTTCACCAGAAAAAAAAGGTTATCACAACAAATTCCATGAAACCATTACTGATTGTCAGGAAAAACCTATTTCGTTCACAAATGTCCTTTAGGGAAGGAAATCTGCCATCCTTACCCGGTCTGACCTATATGTAACTTCAGACCCACTGCAATGTGATTGACTCTTAACTGCCATCTGGGCAATTCGGGATGGACAATAAATGTTGGTCCAGCCAGCAATGCCTATATCCCATGAATGATTTTAAAAAACTACAATCATGAAAGAAAAAGCTAACTAGCAAATCAGAAGCAAGCGATTTCTCAAAAGTAAATGTAAACCTTCAAATAAGGTCTGTGCATCTAGCAATGAAGGGCCAACATCATGACTGATTCACCAAACAGAAAAGCAGAACCCAACTCTTAGGGATAAAATTAGCTCCAAAAAAATATTGTAGTACAAAATACCATGACACAATAAGAAAATATACAAATATTTGAATAATGAATAAACCAGAAAAATAACCATCCCACAAATATTGAAAGACAGTCTTCACAAGATGTATATGTAGTACTTTTTACTCATCTATTAAAATTCCTGAAGATATATGCAACCTGTTCTTCCTTCCCAAAACCTATATTTTGACTACATTTGAGTGTTACTTTGCCGCAATACATATCTCATTTCGCCCCTCGTTATTTTTTGTGTTGGTAATTGAACTTCATCTTCTTTTTTTCCAGTAACCTTTTTTGTTGTGGTCTACAAAATAGGACAGGTGGGACCTGCACACTTATCATACTGCATTTTTGTGATTCTTAATATTTTCCCTCTGCCTTCTTGTTGCTTTCCTGATTTTTCTGGGTGTTTCTGGTATTTGCGTTATTACATCTTTAAGCTTTATAGTTAGCTCATGTTATGAATGGTTGTTTGACTATACAAGTGGCGCTTTTGATCTTTATTTAATCTTGTATTGTACATTATACCTCTCACTTTTAGTGAAGAATGTCAGAAAGTTTTCCCATATTTCTGAATGCCAGTGGGATATCCCGGATTCATTATACCTTGAAGGAATTAGGTGCTTACTGTCTTAAATATCCTTCTATATAGATTGCAAAGATGTGCTATTAACTAGATGACCATGTCAAATTATGTTATATAATATTACATCACATGATATTGTCATGCCTGATTATGCCATGTGCATAACTATTGATACTAGTGAAACTATTTTACAACAGCAAAAATGCTTTGACCATTAAGTAACTAATGTATAACAAATATATATGTATATATTTGTGATAGAAATGTGTGAAGCCTTACCTTCTGCATTAACTGCTACAGGTTCAAATCTTTCATCAAGTACAACAAGAGAACAGGTAGCATCAAAGCCAATTCCTCTGAGATAGCACAGATTAGCTACTTGAGCTATTCTCTATAAGATAAAGGAAAAATATGCTGTAATAAAATTAGTTGTTGATTTTTATGTTATAATTTGCACTGTTCCATAAACACTGATCAGATGTTTCCTGTGGTTCCCATCAACTCTTCATTTGCCATATCAGTTCAATTGGTGATGATACTTGATCGAGTTTCAAAGTTGAGGAGAAACCAGTCACAAAGTTGTGCTCTATTTCAAGGTAAAACTTCTTTACTTGTAATGTTTTCCTCCCTTTTCCTTCAGTTTCTCTACTTCAAGTATTAGTTAAGTCTGGCAGGGCTTTTTAAGACCAAAATAAAGCAAAGAACTTTGGATGCTGGAAACCTAAAACAAAAACAGAAATTTCTGAAAAACCCAGGAGGTCTAGCAGCATCTGTGAAGTGAAAGCAGAAGTGCTTGAAAGAAAGGTCACTGGACTTGAAATGTTAACACTGCTTTCTTCTCCACAGATGCTGCTAGACCCGCTGAGTTTCTCCTGCAATTTCTGTTTGTGCCCAAGAGACAAAACTGAACTAGGAAGGAGGTAACAGCTATATTTGAATTAAGGGATAACTGGGGAGCACTTGACTGGGTGTATATAAATACATACATATCAGGAACAAGTAATTGATGGTATTGGAGATTGTGGAGTGTGAATAGAAACAAAACTCTGACTGGAAAAGTATTTACCCAGACACTGTCTAGCTTGCATTTAACCTCTGCCATTTGACATTAACAAAGGTTTGCTTCAGAAAGATGACTGAATCTAAAAGTAATTTGAACGCGGGCAGAAAGGTTTTCATAAATACGGTAGTCTCAGAAAGGATTCAGTAAGCCTTACAACATAAAGTACAGCCATTGAAAACCAGTTTCAACCATATATTCTAAATAATAAAAGAAAGCAGCTTACATAGCGGAGAGGCGTTGGAAATGTTATTGGTAAAGGCAGAAAATAGTTGTACAGCATGGGGACCAGACTTCAAGATTGCTGGGTATGGTTTACAGATTTGCAGATTCTAAAGGAGTTATAGAAAGTAACAAGGAACCAGGTATCCCTTATTACAATATGTGCAGAGCTATGAGGATCGGACTGTTGCAATTGACCGTCTGTAGAAGGAGGACGGATCAGTCCTGATGATCAAATAAGGCCATCAATCCCTAAAGACAATGACCAAAGGTTCTTACGATCCCTGCTACTGTTACAACTAGACAAGTCAATTTCCAGAATGAAATCTGGCTTGTTAGATAATACTCAGCTACTAAAAAATTAACGTGGCAGTCTTTCACTGAAATATAGACAGATGGGCTGCAGATTTGATTTTAACAATTAGACGAATTTGTTACACAAAAGAAATAAAAGTATAATAAACCACACCAAGATATCTGAATATAACATAGTTGGAAAGATTTCAAAAGACACAGCAAAGTAAAATCCCATCTACTCTCCAGCATCATCACAGTTACTCAAAATCCAGAAAACCTTTCTTCCCCATTAAATTTGTTGGTTTGACAAAACCGCATTTTCTCAATTCCTGTCCTGTGAGCTGTGAATCCTTCCATTTGAATATTCGTACAACTGAGATCTTAGTTCTTCTCTGGTTTAAATCATTTGCAGAGTTCTAACCAATCCGCCTGGTGGGAAATTTTCACAAACTACAACCATTACGCTGGGGAAACTTATTACTTTAACTGGAAAAGCTCAGCAGGCTTGGCAGCATCTGTGAAGGAAAAAACAGTTAACGTTTCGGGTCTGGTGACCCTCAGAACTCAGTTCTGAGGAAGGGTCACCGGACCCGAAACATTAACTCTGTTTTCTCCTTCATAGATGCTGCCAGACCTGCTGAGCTTTTCCAGCAAATTTGTTTTTGTTCCTGATTTACAGCATCCTCAGTTCTTTCGGTTTTTATTACTTTAACTGCTCTAAACCATTTCCTTTTCTAGGAGAGACTATACTTGCATCTGATTTAAGGTCTCTTTCAAACAGAACCGAAAAACATTTGAACTAATTTCTTTAAAAACTGTTCATCCTAAATTCTGCTAAACTGATGGATTAATGAGTTTCCTCTCCAGTCATAAATCCCACAGTATAAAACAACTTCCATTAAACTCCAGGAGACATATACTGGTTTAAAAGCATAGTTCCAGGAAGATTGACCTATTTATCTCCTTCACACAAATTGAACCAAACCCATATGTCACTTTTTTCAAATTCAAATTATTTAAAAATGTTTTTAATATATAAAAGTCATACATCTTTCATTACAGAGTATTAAAATCAACTATTTATCAGAAGGGGCTAGTCAGTGGAGATGGACAACTATTACAAAAAGCACAGGGACAGCCATTAGAAAAAATAACTGGTTGAATGCACAAGATGAAAGATAGGAGGTTAAACCATGGATTTGGAACAGAAAGTACAAAAATGCAAAAACAAAAAATGCGGAGTAAAATCAAACTACAGTACAGGGAGCAAACATGCCCCTAGAAAGAGATCATGAACTGTTAAAAAGAATCGTAGGGGGACATCATTCCAGAAGCAGAGAGAAGGCAAGAAAGAGGGTGTATTTTAACAAGATCAAGGAATATGGTACAGACAAGGAATTCCAGCAGGAGCAGGTGTGATCAGGAAGTCTGAATAGCTATAAATTAAATAGAAGGCAAGATCATAAAGAAAAGTTGCCAAACAGCAAGAATGGGAAGGCTGGGGAGAACGTGGGGTGTACACAAAGATGTCAGATAAGGAAAAGCCAGCTCAATCTCATAGCTGAATATGCATGGAAATGAACTCTCAGTAATGGGCTTAAAAGGCTAAAAGCCATGCTTGTGGCACAAGGTTTTCAAGCAAAGCTGAGGGGGCCAAGGTATGAAGGTAGATTCACCTTGGACAGGAAAAGCAATTTTGAAGATTTTCTTGGCCTTGTTTGCAATAAATACTTGGGAATGTCAATTAATATTAAAGCATTCCTGGGGGTGGGATCAGCTCAGAAGGAAAGTGTTTCTTTACCCTCCAAACATTAGGGGACACTCTGGAATTAATATGTACATGGCTTATATGTTGTCTCCAGAATTTGGTACTCCTCAGCAAGGTCTGCCTTATTAAAACATTGCCATGTTTTACTGGTAACATGTGGATGAGCTTTCTGGTGTCTTTATAAGACACTTAGATGATTATTTGTGGGGTGGGAACAGTGAATTTGAAAACATTGTCATAAATGGGTTTAAAACAAAATTCAAAACCATCTTCTCAGACATCGCCAGATCATTCCGATCAGGCAGCAGGGTGATTTGCAAAAGTCTCGAAGAATTGTTACATATCAAATTATCTTATTCTCAGTGGCAAACCTGATCTTTGCTTGTCTCTTCCTTCCACCTGCCATCCTCACCGCACCCCTAAAAGTACTATGCAGATCAAAAATGCCACAGAATTTTCATATTTTGGCACTTGATGTACTCTCCAATTCAGACACAGTCACTTGTAAAGACAAGTGGGTTTTCGACAATCCAAACAGTGGAGAGGCGATAGCTTACTGGTAATATTGCTGGACTGATAATCCAGAGGCACAGATAATGTTCTGGGGACCTGGGTTTGAATTCCACCATGGCAGATGGTGGAATTTGAATTTAATAAAATATCTGGAATTAAGAATATAATGATGACTGTGAATCCATTGTTGATTGTTGGAAAAACCCATTTGGTTCATTAATACCCTTTAGGGAAGAAACCTGCCATCTTTACCTGGTCTGGTCTACATGTGACTCCAGACCCACAGCAATGCAGCTGACTCCTAACTGCCCTCTAGGCGACTACGGATGGGCAATAAAGGCTGCCTAGCCAGCGACACCCTCATCCCGTGAATGAATAAAGGACTTATTTTTGCTCAATATCCAGTTAAAACAGGAGCATGAGTAGAGGATGATAGCTGAAAACATTTGCTTTGCACTATTTTTACTGAAATGGGAACAAGCCACCGTATGAAATTTTGAATATACTGCAGCGGGCACTCGACTTTTGGATCTCTTCCCAGAACAAACAACTTATTCTTAGTCACAGAATATATTTCTAGCTGTTGAAAAACAGTTAAATATAATGTAGAAGTACAGCACAGAATAAATATGAGGCAGTGCAGAAATTTCTTAAACTAAATGACTGCGTCTGCAGTAATTGGCTCTTCCTTTCCCAACCTCAACAGTGATATTTGCCAATGGCTCATCATCCAGTCCATTGAGAACAAATATCATAATGGCCCACCATCTTATGCCTGGAAATACTGGTTTTATGGGGAAAACATTTTGCCAATTATTCACTAAGAGCATGATTGAAGTGCTGCATTAGTAATCATAATCTTCATGCCAAATGGCAAAAGGACTATGGTTGTTGTTGCAATATTTTCATTAATCTTTATAAATGCAGTGAGAGTTGACAGAAAACTATTGTGTTACATTTCATTGGCTTAAACTGCAGTTCTCTGTATTTGACAGAAGTGCCGGTAGCAGACAAGGTACAGGATTCCTATGTTGCAACAATACAGTCTGGTCTGTGAATAGTTGTTTTGTTCAATATTGTCATGCAAATCATCTTATAATTATACCTTTGAAACAGTACAGCACGCTTCCCATATATCAGTAGAAGATTGCTCATAGTAGTCAGGATGTGGCTTCCAAATTTGGATTGGTTGTTCAGCCTGAGCTAGCACTTTGCCATGGTGGTCTACAAGTGCTGCTCGTACACTGGCAGTTCCCACATCGATCCCCATGAAGTATTTCATGTTGTGTCAGTCTGTAAATTAAGGAAAGGACATTTTATTGTGAACTGTCCAATGTGATATTCCATCCATGAAGATCATCAATCATTTACTGAGTCACAAATAAAGAAGATCTCTCAGCTCAATCTAAGAAAGTGATAAGGGATGACAGCAATTCTATGATTTTCTTCATCACTTATGAAGTATGACTGATCAAAATGTACTCTATAAAATTCAATACAATGTGCCTTATTTTACAGCTAAATGTCATTTAATTTATTTTAATGTTTAATGTGAACTATTCATAATGTTCTATTGAATAACAAAATCACGTGAAATGACTGAGAGTATATTGATGCTCAGCAGATCACTCATGAGTCATAAAGCATGGAAACAAAATCTTCAATCCAACCAGTCTATGCTGAACATAATCCCAAACTAAACTAGTCCCACCTGCCTGCTCCTGGCCCATAACCCTCCAAATCTTTCCTATTCATATATCCATCCAAATGTCTTTTAAACATTGTAAATGAACCTGCATCCAACGTTCTATGCTCCAGCCTAACCAGCCTTTCCTTATAACTCAATCCTTCCATACCCAGCAACATCCTGGTAAATACTTTCTGAACCCTCTCCAGCTTGACATTATCCTTCCTACATCTGGGCGAGCAGAACTTTACCCATAAGACCATAAGATAGAGAAACAGAAATTAGGTCATTCGGCCCATCGAGTCTGCTCTTGATCACAGTTGATATATTTCTCAACTTCATTCTCCTGCCTTCATCCCAAAACCTTCCATCTTTTTAATAATCAAGAACCTATCTCTACCTTAAATACAATCAATGACTTGGCTTCCAAAGCCTTTAATAGCAATGAGTTCCACATTAACCACTCTGGCCTAAGAAACTCCCCCTCATCTCAGTTCTAGAGGGTCATCCATTCACTCTGAGGGCTGTGCCCTCTCTCTTCCTAATGGAAACATCTTCTCCACATCCACACCATCCAGGTTGCCTGGTATTCTGTAAGTTTCAATGAGACACCCTCTCATCCTTCTGAACTCCAACACATACAGACCCAGAATCCTCAACTGCTGCACATGTGACAAGTCCTTTTTGTATTTCTAGCTCTCATCAAATGAATGCTAACATTCTGTTTGCCATCCTAACTGCAAAATGAACCTGCAGATTAACATTAAGAGTATCGTGAACCAGGACTCCTAAGTCCCTTTAATGTTTCAGACTTCAGAAGCCTTTCCCCATTTAGAATATAGTCTATGCCTCTATTCTTCCTACAAAAATGAATAACCTCATACTTTTCACATTGTATTCCACCTACCGCATCTTTGCCCACTCTCCCAGTCTGTCCAAGTCCTTCTACAGCTTCCCTACCTCCCAACAATACCTGTCCCTCCATCTATTTTGTGTCATCTATAAAACTTAGCAATAATGCCTTGGTTCCTTAGTCCAGATCATTAATGTGTATTATGAATAGCTGTGGTCCCAACACTGACCCCTGTGGAACTCCACTAGTCACTGGCTACCATCCTGAAAAAGACCCCTTTATTCCTACTCTCTACTTTCTGCTAGTCAGCCAATCCTCAATCCATGTCAGTATCTTGCCCCTAATACTGTGGGCTCTTATCTTAATCGAGCAGCATTTCTGAGTAGTACCTTTTCAAAGGCCTTCTGGAAATCCAAAGAAACCACATCCACTAACTTTGTCTAATTTGCTCATGATCTCCTCAAAGAATTCTAACAGATTTGTCAGGCGTAGCATCCCCCTGAAGAAGCTATGCTGACACAGCCCTATTTTACCATGCAATTCCAACTACTCCACAATCTCATCCTTAATAATGGACTCTTAAATCTTATCAATGACCAGGGTTAAGCTAACTGGCCAAGTGTCTCCTGCCTTCTGCTTCCCTCCCTTCTCAAACAGGGGTGTTACCTTAACCATTTTCCGGTCCTCTGTCACCCATCCTGACTCCAGTGATTCCTGAAAGACAACCACCAATGCCTCTACAATCTCCTCAGCTATCTCCTTCAGAACTCCGATACAGTCCATTTGGTTCAGCTGATTTATCCACCTTCCAACCTATCCATGTCCCCAGCAGCTTCTACTTAATGACGGTCACTACACTCACCTCTGCCCCCTGACTCTCTTGGAGTTCTGCTGTGTTGCTGAAATCTTCCATTCCGAAAACTGATGGACACGCTTGCTTCTCTCTTATCTTTTATCTATCTGAAATAACTGCAAAAAGGGCAGTACCTTGTCATCAAGTCACCCTTTATTAACTTGTGCACAATATACTGTCTATAGCCAGCCAGCTCAGGCCAAGTCCCCTGAACTGAGGGGATTCTAATCTCCTGGTTATATTGGTCAGCCAGGGATTTCCTGATTGGCCCAGGCTAACAACCCCAAACAAGGATCTCGTAGTCAACGAGATCCAGCTGGTTCCAATCATTACAATATCTAAAAAACTTTTGCAATCTTCTATTATATTACTAGCTAGCTTACTCTCATCATTCATCTTCCAACGCATTATTACTTTTTTAATTCTCCTTTGCTGGTTTTTAAAGGCTTCCCAATTCTCTGGCTTCCCCTGAATCTTCATCACATTATATGCTTTTTCTCTTGCTTTTATGCTATTCATGACTTCCCCTGTCGGCCACGGTTGCCTCCCAAATTACCCTTAGAAAGCACTGCCATTGCTGATCCACCATCTTATCTGCTAGGCTCCCCTTTCAAACAACTCTGGGCGGCTTGATCCTCATATCTTTGTCAAAAAATAAATAAAAACCGAAAGAAATGCGGATACGGTAAATCAGGAACAAAAACAGAAGTTGCTGGAAAAGCTCAGCAGGTCTGGCAACATCTGTGAAGAAAAAATCAGACTTAACGTTTTGGGTCCCGTGACCCTTCCTTAGTTCTGAACTGGACCCAAAATATTAACTCTGATTTTTTCTTCACAGATGCTGCCAGACCTACTGAGCTTTTCCAGCAACTTCTGTTTTTGCTCATATCTTTACCTTTACTCAATTGTAATACCGTTACATCTGATCCCAGATTCTCCCTCTAAAAATGAACTGTGAATTCTATCATATTATGGTTACTGCCCCCTTTGGGCTTCCTTCATCTTAAGCTACCTAAACAAGTCTGCTACATTACACATCACCACATCCAGAATTGCATGTTCCCTCGTGGGCTGTACCACAAGCTGCTCCAAACACCATCTTAGTGACAGTCCATGAATTCATATGCATGAGATCCACTACCAACCTCATTTTCCCAGTTCGTCTGCAAATTGAAGTCCCCCATGATTGTTAAAATCATGCCTTTCTTACAGGACTCTTCTATCTCCTGATTTATTTCCTTCCCCACATCCTGACTATTGCTACGAGGTCCAGACATAACTTTCACCAGGGTCTTTTTTCCCTTTGCGGTTCCTCAACTCTACCCACACAGATAAAACTGATTTGGCACACAAATTTTGGACACTGTGGATCATGTTAATGCCCCCTTCAGCATATACACAGCTGAATATGTGTTCAATTGCATCAGCTCGCAGTCCAAACTAACACTATTTAAAGGCATCATCATTCAAATTTAAAGTGAGGTGCTTATAAATTTCTTTTGCTACTAGAGAGTTAATGGAAATAACTCTGTGTACTTTGGAGAAGTCAGCATGGACTTTTTTTCAATCAGAAATTAAGGGTGCTGGGCCTTTTATAGTTATGTGTGTTAGGGAAAAGACCTCTGTCCAGTCTTTGAGGATACTACTGCACTTCCTCTTGGGCTTCACCCTGAAGTGCAAGTGGAACAAGTAACAGAAGAGAGAAGCTTTTTAGAAACAAAGGAGGATTCTCAACACAAAGTCTTACTCCTCTAGGCGCTTTAGAGAATGCCAGAAAAGACAAACCATATTCTTAACTTTGTAAATTATAAACTGAATGCAATATGAAATATCTTGGGACTGACATTTCTTTTTAAAATGGATATTAAAATACTCCAAAGGAATGGTCACATCCAACTAGGTCTGTGGATTCAAAGTCTGCCAAGTTCTTCACAAGACAAAATGCCCAGATTAGAGATTAGAGGTGGCACTATCAATCACCCAAAAACCAGCCACAAATTATTTCCTGACTTGAATATCTCAAATGCCCAGGTGAGTATCTATAAAACAATAATCCAGGTTATTTCTTTATTTGTTCATGGGATATGGATATCACTACCTAAGCTAGCTTTTATTGCCTATGCCAATTGCCCTTGACAAGGTAGCGGTGAGCTGCTTTCTTGTACCACTGCAGTCCTTGTGTTGTAGGTAACCAACAATCCTTTTCAGAACAGAGACAGAACAGAAATTGCTGGAAAATCTCAACGGGTTTGGCAGCATCTGTGGAGAGAAATCAGAGTTAATGTTTCAGATCCAGTGATGCTTCTTCGTTGTTTCTGATTTCCAGTGTTCGCAGTTCTTCCAGATATTTTAGGAACAGAGTTCCAGGGTTTAACCCAGCAACAATGAAGAAACTGATAACACCGTTCCAAGTCAGGAAGGTGTATAACTTGGAGGGGATTCCCATGGTATTCCTATGAGTCTGTTGCTCTTGTCATTCTAAACAGTAGAAGTCACTTGTTTGGAAGATGCTGCTGAAGGAGTAATTTAACCATTTTAACCAAACACCACATTTGGAAAAATGAAAAAATGGACTTGAGGAATCAGATAATATAGCAGCCATACTGGTCTCTTTTTAGTTATTTTAAGTTTTGTCTGCAGACAGATACTGCACCATGAGAAATGGAGGCTACACCCATTCTTTGTGACTACTGCATCATAAGGTCTCCAGGCCCTGATCCTCTTTTGAGTTCACTATGACAGCAACCAACCGTCTTGGAACAAGACAAAATAACTAACTTCTGGACCTGCAGAAAGTCTATCTCTTGGACAGAATTCTGCAATGACGTGGGTGTACAAATTTGCAGCTTGAATTCACTTATATGTCTTTTTCATCAGGCCTGCACCATGTGGTTTCCAAGATGAGTAAACTGCATGAATTATTAACTATTCCTTTTGCTACAATTTTGCACAATTCTCATTAAGTGTTGGCTCAAAAGTGCTGAATTTCAAGTGGAAAGCTGCAGATAGCATTATAAGATGACATTGAGTTTTGACAGTGTGGTTTCAGACTGTACCACTGCAGCATAGACAAATGCAGTCAAGGCTGAAAGACAACAGCATGAGGAGACTGGACAGAGTAGGTAGGGACCATTCACATTGAAATCGTTGAGGGTCAAAGCACTCCACATTAATATAATTGGCAAAAGAATCAGAGGAAAAGAAGAGAAGATTTATGCAGCATGTTGACAGGTTCTCGAATGGATTATCTGAGTGTGTGGTTTTTAGAAAGGAATTAGATTATCATTTGAAATGAAAGTCAGGAATTCGGTGATCTGGATTAGCGTTCCAATTTCCAACCTAGATCAGACAAAAGTTACGTATTTACCTCCTGACAGTTTTTTCGGCCCTACTTTTAATGAAGGATCCGTCCCAACTCAAGCACTGGAGCAATCCTGTCAGAAAAAAGAGCAGAATCTTCATAGAAGATCACCTTTTTCCCAGCGGTCCTGACAATTTCCAAATAAATAAACAAAATGTAATGGTCCTAAAATCTCTACGACTAGCTACTGGAAGAAAATAAGATAAATCAGTAAGGGGTATCGTAGCAGGGGACTGAGGGGATTCAGTGGCATGTTGTGTGGGTGTAAGGTGGCATCTGAGTGAAGGGCTAGGATAGTCAGCCAGTCAGATAGGTATGAGACAGTAGGGTGGAAGGTGGGTGTGTAAGTGAGTTCAGTGGTAGGTGACTAAAGGAATGATGGTAGGTAGGTCTGAGATAGGGTGGAGAGGTATGATTTGAGGCGTTCCAGTGTTGGGAGGGATTTGGGTGTTCAGGAGGGGGGACAGGTGTCTGGTGTGGAATGGAACAACTGAGTGTAGAAGCACAGCCGGGGAGGGGTGTCATGTGCCTGGAGGTGAGGTGGGGTAATTGGAGGAGGGTGGACAGAATGGTGGTTGGCATGACTACCAATCATAAAGTAGGATCACCTATAAATCTGCGGTGTAGAGCTGGATGAACACAGCAGGCCAAGCAGCATCAGAGGAGCAGGAAGGCTGGCGTTTCGGGCCTAGACCCTTCTTCACCTACACCTCTGCACCTTGTTATCCCAGACTCTCCAGCATCTGCAGTTCCTACTATCTCTCACTTATGAATCTTAAGCTTTATTAACAGGTTTTCTTTCAAAAGGGACATACAGCCGAAAGTTGACCAAATATATACAATCGGTGGCCATCCGGAGAGACAGGCTCTGGAATGTCATACCTGCTAAGATGTTAACGGCACTTCAAAATGACAAAATGCACTTATAAAACTGAATTTGCAATCCCCCAGGAGTATCTCAAACTGTAAACATGTCAACAAAGACAATAGTCAGAGTGAGAGACGTGTTTGCGCATTTCCCTTTTCAAGAATGCACATGAACAGGGGTTAAAAGTGAATTTCAAACTCGGTCTGTGCATTGTGATCTGATGTTCTAGTGTGTTGACTAGTATATAGTGAGGCTCACTGCTCTAAGAACAGACATTTAGACATTCTTGCACAGCCAGTAAGGATAAAGGAAAGCTTATCCCTTATACAGAGTGCTGCCAATAAAGTAACTACTTGAAGGAATCATGACAAAACAATTCAAATCAGCCTAAAAGCCAAAAATCCCATTTGTCTCTTCGACAAGCAATGTCAATGCTACTGGCAATACCCACTGCAAGAGCCACAATGTTTAACTATCTGCTCTTCATGAACAGTACAAAGACTGATCCATGTATCTTTTTATTTGGCCTTTTATCCTTTTAGGGCTCACCTCTTATTTCTAATCTGTGTGTACGTGTGCTGTGTTACTATTTTTTCTTGTGCTCAGTAATTAATAAATTTGTCTTTTTATTAATTCAAGAAAATCTGCTTATGTTAAAACCGAAATTCATTTGGGTCCAGGTGAAAGACATCCATAAGGGAAAGGATCCTTGTTGCAACTAACCAAGGCCAAAGGCTAAGGGATTGGGGGGTGGGACTGGCGGGCGGCAGAGAAAAATTAAGGGAAGCCAGTTTACTTCTCCTTACGTGGGACCTTAATGATTTCAGGTATACTATCTGGAATTATATTTTGGGGACCCTCATCAAGGAACTGATCGTAACAGGATCAGTTTATGCGGCTGAGGAGTCCAGACAGGAGTTGGGGGATTGGGGAGGCAGTTTTGTAGTCAGCCAGGATATTGACCACATTTTAATCCTCCAACCTTCCTATGTAACTATCCAGGTGAGTGAGTCAGAATCCTCAGATGTCTCTAATTCTAACTTGGATTTGGAGACTTTTTTGGAGGATATTAGACAGTTTAAATTTCTGATGGGCAATTACCATGTAGTCATCGCATCCGAACTTCTGGGAGGCTCCTCACGTTCATCTGTCAGGGTGCATCCAATTTCCAACTATCCCAAAACCAAAATATCTGGAGCTAACGATTTGTAAGACTTCCAGAAAAAAAAAAATCAGGGGAGTAGGTCTATGTGGCTCACACAAAAACCCAGAATGGACACAATGGGCTGATTTGCCTCCTTCTGTACAATAATCATTCTGAATCTAGAAAGGGCACAGCAGATTGGCAATGGTGGAAATGGACATGATGATGAAAGAAAACATTTTAATGTTAAAACATGTTAAACATGTCACCTCTGCCACTCCCTGGGGTTGTACCTCAGCCATATTACTAATCTACTGGGGAGCAGATTATGAGGCAGTTTTAAAAAACCCATTTGGTCACTGGTGTCCATAGCTATGATGGCAGCAGTCTGAGTCTGCATGGTGCCAAGCTGGGCTCATAACATCAGTCTGAACTTCAAACATAGTACTCAGAAGCTGGGTGCTTCCTGTCTTTGTTGAAATGGAAGCTGAGACATTAACTAACAGACCCTGTCTCATGACTGAGTCCCCAAGGGGAAACCAAAAACCAAACTACCCAAATTTATCAAACAACTCCCAAGTGAAAAAAAATATACAAAACTATACCACGCTTTGTGGCTTCAATTTTAACACAAGTTGGAATCAATGCCAACTAAACATGAATTAACAGAGAAATAATATTTCAAATAAAAAGGTAAATTACACTTTAGTCAACAAAGATACATGTTACACATTTTTCAGCATGAATGGCATTATGTAGCTATACTGTTCCACAGTATAATTTCCTTAATTCATGTCAGGTGGGTCAGGTGTCCTATGCCAGAACAGCTTTCATTTTATCATGGGTACAATTATCATTGGCAATGCATATTGCCATAAATCCTCTCTCCCTTATCTCATTACAGTCCTGATGGTATTGCTTTCCACAGCAAACTTTCAATTGGCCCACCAAGTTCATAGTTTGGCTATTTCAGAAAATATCCAGCAACAATTCTATTCACTTTGTTTATTGTACCTTATTATCAAAGTAAGGCTCAATCAATCCCTTTACAACTGATGAAATCATTTAAAAGTCAATTCAAATACCCTTAAAACCAATTACACATTACAAAGACATTTTTAATAGTTACAAAGTTTCCTTAGTGCACTTCTTCCAACTCAGTATTACTGACTACTAGCAAACCACTTGGGTACTGGCAGCTATGAACTGGAATCCAAGGAGAAGTCTTTCATTGTAGCTTCTTTCTTACCCTCTGTATTCAGCAATCCTCCCTAATCTTCTTTAATGCAAGATATTAAATTCTCATCAGGATTTTCATTTCTTAAGATACACTCTGAATCACTTTGTTTGGGTTTTAACATCTTGGCTTAATTTTATTCTTGATTTTTAATGTCCAAGTCTTTGAATAAAGTGTCTACCAACAAACTATCTGAATTGTTTTTCTTAACAACTGAATTCACCTCAATATGTTTAAATTCAGGATCATTTTTAACTTTTAAGTTCATTCCATGATTTAACCCTTCAGATTTCTTTTCAAGGCGACTTACGTTTAATACCAACTCCTTTCTTCCATCAAATAAAATCCCTTTCAACTGCTTTAAGAACTTTATTCAAGTTAATGGTGATTTTCCGGTTAGGAAGCATAACACTTCCCTTTATTCAGATCTTAAATTTTCTCAACTTCATTTTTCCTTTCATCCCTTCAACTTCCAGCTTTTAGGTCAATTCTTCAAGGAACAGAGTTTCTCTTTCCCTCTCTTCCTCCCTTCCCTCACACCTCTAATTCCAATATAATAAGTTGCCCCCAATTAAGATATGCTTTGAAAGATGTGGTTTGATGAACTGGAACAAAGTAGATGCTGCAACTGGAATACACTCAGCACAATTAATAAATTCCAGCCAACAGCAGAGAATGGAAATCAAAGTACAATTCATCAATTGGTTCCCCTTTATCCACAGCACAAGTAACTTCTCAAAGACCTTCAATAGATTTGTTAAACATAATGTCGCTTTGACAAAACAATATTAACTCTACCTGATTACCATGAACTACGCGCACATGGTCCATATCCCTTTATTGCCTGCCTGTTCATATGCCTGTCCAAATGCCTCTTAAACTTTGTTAGTGCATCTCCTTCTACCACTTCTCCTGCAGTATCTTTCAGGCACCTACCACCTTCTATGCAGGAAATTAACCTCACATACCTTCCATAAACTTTTCCCCTCTTACCTTTAACCTATGTTTCCTAGTATTTTTTCACATTTCCACCTTGGAAAGAAGGTTCCAGCTATCCAACCTATCTATGCCTCTCAAATTTTATATACTTCAATCAGGTCAGCCCTCAGCTTCCAACATTCAAGCAAAAACAATCTTCAAGTCTGTCCAGCCTCTCCTTATATCTAATACACTCCACACCAGGCAAAATCTTTGTAAACCTCTTTTGCACGCTCTCCAAAGCCTCCAGATCTTTCCTATAGTGTGACAACCAGAACTGCACACAATACTCGTAATGTGGCCTAACAAAATTTTATACAGCTGCAACATGACTTGCAAATGTTCATACTCAATGCCCTGACTGGTGAAGGTAAGAATGCCGTATGCCTTCTTTACCACTTATTCACTTGTGTTGCCATTTTCCGGAAGCTGTGGACCTGGACACCAAGATCCCTCTGAATATCAATGTTCCTAAGAGTCCTGCCATTAACTGTATCCTTTCCTATTGCATTTGACAACCAAAAATGCATTACCTCACACTTGTCTGGATTAAATTCCATCTGTCATTTCTCCACCCAACTTTCCAACTGATCTGTATCTTGCTATATCCTTTGATAACCTTTCTCACTATCCACAACTCCAACAATTTTAGTGTTGTCTGCAAACTTACTAATCAGACCACCTACATTTTCATCTAAGTCATTTATAAATATTAAAAACAACAGAGACCCTAGCACTGATCCTTGTAGAACAATACTGGTCACAGATCTCCAGTCAGAAAAATACCCATCCACAACCACCCTCCACCTCCTATGACCAAGCCAATTTTGTATCCAATTTGCCAACCTATCATGATCCCATGCAATTTAATCTTCTGGATCAGCCTACCATGAGGGTCCTTGTCAAATACTTTTGTAAAGTCTATGTAGACTACATTCACTTCCCTCCCCTCATCAATCATTTTCTACACTTCTTCAAAAAACTCAATCAAATTTGAGACACTCCCTGCACAAGCCATGCTGATTAACCCAAATAAGCCTATTCTTTTCCAAATGTGAGTAAATCCTGTCCCGAAGAGCTTTCTCCAATAATTTCCCTATGGCTGATGCATGGCTCATAGGCCTATAATTACTTGTAATTATTCCTGTTGCCCTTCTTAAACAAAGGAACAACATTGGATATTCTCCAATATTCTGGGACCGCACCTGCGGCTAACGAAGACACAGAAGATATATGTCAAGGCTCCAGTAATCTCCTCTCTTGACTCCCTAAGTATCCTGGGATATATTCCATCAGGCCCTGAGGTACGTTAATGTTTTTCAAGACACTCAACACTTCCTCCTTCTTAATATCAATATGTCTAGAATATTAACATACCCCTCCATAATCTTACCATCATCCAGATCCTTCTTCTTAGTGAATTCTGATGCAAAGTACTCATTAAGGACCTCATTGACTTAGTCTGGCTCGACGAATAAATTCCTTTTGTCCTTGAGTGGACCTATCCTTTCCTTAGTTACCTTCGTGGTCCTAGTATAAGTATAAGATACCTTGAAATTCTCCTTAATCCTACTTACCAAGAACATTTTATGGCCCTTTCTGGCTCTCCTAAGTTCTTGTTTAAGTTCTTTTTTACTTTTTAAGTATTACTCAAGAGCATTCTTTGATATCAATTTTCTAAATCTTATGTATGCTTCCCCCATTTTTGAAGAAGGGTCCCAACCTGAAATGTCAACTTTTCTACTCCTCTGATGCTGCCTCACCTGCTGTGTTGCTCCAGCTCCACACTGTGTTATCTCTGACTCCAGCATCGGCAGTTCTTACTATCCCTGCATGGTTCCCTTTTCCTTTTTACAACACAAATTATAAATTGATTGATTGGCAAATGATATTTCAAATAAAGAGGTAAATTGCATGTTAAATAGTCAATATGACAAGTATATATCTTGGACAACCAAAAACAATCCCCTGTAGCCCATAGTTCAAAATATGCTGCTGTTTGTTCATACAAAGAAATCAAGTGTATTATCTGTTAACTGCTTTCACTTCCAGATTTCATAGGCACAATTATCATTAACAAAACCCAATTCTACATACCCTCTTGGGTTATAACAGTCCTGGTGGTGCTCCTTTCAGTTGACGAAATAATAACACTTCAGTTCATGGCTTGGCCACTTCTGGGAAAATACCCAGGAGAAAAACCAGACTATTTACAACATGCAAACATATGAACAATGACCAAGAGTAGGCCACTTAGTCCTTCGAGCCTGCTCAACCATTCAACAGATTTTGATTTGATTTTAAATCATGATCTGATTTTAACCTCAATTCTACATTCCTGCATACGGCTGATAATCTTTCATCCCCTAGGTAATAAAAAAATCTAATTTTGCTATGGAAATATTTCAAGATTCTACATCTGTTGCCTTTTGAGGAAAGCGTTACGGAGGGGAGGTGAAAGCGAATGAACTCCTGACAGTCACTCTATAATCACCAAGTAACAATTTATTTGTCTAACAGTTAGCAAACTAATAGTACTAAAAACAAACCAAACAATTCCCCCCTTTATTACTAACTATTCCCAAATAAAACCAAAATTCTAATGGTATGCTGTTCCAATAGATATGAATCCCATTAATATAAACCAAAGTAACAAGAAAAAAATAAATTAAACTTAGTCTCTCGAAATTAAAATCAGGTTAAGTGTTCTCCGCTGTTTTCCATTCAGGAACGCCACTGAATTCTTGTTTCAGGAATATCAGCTAAGAGTGCCGTAGTACCTTTATTTAAATGGTGCTTACTCTGACAGCTTAGAGATCTGTGAGAGACAGTGAGTACCTCTTCAGATGGCAGTTCGCTCTCACACCGATTTTCAAATAACTGTTTCTTTTATACCCTTGATGACCTATCAATTTACTACAACAGGATTGGTCCTAGGTTGTCAACACCACTAGATTTAAATTAAATTGGGTTTTGGTATCTAGAACCTGGTTTAAATTAATTGGCTAAATTCAAAAACCTGCTGTCTTGGTAAAAATGCAACTTTGTGTGCTAACAGTATAGCCTTTTGAAACAATGTTTCAATTTCAAGAACTCCTTATGCATCTGCTGCTGTCCACAGACTTTTTTAAAAAAAATCTTTTAAAGGTATCATATACCCTTCTCCTATCATTTTACAAACAAATCATAACATCCCGCCTTCCAATCCACAAATATTATACCCAACTTTGCAACAAAGGGAATTTCAAAGATTCATAACCCTCTGGAAAAAAAAGTTCCCTTTCTCTGCTTAAATGGCTAACTCATTATGTTAAACTTTGACTCCTACTTCTAAATTCTCCTAAGAGGAACCATCCTTTCCACATCCGCCCGGTCAACTCCTGACAGGGTCTTATATGTTTCAATTAAATCACCTCTGACTCTTCTAACTCCAAAGGATACTGGCTTAATGTGTCTAGCATTTCCTCGTAAGGCAGTCTGCTCATCCCAGGTATTAGTCTAGTAAACCTTCTTTGAACTGCTTCCAATGCATTAACGTCCTTCACTAAGTAGTGCCCAGTACTGTACACAGTAATCCAGATGTGATCTCACCAATACCCTGGATAGTTGAAGCATAACCTCCCTATTATTGCATTCAAACCCCTTGCAATAAAACATAATATTGTATTAGCTTTCCTGATTACTTGCTATACAATAATGGAAACTCTTAAAAATCCTTTTGAAACGTTCTAAAAAGCAATTACAAATTCCACAGACATTCTAAAGAAATCATAAATTCCCCTTACCACACTGCTTCTAGATCAAATATCACCACAAGTCTACAAGTGTTCTCATGGTGTTGGCTACCAATTCCAAGCATCTTGGGATGCATGTTCATGACCCCTTTTCTGTTTGTCACGGCATTGACATTCATATCCAAGTCCTCTATAGAAGAATGTAGCTGTGGGCTCACCCTCTAGAATACTAGAACACTGATTACCCTTCCCTGGATTTACAACAATACACTCATGCCTGTTCGCTTATCAAACGCAGATCTCACCTTTGTACTATGATTTAACTTCGGTATATCAATAATTTACAAGTAAGAATATAGGTCGACTACAGTAGTAAACAAACATGAAATTAATTAGAAATTAACAATTAAGCAAAATGTTTCAGACCCAAGTTGTGAAAATAAGTAAATATTTGCAAGTTATTTTTCCCCTTCCAGAAAAGAATGAAGATACACCTGGCTGGAAAGATTTTCTGGCTTTTGCATAATTAAAGTATATGATTTCATAAAATAATATTTCTATAAGGATGGGGCAGCTTATTGTGACTTTAGCTGTTTAATGGTCTGTTGAAAAGAATGTAATTGATCATTTGAAAGGCCTTTTCTATTATTTTGCTCATGTGAAAAGAGTGCAGTGAATTTCAAGCATAAAGTTTATTGGCAGTTGATGTAAAAATTATCCTGAATTCTATATTCCACCATCATAAACAACAAGAATTTATTGTGTGGTTTCTGGTCACACATATGGTCTACAGAAGATATGCTGGTGCAGCTGCCAAATAAACAACTGGTGCTTTTTCACATCAGCATGTTAGGTTCCAACGGCATCATTGGAGCTCAACAGCAGTTCAGATTCAATGGCCTGAGTGAGTAGCCAAAGTGGCTTTTCAACCAGGTAAGAAAAGGGATAAAAGGCTAAGAACCACATTAGTATGTATTTGCAAGTTCATTGTGACACGAGGTTCAGGCATGTTCTTCCAGGTTCCATGAGGAAGGCTTAGGCTTCCTTAAATGTGGACTGTCATGTTCTCCTTTCTAAAGGCAGGATGCCCTAAAGATGGTCCTGGCAGCAGATTTGCATCACATTTCAATGTCAGGAAACAGCCTCAGGGCCACATGATTTTATACACTTCCTCCCAACTTTCCACGTATCAGATGGCATGTAAAACAGGAGTAAAGCTAAAATAAATTGGGCCTGAATCAAGAAGGCATGGTGAATTTCTATTATTCACATCCAGCGTTAAAATTGGAGCCTAAATGCTCGGAAGATGTTATTCCAAAGATGAGAAAGTTCCAAATACACAGAAACATTTTAAATCAACTGTCAGTTAAGCCTGTCCATTAAGCCTGCTCCATGTTCATGATGTCTGGAGTACAATGACGAAACACATCCTACTCCCTTCAGTTACATAACCTCCTGGAAAGGATAAATCTCACGTTCAAAGTATATGTTATTCTTCATCCAGGTAACCTTGCCAACATTTATGAAGCACACAATTATACCAAGCTTGAATAGAAAGAGCTGAAGGTTTACAGTTAAATAAATAAAACGCTGCAAATTAATACGTAATTATATATTATTACCTAATCAAACTGATTATTTGAGCTTACACTGCCAATAGGTAGTCTCGCCTGTTCGGGGTACGAGTGAGGAAATAGCAGAAACAATGCCAGCAATTTTTGTTCCACAACGGACCATGCAACCCAGGATTTCTAAATTGGAGCAGCTAGCGAGCAAGGCTCCCCAGCAACAGAAGGCACTCAGTAACTTGCCCTTTATACATTTCAAAGTGGTAATTCTATTATTGTCAGCGGCATAAAGAAATATAACCGTACTCACTTCTTGCCCGCTAACTGGAGAATTATATTACCTGGTAATTCAAAAGAAAATCACAGCCTCTCCTGTAGCCTGAGAATTCTGAATCTGGGCAGGAATTTCTGATTTCCACAGTTTATTGTATTTAAATGAGATGCAAATAAAAGAACTGCAGTCTTAGTTTATTCTGAGGATTTACTATAGCCTTTGACCACACAAACTCTTCAAATGTTACTGTTCTAAAATGTATCAGTTTGGCAGAACCATGCTCTCACAGCGACTTAAACAACTGTCTTAGTTATGTGATAAATCTGAAAGATTGGGCTGTGTGAAGATAGGATTGTGGCTCTTCTTCTGTGGAAGGAGAGAAAGGCGTATAAAGAAACTTAAACAACTCAGCAAGAGACAAGAGCAAGGTATGCAGACAGAAGGTAAAATGCAGTTGCTGGTTTGTATTGTTTGTCAGTATTATTTATTATACCTACTATGTTACACATGATGGTGTTTTGATTAATATCTGGAAGAATCTGAAGAACCAGTTATCCTGTGTTTGGATGAATATCTACAGAAGCTCATCGTCAGGATCAAGATGAACACGCAAACTCATACAATTATTTCCCCAAGCTTTCAAAGTATGGACTGTACAAAGTAGAATCCATTTTTGTATTACATTGTTTTCCAATAAGGGTATCTTTTCAACATAGACTAAGGTGCATTATAAGTTATGTTCATTAATATCTATTCACAGTCACGACAATAGCACCAAGAATAGTGACACAGCTTGAAAACCGAAAAAAGCAGGACTAATGCCAGACCATATTGATATTACAGTTTCTTCTATTTTAAGAAAAGCTTAGAAATAGTTGTACATGAACTGACAATGTAGGCTGTGCAAACAGCTCAAGTGTCTCAGCATTACTACTGATGTATTCGATTGGAAATGGAACTGATCAAAGATATAAGGAGTCAAGACAGATTTTTAGAGAAACTGCTGTCTTTGGTGGAAGGGTCAAGAACCAGAGGACATGGATATTATGTGGCTGGCAAAGGAAAAAGCAATATTTAGAATGTGCCGCACTGGAGTGTGGTAGAGCGCACCACATTTGCGTCATTCAAAAGCGAACTGGATAGGCACATGAACAGAGAGAACATGCAGGACTAGTGGAAAAGGGCAAGCAAGTGGGACTAGCTGAGTTGCCATTGTAGAGTGCCGGCATGGACATGATGGACTAAATGGCTTCTGCTGTCTGTAACCATAATGTGATTCTATAATCTCTAAAGGCTCAATGCCCTGCTTATTTAAAATATATTTAAGCAATTTTGAGTGAAATGAAAAAGCTACATACATGCCAACACTCAGCTTGCTATGTTAACAATCAGCATTTCAACTCAGAGATAAAAGGTACTGCAGATGCTGGAGAATCCGAGATAACAAGCATGGGGCTGGATGAACACAGCAGGTCAAGCAGCATCATAGGAGCAGGAAAACTTGACGTTTCGGGCCTAAACCCTTCATCAGAAATGGGGGAGGGGAAGAGGGTTCTGAAATAAATAGGGAGAGAGGGGGAGGCAGATAGAGGATGGATGGAGGAGAGGAGGCAGACAAGTCGAAGAGGCGGGGATGGAGCCAGTAA